>CM060619.1:11515489-11962989 GCA_030578275.1 Meda fulgida
CTTTTTATCGCGTCTGTTTTAAGCGATTTGAACGTTTCCTTTTTGTTGAAAACCGAGCAAAGAACAATATTCTTTATTGTATATTAAGAAACATAAGATGTTTCTCCGCCGCTCTGCATACGTCATCTCCTTCATCGCTCTGATTGGTTTTAGGTCCATCCGCGACGCCCCTCTGGAAATGATTTGTCTATGACGCTTTGCCAGACCATAACTCAGTTACAACGGAGAATCGACAGTCTGGTTTTAACCAGGCTAATAAAAACCATAAACGATATACAGACGATATGCCTCCAGAACGGCAGGGGGCAGTGGCTCAGCAGACGTCCTGACTTCTGTTTGACGTCACGCACGCGGCAAAAACAAAAATGACGGCTTCTCACTAAATTGTAGGTTTTATGTTTTGCAAACTTTAGTGACACAAACGCTATAATTTTCAGAAATACACAATTAAGAGGATATTTGTATTTAGCCGTTGATTATTCGCGTACTAAAGGTGAGCATTTTTATGTTTATTATCGTTTCGCTGGAGTTTCAGTGCTGTAAAGCTGTTAACGTTACTAAAGTTTAAACGGTTTATATTAAATATAACTTACAGTTTAACAGTGAATCTGAGTGGTTATTATAAACGTCAAATGTAATGTTAATATTAATAATACAGTTCTATTTTTTGTGCATGTTATTATACAGCAAAGTTAGCAAATCTCCTGTTTACACTTTCCGGTGTTTGAGTAAAAACGACATAATATGTAAACTTATAGTTTTTTTTTGGCGGTGACTGTACAGTACCATAGTAAAACAAAGCTTTGCTAATCAAAGACAATATGCCATGTTCTTTTTTTTATCTTTTTTTCTTTCTTAATATATATATATATATATATATATATATATATATATATATATATATATATATATATATATATATATATATATATATATATTATTACTTTAAAGCATTTATTAATTCGATTTTTGGTGGATAGCAGTTATTTGTTATTATGAATGATAAAAAATAAACTATAATGCCTGTTAAAACAATGATTTATTTTGGAAGTACATGGCTATGGATTCCGCAGAGACGAGATATGCCCATCTGCTGCAACCCTTGCGGGACCTCACCAAGAACTGGGACATTGACCTGGCCAGCCAGCTCGGAGAGTATCTTGAGGAGGTGAGAAAACACACTGAGATCAAGCACCATCTCAATGATTCAAATTTGCCTTTTTTCTATCCCAGAGTCTCATATTGTTGCTGTTGTTGACAGCTGGACCAGATGACCATTTCATTTGATGGTGGGAAAACCATGATGAACTTTGCAGAGGCTGCACTTTTAATTCAAGGATCAACGTGCATCTATGGCAGAAAGGTAAATTATGCTTTATGTGTGCAATACAGTAATTAATTTCACTAAAATATAAGTTTAGTGATTTTCAATATGATAATTAATTTAAACAAGACATCTAGCTCTTATATAGTTTAATAATATTGTGAGGAAATATTTAAGGTATTATCACTTTTTTATTCACTTACTTTATTTAATTTACAGTTAACACACTATGTGGAAAATTTGGCAGTTTTGTATGTTCATTCAGAGTTGGAATTGGCTTTAATGTTATTTGATGCATTAACCAACGTTAACTAATGAAACCGTACTGTAAAATGTTTTATGAAATTAACATAGATTTAAGAGGCCACTTTTTTCTTTTCAATATTATTCTGAATATTTAGGTGGAGCTCCTTCACACTCTGGTGTTTCAAACATTGGACTATATCTCTAACAAAAACAAGAAGTAGGTGTTATTGCTTTTGACCTCAAATTTCCATTTCTGTTGAATTGATTTGTGACATGCTATTTGTTTATCTCAACAGACGTGATAAACAAGGTTCTTCATCAGATGGTAACCAAGAAAAAGCCCATTCAGGCAATGAAGGTGACGATTGTGAGGTGTGTAAATGAGCATTAAGACTTGTTACCCTAAACACAACTTAACGTTTTATAAATCTGTGAGTAAAAATGTTTGTTTTTATGCAGTTTGATGAGATTGAACAGGATGAGAATGTCAACTCTCAGAATATAACAATGAAAGATCCAACAGAGGTGAGTTGGGTTTCACCCCGTCAAAGTTTTTTTTCTACAATTTTATGGGTAAACTGAACATCCACATGATTCTTATTTTGTGTCTCTTGACTGGGTAAGATTTAAATATGAGATATGCTTATGATATTAAGTAATATTACTAACTTTGTAAATGTTCTGCAGATTAAGTTGTTGTTTTGCTTAACTTGCATAGCAATTGGTGTGCTTTGGTGTCTTGGTTTTTCTGGGTCTAATTATTTCTTATCCTTATTTAGCCCGTGAAGATTATCCGTCTCCCTCCTGAGTCTCTCATTCCTGCCGAATCACATGAGAAACAGAAATACCCCCTTCTCAGGTAAAGACACTCTGACCCACACAGACAAATAAAAAGTTTGCACACTTTTATACTGTTCCATCTATAAAATGATTGGTCGTACTGCCCAGAAGTACCAATTCAGTCCTCTTGCTCTTCAGGAGAATATTGTCTGGCTCAGTTGCTGGAAATGATGTTCGTACTTAAAATAACTCAAATGTTTGTAAATCGTTATCCTCTAGTCTTAAAGGGGAGCTTCTTGGCAGCTGTAAGGATTTTCGGATTAATAATTTCACAATGGATGAAGCGGGATTGATGCGTCTGGGCTCTTCCCACGCTCCCTTCCTCAAGGAGGTTGCAGAAATCCAGCACACTTTCTCTGTAAATGCACCTGTGCCCTTACAGACAGGTGAGGACACAGACTTCTTGTGTTTGGCAATCTGTGCCAATGTTTTGCTTTTCAACATTTTTTATTTTACAATAAAAAATACCATTAATTGTCACAAAAATGGTAAGCAGCACAACTGTTGTCATCATTGATAATAATCAGAACTGTTTCTTGAGCTGCAAATCTACATATTAGAATGATTTCTGAAGCATAATGTGACACTGAAGATTGGAGTTATAATGCTGAAAATTCAGCTTTGCCATCACAGGAATAAATGACATTTTAAAATATTTTAAAGTAGAAAAGTTATTTTAATTATAGCAATATTTCACTATATTACTGGTTTTACTGTATTTTATATGAAATAAATCAGCCTTGGTGGATGAGCATAAGATACTCCTTTCCAAAATCATTTAAACATCTTACTGAACTGAACCCAAACTTTTGAATGATGGTGTACCTAAACCATATTCCTATTTCAAGTCTAATGAGTTTGCACACGCTGGTCTATTTTGTTTTTATCTAATTAATATCATCTGGTGTTTAGAAGGGGTTGCTGAGGTCGATGGTTGTTTCGATGAAGAAGATGGTGGCGCTGAGGTTCTTCCTCCACTGGAAGATCATGGGATGGAGGTGGAGTCTGAAGAGTGGGTAGAAAGGCATCAGGTACCTGAACACTTTGTGATTGAACGTTGACATTAGTTATGTTTGGCATTCAAGAAAAGCTCTGTTCAATGTAAAGTTTTTTCCCTTTTATTTGTTCTAGGGCCTGAGTGAGGGGAGGATGCTGAGACCGAGACCTGAAGTACAGCCAATTTCAGAGGAACCTAAGCAACCCAAGGTATAGAGTGCTGCACTGACTTAAAATGCTCTCTTTTCATCACGCATACACTTAATCAAGTAACCATGTTCACATGTAGTGCCTGTTAAATTATCCTTTCGTTATGTTGCACAATCATAGCCTCACAAAACAATTGCATGTGCATATTCTAGGAAAGTGTGGACCCTTGGAAATGGCACGACTCATATGCTGTGTTTGGGGAGGACAAACCTCTCAAAATAGGTGTGTGCTCAATCTAATGTCCCTCAGGATAGGTGTATTGACCTTAAAATAACTCAATTCATTATTCTTTTTCAATATTACTTTTGGCTATTTGGAGTTTTATTTTCTTCTCTGCTCTCTAGGCAAGTGTTATAAAGTGCCAGCAGGTCTTGAAGAGTCTGGAAAAAGGAAGAGGAAGGGTCCTTCAAAACTGCAGGACTTTGGCAGCTGGTTCTCTAAAGCTTGTAAGTTATTTTTATCGGGCTGTTGAAAAGGAATGGACTACATATTTTTCTTGTGAATCTAAGAGAAGTTTTTTTTTTTTTTTTTACACAGTTGAGACTACGGATCGCAAGCTTAAGAATGGACCTACTTATCCTGGTAACAGTCTGAGGCGTTGTGCTATATACATATATTTTTATATATTGTTGAAATATATATATATATATATATATATATGTGTGTGTATTATTATTTTTTATTTTATTGCAGATCTTAATTACATCTTTGTGAGTAAAATGGGTCAGCGTCTGAAAGTACAGAAGCAGATTCTTAGGAAAAGGGTAAGTACAATTTTGTGTTTGTGCGTGCGTGAAAGGGATGTCAGTAAAACATATTTTTATGAAATGAATATTTTAATTTAGCAAGGATGCATTAAATTGATAAATGTGACCGTAAAGACATTTATAATGTTACATAAGATTTCTATTTCAAATAGATGCTGTTCTTTTGATTTGTCCTTTCATCAAAAATCCTGAAGAAAAATGAGCAGCACAGCTATTGTCAACATTGATAAGCATAAGAAATGTTTCTTGAACATCAAATCAGCATTTTAGATTGATTTCTGGAGGGTCATATGACACTAGAGTATTAGCTGCTGAAAATTCAGCTTTGCCATCATGGGAATAAATTACACTTTAAAATATATTAGTATAGAAAACCGTTAATATTAATATTGTGAAATAGCATTACAATGAACTGTTTTCTATACTAGTATATTTTAAAGTGTCATTTATTCCTATCTATTTGTTTGTTGTACTGTATTTTATATATCAAATAAATTAAGCCTTGAGACTTCTTTCAAAATCATTTACAAAATCTTACCAATCCCCAACCTTTTGAACAGTAGTGTATTGTGATGTGTAGTGTAACCCAAGGTATTTTCTATTTAGGGTGTTTTTGTCTCCGATGAGGAGTTAAAGAAAACTTACTTAGAACCAGAGAATCTTGAGGACCAGGTCGAGGTGGTCCGGCATCCAGATGTAGAGGGTGAGATGCACACACTAACATTGCATGTGTTTAAAATCATCCAACCCCCTTCACTGTCAATTATTTGAAATAGGTCATAGAACTATTGTTTAAAATGAACCAAACATAAATATTTTGTGGTACTCTTTAAATGTTATTCAGGTGAGGGCTTTTCAGATCAGGAACCTGACGACTTTGTTGATGAACTTGAACCTGGGCATCACCTCGTAGAACCGGAGCAAATTTTCCAAGACTTGCATATGAGCCGGATGAGTTATGAAGATCTGGTCAAGAAGAGTGTGGTATAAGAGCTTACAACCGATTTCCATCAGAATAATGGTACATTAATTGGACAGTGGTAGTATATTCATTCTGATTTCTCTGTATGTAGGATCTGTTTCTGGTGAACTCTCAGAAGTATGCACAGGAGACGGCGTTGTCTCGAAGAGTCAAAGAGTGGGAGGATGGAATCAACCCTCATCTTGCTGACCAGGTAATGTGGCATGATGTGACCGATTCTAATGTTTCCAAAAATGTACAGCATAAAGAATAATAAATATAGAGAACTACCGGTTGCAATCTCTGTGTACAGGAGACCCGTCTTGCTTTTGACATCCATGAGTATGGAGACAGAATTGTCCAGGCACTCTGTAGCGTGGGGATGAAAAAATCGTTTGCCTTCATTGTCGAAGGCAAGGAGAACACCGAAGCCTGCAGATACATGCTGGCTGCGCTACAGCTGGTGGGTAAAGCTGGTACACAGAGCAATGACTGCTGGTACTACTAACCAGTGAGGCAACGATTTAACTGAAACAAGTGAACGAATTAGTCAATCATGGCCACTATTTACTAATAATAAAGCACAAATTCTTACTTCGTGGGAAGGAATTCTTAATTCGTGGCCACTGTATATATATTTTTGTCTGTCATTTAAGATAAAATGTCATCTTTTAAAACAAAAATGTCAGTTTATGACCTGACGCTACTTTTCTATTACAGGCCAATGATTACACAGTGGCGATTGATAAGAAGGAGGGACATGAAGACAGTGTAGATACAATGGAACTCACATTACTGACTACACAGAGGGCTCATGAACGCCTCAAAACCTACAATGCACCTTCTGCTACAGATATTCCCTGACCTTTTACTTTTTTTAAATTGCTTCTCTCTTCCCTTTGGCCCCAAACAGAAGCTCTTTATCACAGACAACGTAAAAGAGACAAAAATCACACAAAGACTTTCTATGCTTTTCTATTCTAGGCATTTTGGTCTCGTAATTCAAACCTGTATACTGATATTCAGCACTGCTCTTGCATTTGAATTTGGTCTTTAAACACGCATGGATGAATCCGAGTCCCGAGATGAAGAAATAACTGATGTTTTGACAAACTGAAATGCAAATGAGACCTGCTTTTCATTTTAAGAAGCTAATATATGTCATGTGTAAAATTATGATAAAAGTCTGTACAATTGTCTGTTTCTATGCATTTTTTGGACACTTCATCTCCAAGTAAACTGTCTGTAGTTTCTAAGCCATTTTTGTACAATTATAGAAGAATCACACAAAAATAAAAACTAGTGCTACAAAAATAAAAACTAGTGCTGCAAAAAAAGTCATGTTTGAGTTTGATGCAAGTTAAAATCAGATACCACAAACATTTAGTAGCAGTGAGAAGTATGACATCTGTTTCTGGATTTTTGTGAGTTTGTATTATTTACATTATATATAAAGTTTTAATTGACTGCACTTGTGTTTAAATAAATTAATACACTTCTATCATTTTATACAATTATAGTATTTATGAATGTTTTGAATTAGCTTTTAAGCTTTTAATAAGTTTTAAGAATTTAAACTTATTCCAGTTAGTTGCAAACATTTCTCATTTTTAAAGTTTCCATCTATTATTTATATTTTTTGTTTTATTTCAATTACAATAAAAAAAAGTTTTTAGTTGCAGTTAATTATGCAAATAAGGAACTAGGGTGCGGTTGATCATCCTTGTAAAATAGCTTTATTGTGCAAATGCATATTTCTCCTCAAATAAGGAAATAGGATGCGGTTGATCATCCTTGTAAAATAGAACTTTATCGTGCAAATGCATATTTCTCCTCAGCTTAATCTGGAAATAATTTAACATAGTTTTTCATGTGATTGCGTATACTCTCAGCAATCTGGGCATCATTTTTCATTCTATTGTAGTAGTCCAGGAAGAGTCCATCTGGATTTACCAGGTAGATGATGATGGTGTGGTCCACAATGTAATCCCCATCCTCATCTTTAGGACCAGCGCTGGCATAGACTCTATAATCCTGTCCTGCATGCTTCACTTCCTCCGCAGTGCCCGTCAATCCAACCAGCCTTGGATGGAAATCTTTCACATACTTGGCCATAGCAGCCACGTCATCTCTCTCAGGGTCAACAGTGATAAAAAGTGGCTGGACAGGGGGCAGGCTGGGGTCTTTATCCAGAATACGCACCACATTGGTCATTTTATCCAGCTCGTCGGGGCAGATATCTGGGCAGTGGGTAAAGCCAAAGTACAAGAGAACCCAACGGCCCAGGAAGTCGCGTTTGGTCCTGCGCTGTCCTGTGTGATCCAAAAGAGTGAAGTCTCCCTGTCCAACAGCCACTTTCCTCAACTGCTCCAGTCTCTGCATCTGGATCCTCTGTTCTTTCTCCCGGTACACATACCACCATGAACCAATAATACCACCTCCGAAAAGCAGCGTCATAACCAAACGTGTACGCAACTTGATCCCTGCCAATGAGCCAGAGTTTGGAGTTTTAGAGGAGTCTTGAGAGTAAAAACCTCTTTGTTCTCCAAATAAAGGTGGTAGATGGTAGTGTGGTGGAGAAAAACATTGAGCTGATGTTCTAAAGAGGGACTGATGGGTCTTTTTGAGAGCTCTACATGACGGGGACATGGCCTTCGGCATATGATGTGAAAGTTTAGCTATTTCTCTCGTTGTTGACCGCAGGATGCTCCATGACATCACATGCCATTTGAGTCCTCTTAGTCTCAACATCCTCAGAACAACTGATGGAGACAAAGAAAAAAGAGTGGAGTGAGCTGAACACTCAAGTACAAATGTGCTTGATGAACTACGATTTTAATCAAGGTCCTTTTAATCAATCCTGGAGATCTGCCTTTCTATAGACACGCTATCATTTTCAAGTGAAAATACCTTGACCTTGCCTTGTTATCTGGTACATCAGATGTTTATTTAGGGTTTGAACTAAACTGCAGGCAAATCTCCAGAAACAGTACTATAATAACACCCATATTCCCGAATGAATTAAGAATATAAGTTTACAAAACCCCATCGCAATCTCTTTATTCATCGTAGACACTGGAACAATGCTTAGTTATCTGTGTAAGAACCAACCAACCAATAAATAAATAAACAATTTTAAAATTCGTTTTATTTTTTTAAAATAATATTAATAGCAGTTTAGCACGGTATAAAAAAAAATAAAACATCGAAGGATTTTAAACTCTCACTGAAATACACGTTTACCATGTCAATGACAATATTAGCAAGCTAGCTCTGTGAGAAAAAAAAGACTTAAACCACTATCTTTGGTCGGTGGAAATACAGGACTCATGTTATATAAGCAAAATCACGGTTAAAATACGTTTAAATGTTACTAACCCTACAGTTACAGTCGTCTGTCCTCACTACAAGATACACGCTTGAGCTCCGCTTGTGACAACATGTAAAGTTACATTGTGCAACATGCAAGCTGCGTGAGCCTTGTGTTTCGAGGTCGCAGATTCATGTAAAGCATAAAAGGTTGATAGCTTAACTTGATGTGATTTAAAAATTATTGCTTTAAATAAAATATAAATATTTTACATATTAAATTATTTAGCAATAAGTATAAATATTTGTTACACACATAATGATAGATTCGTCATTAAAAGTGTTGTCGAAAAGCCACTAGATGGCAGGTTGATAAAGTTGAAACTTTATTATTTTCTTACTGTAGGCCTATATGCGATTAATAGTTGAGTGGAAATGTGCAAAATTTGAAAGGTTTATTTATTATGGTTTAGAAATTGTAGAACCTATACACTGCTTTACATCCAACACACAATAAAAACAAACTCAAATGGACTACATATTTTTCCTTGTGAATCTAAAAGTCGTTATATATTTTTTTTACAGTTGAGACTGCGGATCGCAAGCATTAGAGAATGGACCTACTTAACCTGGTAATAATCTGAGACCTTTCTCTAAGTAGTTGTAATTTTTACGAATGCCAACCACCGCCCCCCCATCCCATCCCCTCCATCATATCATCCCATTTCAGACCTCACATCGTTGTCTAAAAGTACAGAAGCAGATCCTCTAGAAAATGTAATTTTGCATTTGTTCGTCTGTGAAGTTGAAGTGTGAATTAATAATTTTATTCAGCAAGGATGTATTAAACTGATGAAAAGTGATAGTTAAGACATTTATAAATTATAATGTTACAAAAGATTGCCATTTCAATCATGAAAATAAATGATCATGGTTTCAGTAAAAAAATATTAAGCAGCACATCTGTTTTCAACATTGATGATAGTAAAAAAAATGTTTCTTGGGGACTAAATCAACATATAAGAAAGATTTCTTAAGCATCATCATGCGACACTAAAGACTGGAGTAAAGATGCTGAAAATGCAGCTTTTCCATCACAGGAAAAATTTTAGATTTTATTATTTAATAAATTATAATATTACACAATTTTACTGTATTTTATATTAAATAAATGAAGCCTTGGTCAGCACAAGAGACTCCTTTCAAAAGCATTTAAAAATCTTTGCAACCCCAAACTTTTGAACAGTAGTGTATTGTGGTGTGTCATGTAACCCAAGGTATTTTCTATTTAGGGTGTTTTTGCCTCTGATTAGATTGTATGGATCTCTACGTCAGAAATATCAGATCCAGCCCTGGATGCTGGATCCTCTGAAAGATATTCGGTTTGTCTGGTGTCCAAAACCAGTAAAACTGTCAACAGCAAGTATTTTCTGGTCTCCAAAACTCTATTAACAGCCTATCAGCCTAAGAGTTTGACAGAGAAACCCAGGGAAGAGCAAAAGCAGGAGACAAAGTAATGATCAAATGATGATAAAAAAATAAAAAAAAATCAATATTCAGTTTATTCAAAAATCTTAGTTGCATGTGTTTCAATGCTCAGACTTCGTCTCACCAATGCAAATCCAACAAGTGCTATTATACCAATGCACAAGCAATGGAAAATTACTTCTTCAAAACATCATTCTGATACATTAAAAACACTGAAATGGAGACATTCTCTTACTCACGAGGACAAACATTACAAAACATGTAAATCAAATAATAATAATAATATAAATAAATTAAATGATAAACTACACAAATGAGTGAGACAAAAGAACAAAACAAAAAGAAAATAGAACAACAGAGATGTATGGTTGCTCTCTTAAAGTAACACACACACACACACACCAGTTGCTGCCGAGAATTCTTCATCGCGTTTGGTCCTGCGCTGTCCTGTGTGATCCAACAAATGGAAGTAAGAAAAAAAAAAACCTGTCGCGGGTTAGTGGTTTGTCCCTCCTCGGACCACTGTTGTTAAATTTTCACCACTGCTGACCGGGAGCAGTCCACAAGCGTTGCCGTTTCAGTAATAGTCGTACCTTGTTACTTGCCATAACAATTTGGCCCTTTTCAAAGTCGCTCAGATCTTTAATCTTGCCCATTTCTCCTGCACGCAACACGTTTATTATATTATTATAGCTGCGATCTTTTTAACCACTATCTTGGTCGGTTCAAATGGACTTATGTCATATAAGCAACATCACAGTTGAAATAAGTTTAAATATTACTAACCCTGTGTTGACATTCCTCACAACAAGATACAAACGTGAGCTCTTCTTCTTTTTGTTTTACGGCAGTTGGCATTGGCATCCAAAATATTGCATTACTGCCATCTGCTGTCTTTTGTTTAACCAAATACTTTCTTCTTTGGTCATTATTCCCACATTCTAATATACTTTTTACATTATACCCTCCTGTACCCATTTCCTGTAGCTGATGAGATGATGCATCAAACTAAAGCTCGACACGCATGTACAGTCAAAGAGTAAAGAAGTACTTCTATACGCTTTGGTAAAGTGTACAACCATTCTCTGGTACAACCACATTCAAGAAAGTGGCGTAAGACTTTGTCTCGTTTCGAAGTCGCAGATTCAGCATAAAACGTTGACCGTGTAGAATTGCTGTGATTTGAAAAATATTGTTTTAAATAATAAAAGTTTTACGTGTTATTACTTAGTAATACATATTATTATTTATGACATACAAATGTTGCCGAAAAGCCACTAGATGGCAGGTTGATAAAGATGAATAGTTGAGTGGAAATGTGTAAAATCGGAAAGGTTTAGAAATTTTATCGCATTACTTAGTTAAAGCAAACAAAATTGGGTGAAATAAACAAGAATGGGGAAAAAAGAAAGTGCATTACTTAAATGAAAGGAATTCTAAACATTTATTAAGGTAAAAAGTTTGTAGGTCTTGCAAATAGTACATGATCTGAGTGCTTTTCGGTTAAGAGATTGTAATCAAGTAATGTTTTATCATTATCTAATGTAAGAATACCAAAAAAATTGGTTTACAATTTGAAAACTTACATTTGTGAATATAAAATCTACATTAATTTATTATAAAGCAGGCATTTGAATCCGCTTAAAAAAAATCCAAAATAACAGTTTTGGGATTCATAGAGACATTTTGCAAGATATTGCTTGAGATAAACCAACTAACATCTTTCCAAAGTTGCAGAGTATAACTCATAACTGCACGACCAAAACAAGTGAAAGAGTTATATTATATATATTAATATATCTATTTTACTTTGTTTGTGAGCAAAAACCTTAGTTGTATGGACCATATATTTTTCCAATTTAAATGATCAAAAAGCCATTCAAATTATTGCAGGAGGGGCAGAAATAATGTTCTCAAAGAATAGAATTCTTACTTTATTATTTCTTCCTTTTTTTCAGTGAAACATATCTCACCAAGGAGTGTTGACATAATGTGAATTTTTGTATAACTTCCAGACAGAAGATTGGCATCTTGCCATCACATGGTGCACGCGCATGGTCATGCCCCGAGTAGTGGAGCGCGCGTCGTATCCATAACAACGGAATCAAACACAGTAGCTCGCGCACGCTGCGTTGGAAACATGGACCCTTCACCAGCATCCTACTACGGACCCCTGGATAAAAACAACCCTGTCCTGTCAGCATTTCAGAGTGACCTAAAAGAGTTTAAAGCGCATATAAAGAAACTTTTAGGCTCTCCGAGCTACGACAACCGATCCTACTCCAGGGGGTAAGAGACAAACAAGAAAAAAATAATGTAATTGGTTCTTTGTATGTTTTATATTATTTTATGGACGTTTAAGTATAATTTATGTACTTTGTTAACTGACAGGTCCATAAAACTGTTTGAAACATGGAACAAGTATAAATCTCGCCTTCCTCCATGTTATTTCGAAGTTCACCTGTTGCAAACTGCTGATTTCCTCCTTGACACTAAGGTAATGACAACTGTATTTTTAACCTTTTTTGCCACAGTTACTTCAAAATGTATTTAAAGCCTTCCGTTTTCATTAATTTATCAATATAATGTTTCCTTTATATAAATACTCTTTATAATTTCTTATAAGCTATACAGGCTTGCTCTCTGGCAAGGGTACAGACTCTATCTGCAGCAGTTTTGCACACTAAGCCTGGAAAACATAAGAGATGTGGAGCACTTCAAGCAGTCCTTCTTCTCAGATGGCTTTGGTTCAAAGAGAGCCCAATTTACGGTTAGAGATCCTTCCTGAAGTACATTTAGCTGTTTTCAATATAAATTTTAGTTTCTTTAATAAATTGTGTGGTTTGATTCATAATTAACGAACTTTGATCCGTGTGTCTGCTAGTTCCGTGCTCTTGAGGGAGAATGCCAATGCATCTTCTATTTGGAGAGAGAGAAAAGTGCACTGCCAGACCAGGGTGGGGTTCAAAAGTTGCTGAGCATCCTGGGATTTGTGCGCATTCTGATGCAGGCTGTTCTGCCTGATGAAAGTTTATGCTGGATCTTGTACAATGGTACCTTCAGCAGCAATATGTCTGGGTGCTGTACATATCACACTGACAATATGTGGTGATATGACTTGTTTTCTATATTTCCTCAGGCTCGTTACACATGTATAACATATGCAGGTTCCTGATGTCAGCAGGCCATGCTTCACAGGTTCTCAAAAACAGTTTTACATGTTTTGTAACACTAAGGATAACAATACTGTTTACAAAAAATATATTTCAAATAAATGCTGTTCTTTTGAACTTTCTATTCATCAAAGAATCATGGAAAAAAGCAGCACCACTGTTTTCAACACCGATAATATTAAGAAATGTTTCTTGAGCTGCAAATCGGCATATTAGAATTATTTCTGAAGTATCATGTGACTGAAGACTGGCTGGTAAAAAATAGGCTTTGTCTCTTTTCACAGGAATAAATCACATAAAAAATGTCTTAAATAGAAAACAGTTATTTTAAATTCATTTTTCACAATATAAGCAGCCTTGGTTAGCATTGGAGATTTTTTTGAAAAACATTTTTAAAAATCGTACCAACCCTAAACTTTTGAATGACAGTGTACCTAAACATTATTAATATTTCAAGATTAACAGATGACCTGTTAGACCACTGGTCTAATTTTGTTTACCCCAGGTTGTTATACAAATTAGCAGAAATACAGAAAAAAGAAAAAGGGGAAAAGAGTAAAAAAATGCAAATAATAATAAGTATGTTAGTGAATATGTATGAAGCAAATCAACATACTTTCTTAAAATTTTAATTGACAACATGTATTACATTTCTGTGAATCTAATCCCTTCATGTTTGGAGCAAGTACTTTTTTTGTGCAAAACATGTACTTTTGTGTTTTTTAAATTTTTTGGTCTTCGTTCAGGTTTTAGAGTACTTACTATGGGCATGCACATGTCTAGAGACTTCTGTTCCTCTGCTGACGGCCAACTTCCTGCCATGGAGGTCCACACTTTGCTGTGCTGTGTGTGAATGTTACTTTCATAACTGTGCTTCAGTTCAGGCAGAGGTGGGTTTCACGCAAAAACAGTGTCTAAAGTTGCTTGATAAATCATCTTAAATATCTTATAGCTTAATGACGGATATCAGAGACATTCTGTCATTCTAGCCTCTTGTTGTGCCCTTACCTGGCGTTAGGTGTTTGCGCGCCGAGCCCTTGGCAAGATCAGCGAACTGGCTAAGCTGGAGGAGATTACTGGCTCCCAAGTGTCATTTGAGACCCAGCAAGCTTATAAGGAGGCCACAATAAAAGTGAGACCCGTAGCCTAAATGAAGCATGCTGTTGTTTTTATAGTTCTTGTATTGTAACTACTATATTTTCATGCCTGTCTTGAATCATGTTATTGCTCCATTGACGGAGAGAAGCTTGCAGTGATGGTGTTTAAGCGTTCAGTGTACGAACCCCGCAGGAAACCGAAAGGCCTCTTCAAACCCAAACAGAAGAGCAATTTGAAAGAGCTACAGCTAGTGAGTATTCACTTTAATGAGGTACGATGCCTCTTCCCTAGTTCTTTTCTAATATCTATTCTCTCTGTTTCCCTTATTTCTCTCTGTAGACTCCATGGCCTCGCACGCCAACCGAGCGTATCCTGATGGAGATGTTTGAGGGAAATGCTGCTCGGTTTCTGGCTGTGCTGGAAGCTCTGCGTGACAGCTCTGTCAGGCCCCTGCAAACCGGCATGCCTGAAGAATTCGAGGTCCAGGATGTGGTACTCGAGCTCATTTCGGCTGGCATTAGCTTGTTGTCTGGTAAACTTTTTCATCCTCTCTGCCCATGTGCAACTAAATATGAATTGTAGAGTGTACAAAATACCCCTTTTTTTGTAGCATTTGGTGATACTGAACACACTTTTGATGAGAGCATGCCTCCCTCTGTGAATGCAGTTACTCCTACCTCCTCTCTCTTTGACACGGCTGTCGCTGGTGAGTCCTTGAATTTAACTGGCCATTTATTTTACTTCACTTTAATTTATGTTTGCTCAGGGTCTCTATTTTGTGTCTCTCAGGAAATAGTAAGATCGCAGTAGATGCTGCGGTGAAGTTTGTTAAGCAGCTCTTCAGATATGAACAGTGGAGCACGTTCAGCTCGCTCTCTTCTGCACTTACGTCAGCTCTAGCTGTGAGTACATCTGTGATACGGCTTAAAAAAGCCAGCCAGACTACTTTATTTAGTCTTTTTCTTGGCCTCTTCACAGAACATGGAGGGCTGCCCGTTTAGGAAGTATGAGCTGGAACTGAGGCTTTTGGAGGCTGTGGAGCGTTTGTTGTCCACTCAAAGAGTTAAAATCACCATGAAAGATGCTGCTTTTGATGGTCAAGCTGGTACTAATCAAGAATTTAATTATTTCACTCATAGCAATAATCAATTAATAGAGATTTATTTATATATTTTTCAGTTATTTTTTATGTACTTTAATTTAAATAAAAAAAATGTAAATAATTTTTTGGGTTATATATAGGGATAAACTGAAATGAAATATTTTGCCGATGCTGATAACTGATAATTCTTGAAAGCCGATAACCAATATATTGGCCGATAAATCGAAATCCAAATTTTTATATAATTTTTGAGAGCCTGATTACGGATAACAAAAGTCTCACCATTAAAGTCCATGTAACAAGCACACAATTATAATGTTCTTATTATAATTTTATGTAGCCTATATGACAGACTTATATTGCTTATATTTTCTTTTTGAAGTTATTTCAATCATATTTCAAGCAAATCAAAACCATCATGGTGAACAGTGCGCATCTGAAATGTCCCATCTGAAGAAAATAATTATTTATCGGCTTTAATATATATCGGCTTTCTTATTGGGCCAACAACGATAACATTAAAAATGAACATACTGTATATCAGCCGATACCGATATGGTGGCCGATATATCGTGCATCCCTAGTTATATAAAAATCTTAATTTTAATTTAAAACAAAAATAAACATAATTTTTTTTTATTCCATTACAGACAAGAACATTGGGCCAGCAATCATGACAGAAGAATTTTTCAATCTTATTCAGACACTTCATACTTGTGTCTGCAGGACAGACAAGGTCAGATATTTCTCTCACACTGTCTGAAGAGATCATGGAGCTGTCGTTGGTAATCTGATGTTGTGTATGTGTGTGCAAACAGGATATCCAGCCAGATGCAGATTTGGTGTTGGACATCGTGCTCTTCTTTTGGGCTAAATGCAAAACAGTTTTTCAGAGAGCGCAGATGAGGCTCTATGACCCTGTGCACTACCGGGGAAGGATGGCAAACCAAGATCAGGTTATTATTCCAATAAACATTAAATGTAAAATTATTATTTTGAACGACTTGATTGCTTTGACATGATTGCTTTGTAAATTTTAAAAAGCATTAATTTAGCTGCTGCTTTGTAATCAGTTGCTGAATCCAAAACATGTAAGTTTTTTTTTTGTATTCTTTTATTCTATAGTGGATGGAGACCCTGCTCATGCTGTGTGAAGTGGCCCATGAGCACCAGCTGGCTGAAGTAGACTTCTTATTAGTGGCTGAAATGACTCTCAGAATTGCCATGGTGTTGGAAAGCAGCATGGATGCCCCGCAGTCCGGGAGAAAAACAGGTACTATTGCTGCGTTCCATTTACCTCAGAAGAGGGATGATGGGGTTGGGAATGGCGTGACACCCAAGTTGACCAAGTTCTAGCGCACAGGTCGGAAAACTAAGATGGGCACGTCCAGACAAACCTTTGTTGTGCTTGTTTTTTCGGAACACATAAAAAAGAGATATTTTGCACAGATAATTCCGAAGTATCTTGTCCACAAATAGAGGTTGGATAGTACTGTGTGAACCACTGAGTGTATTGAGACACAGACAAACAAGTGCTATAAACAACATGTTACTACTGTTTCACGATATGGTTGATGCACTGAGCAGCCATATTGGATTCTAAGTCGGGTTGTTGCTGTTTCCCCAAGTTTCCCAGTCACAACTCCGACTTGAGGGTGTATTCCAGTTAAAAGTTCCTACTGGGGACTAGGGATTTTCCACTTCAGAGGGCAAATAACCCGGTCTATACACCTGGTCTACTTTTTGACTATTACAGCAGATATTGTAAATATGACACTGGTATTTATAGTAATACATATATTAACGTTCAAAGGTTTGGGGTCACTAAGATTTTAAAAAAAAGAAATTAAAACTTTTATTCAGCAAGGATGCATTAAATTGATCAATTATATTACGCAGCACAACTGCTTTTTAATATTGATAATGATAAGAAATGTTTCTTGAACACCAAAACAGCATATTAAAATAATTTCTGAAGGATCATGTGACACTGAAGACTGGAGTAATGGCTGCTGAAAATTCAGCTTTGACATTTCTAAATATAAATATTCTAAAATAAATTCTATAATATCTTTTGAATCAAATAAATGCAGCCTTATTGAGCATGACAGACCTCATTGAAAAACTTGTATTGTGAATTTTGCACTTTTAGTTATATATTTAAGTTTTCTTCCCTTGTTTTTTTTTCTGTAGCCACCACTGTAGATAGTGAAGAGTCCATCCCTGTTAGAAAATCTGCAAGCTCCTTGTTCATGGTATGTTGTCCTACAAATTAGAAATAGAAGATAAAACTCGATAAAGTTTATAAGTGGTTCAGCATCATTAGATTCAACATTTAGAACAATTTAAACAAGTAAAAATACATTAGAATCTGAGAATGCCATTTAAACCAACAAAATCTCATGCAGTTTAATGGAATTGAGTCAGGTTTTAACCATAATAAAACTTTATTTTAAACATGTGTGCAGATGTCCCGAACTGAACAGCTGCAAACTGCATTGGATTTGGTGGAACGAGGTGTAGATTGTGTGTCCAGAGGCAGGGCCAGGTCACTTAATGGGGGTTCTGCTGTCTTTGACAAGTTGTTTATTCAGGCACGAACATACCAAGTTTTACCACCTACAACACAAGCTCTGTTACTTACTGTTACTTTATATTCAGTAAGCATGCTTAATAAAATGTGATGGCTGTCTTAACCACAGAAGTTTGGTGATTACAAGAGTTCAAAGAGCAGCAGAGTCCCAGAGAGCAGCAGTGTCACTGACCTTACTGCCCTTTCCATGGATTTACACCTAGAGCTAATGGTCTTTCAGCACAGACTCACTCTTAAACTATGTGACTCCTGGCCAGGTCAGAGAGATGTGCAATTTTTCAACATTTGGGTAAATTTCATTTAAGCGTGTCAATGAATGCATCATATTTGTTCTCCTCAGAAGAGATTAGTTTGATGGAGAGTAAGAAGTCACATACTAATCGAGTGCAGACCTCAGAAACAAACAGACATATAGAAGGTGAGTTTCAAAACAGTGTAACATGAACAAAATGGAGATGCCACGTTGAGACCGACGAATAGGAATATCGCTAGTGAGGCCAATCTTCTTCGCGTGAAACTAAACAAGCCAATGCACTTTGGCGTGCAATCATTTGCATCATGGTCATTAAATGGCTTTCCTGAGGTAAATGTTATGTGACATAATTGTTCTCCAGCTGTTATATTGACCTCTTTGCACGGTTGAAAAACACTGATTGGTCGATATTATGTATGAGGAATATACATTTCGTGAGAAAAGTCAGAAGGTCCTTCCTCAGAGGAATGGGCAAGGGAGGGACTGTCATGAGGAGCATGAGTTCGGGAACCAGGTCCGGGTGGGCCAATAGGGAGCCACCACAGGGTCTGTGCAAGTAG
Source organism: Meda fulgida (assembly GCA_030578275.1). NCBI lineage: Eukaryota > Metazoa > Chordata > Actinopteri > Cypriniformes > Leuciscidae > Meda > Meda fulgida. The sequence continues at coordinate 11,534,410 of CM060619.1, forward strand.
GCTCACTGGGGGAAATGCATATTTGCGGAGGCCCCGGAACCAGCTGTGTGCCAGTGCGTCCGTGCCGAGTGTTCCCTCGGTCAGGGAGTAAAAGTTCTTGGAGAACTTGGGGATCATGTCCACCCTCGTGCAGATTCTTTAGTGCCTTGGCCTGATGGACCTGCAACAACGCTATGGTGTGTATGGCAGAGGCGGCTACCCCACAGGCCTTGTAAGCCTTGCCGGTTAAATCCGACAAGTACTTACAGGCCCGGAAAGGGAGACACGGCTCTCCGCGCCAAGTGGAGTTAGGACACAGTTGTATAGCAACGGCCTGCTCCACTGGTAGGATGCGCGTGTAACCCTTAGCTGCCTTAGCTGCTAAATAGTCCAGCCTTGAGGGCTCAGGACACGGTGGAGGGTTCCACACGAGCCCAATCCTGTTGACGGCCTGGGAAAGCATGGCCATCATCTCGGGTCCGACTCGGGCACCGCTGTCACACCCGAAGGGGGCAGCGGGGCCGAATCGGCATCCGCAGAGAAGTCTGACCAACCCTCTGATGCAGCGATTGACATCTGTTCATCATGGGGAGCCCCGAAGGAAATGACTGATACACACCTCGTGGATGGTCCAGCACGTTCTGTTGGCGACTCTATTAGCTGTTGAGTGTAGGAGGAATGAGGGTTCCTAAGGGGTTGGTTCCCCAAAGTAAGCGCGGTCACCACGATCCTCAGGTCACCTGCACCACCGCCTGAGGTAACCCTCGGAGGAGGGTTTTTGCAGGAACCCTTTGCAGGAACGAGAGTCTCGACGTAGCTCCATGATGGTCATCTTCCCACAATGGTTACATGACTCATCCACGAACACTGTCTCAGCGTGTTCAATGCCCAGATACGCGATACAGCACTCGTGACCATCCCGTGATCCCAGGTAACAACCGCATCCAGAAACTACCCGTGTAAGCTCTTTTAGGGGACTGCTCTCTTGGTGCTGAAGCATGGAGGAGAACGGTTGCAGCGGACACGAACAGGAATGTGCACCTGTTGTGCGCTGTCTCTCGTAAGAACGGCCTTTCAACGCTCTCACGGCGCACCTTACCAGCTTTTTGTTTTTGCTCAGTTTTTTTACAAGCAACAAAAGATAGAGAGAGAGAAAGAGAGAAAATCGACCCCACTGCCGCGCTGTATCGCCGGCACCAGCGACGAGAGATCCTCCTGAGAACTTGTTCACACTCTGTTTAGATATCAGCATCGAAGTGCTCGGCTCTGAAGCAAAAAGCTGAAGTGCAATCGAACCTTCTGCTCATTATATACCTGCGCTGCGTGGCTGGACAGCTGATGCAAATTATTGCATGCTAATGTGCATTGGCTCATTTAGTTTCACTTAAAGTAGATTGGCCTCTCTAGTCGTGGCGTCGACTGACCGACTGAAGAGGAACAGTATGTCAGTTTTACCCAGATTTACTCCTTAACAGACTCTACGGAACTTGAAAAAATCAAGAAGAATAAGATCTCTAAGAGTGTTTTCCTGGCACAGAAGGCCTTATTAGCATTCAGGAAGGACCAGACTAGTCGAGAGACCAAGAAAATACTTGAGGTCAGTATTTGGTGTCAACTCCAAACATTTGGTTCCACATCACATCATGCTGCTGGTTTTGATTTTCACATAACATGATCTACACTGTCTCTTTTTCTCTCCAGGAGGCCACAACGCTGATGGAGAAAGCCGAGCTGGAAGAGAGGAAGCTGGTTAGTTGTACATTTCCTTCAGAGAACAGTTTAGGACTGGCAGAGAAGAGACAGCCACCACCAACCCCAATACTCCTGTCACGATCTAACTGCGCCATGATCTTCACACCTGCGCCATACGCACTGGAAGAGGAGGTTGTCACGTCTCCTCTACAAACATAATTCTGAAATCAGTCAATGGCTCTTTGGATTTATTTACTGTGATATTCATGTGTAAATGCTGAAAAACATCAATGAACTTTTATCCTGATCTAGGTTAGCTGGTATTGTATTTATGGAAGAGATGCAGAGGGTATCAACCTAAAAGTACGACTTAAAGACTGCTACCTACGTGGTACTGGAGAAATGGTAGCGTAAATGCCACTTTGACATATCAAATCACAAACTTAACTTTTTAATGTCTGTATTGTTCATTCATACTCAGTAACTGAAATTAAATTTGTGTTTCAATCAGATACCTGCCAAAGATGAATGTTTACTTCACGTAAGCGGGTTGAAACCTGATAAGAAGTACATTTTTGCAGTGGGTGCTTTTAATGCTCAAGGCAAAATGGTGGGCGGAGCCATTGGAAAGACCACCAGGCCTCTACTGGCCTCCCTGCCTCTACCACTGCTAACAACCTGGGCCCACATAGCTCAGGTACGTGGATCGGATTTTTTTGTGTCTCCTAAAATATCCATCCACATTCCTTAATGACAGATTTTATGTTGTTTAGGTAGCTTATCAGACAGGACTCCACAGCCTTGCCAAAAGAGCTTGTAATGAGCTATGGAGCCACTTTACCCTTCCTTTAAACTCAAATCCTGAGGTTCCAGAGCCTGAACAAGAAGCCAGTCTTGAAAGGCTGGCTCAAACCAGGTAGAAAAATAGCCTGTTTCTCTTGAGAAACAGTCAGTTTCAAAGAGAAACAATCAATTTAGCGAAAGAATCTGAAATGCACAATTTATTTCGAGTATAAATTAATATTAATTATTATTTGTGAAGGTCTTGAATAAAGTCTTAATAATATAATATAATATAACATAATGTGTCTTATATTATCTGTTCCATTTGTGTTCTATTTTTCCTTCATGCAGACTCTGCCCAAAGACCCTACAGTTATCTTCTCCTCTCCTACAGCAGCTATTTTTCTCCACTATTTTCATCCAGGCAGATATTCACATTCAAGAGGGGGCACTATTCTGTGACAGTCTCTGTGATGGGGGGCCTTTGATCTGGGGCCAGGTTAGTGCCTACAATGGGAAATTTGCCTTAAAATGGGTTATATAATTCATCATAACTGATAATGTAGCCTAGTTTTTCTCAAGTAATTCACCCTTGTCCTTATAAATCTGTTCTGTCGGCACATCCATCACAGGAGGCCAGGCTTGCAGAGTGTGAACGGATGCTGGTGGCCATTGATCTTGCTCTGCATCTCAATGACAGCGCTGGCACCCTGCAGGCTGTAGTAAACTGTTACGGCCTTCTCGCTCCATTAATCTTCAATCAGATCCCTTCAGAGCCTGTCATTGAGGTCACTACTTTTAGAAATGTGCTTGATAATACTTATATGTCAGTGCTAGCTTGTCTTGAATCTTTGTTTAGATTTGGTTTGGGTTTAGGGGGAACATTTTATCAGAAGATCCATGATTTCATTATTAAATCAGCTGTTTATATGATGGCTTTGCCAAAGCAAAGGTCAATTTAGATGCTTCTGTGTGATGTTCAGATGCTGCTGAAGTGCTTTTCAGTACTGCTGGAGATTCCAGAAGTCCTCAAGCAGAAACGCCCTGCTGCCACCACAGAGTCCCTGCAGCACATGGTTGCCTGTATGACATATTATTTAGCCAAGGTAGTAATTACATATAACAAACTGCTCACCTGTTAAGAAAGAATTTATGAGGAAGAAGCTTCAGGAAGAAACTTCAGTCTTTAGATTGAAGTGTTTTTAAGATTGTGAGAAACAAATTTATTTGTGTCTAAACTATTTCATCCAGCATCCTGTACATTTCACTTTTGAAATGATTGTATTTGCATGTGTTATATGTGTATGATTAATTTCTGTGTGTTTTTAGAGCTTGCGCTCCACTCAGGAGAGTGGCATGGCATCATCTGTGTTTGAGTCGGGAAAGAAACTACTTCAGGAAATCACTGAGCCCCCTCTGCAACCCGCCAAACAAACATCATCAATGGAGCAGAATGGGGTATGGGATTTGTCTTGTTTATCATAGATAAACTACGTCTTATCCGTCCCAGTAGGGGTGTAACCCCAGTGTCCTGGCCACATTCCACCCTTTGGTCCTTGCCAATCATGGCCTCCTAATAATCCCCATCCACTGAATTGCCTCTATCACTCTCTCTCCTCTCCACCTATATCTGGTTTGTGGTGAGCGCACTGGCGCCTTTGAACTGTGGCTGCCATCGCATCATCCAAGTGGATGCTTCACACTGGTGGTGGTTGAGGAGAGATCCCCTGACATGATTCTACAGTGCCTTGGGTGTACAGTAGTACATATGAAAGCGCTATATAAATGCCTCATTCATTCATTCATAGACCCTTTGGGATAGTATGCCACATATTTTATCTGCGCTACATTCATAAGTACTAACGACTGTGTGTGTGTCTGATTTCCAGAAGAAGACAGCTCCCACGTATGATGAGGATCCCAGTGAACAGCTAAAGATTTTAGAGGTTATTTTCATGAAAAACATGAAAGCAGAAACATTAGGAAACTATGGTGTCACTTCCCGTAACAAAACAGGTACATGTTTTTCATATATCTCAGATCAGAAAGGCAATATATACATTTTTGCCATATGAAGAAGTTGTTTTGTAATTTTAGTTTGTTGTGGCCTTTGTTGCAGGGTCTCATGGATGTGAGCTCACTGGACAGGAAGACCCTGTCGTACTCTACATGGTGATTGAAAACATCCCCCTCCAGCATGCCTTTAAAGAGGGTATAACGCAAACAACACATACTAAAGAAAATTGATTAATTGAATGAGCTATCATACACTCATTTTCTGTATTTGTGTGTATGTTTGATTCAGTGATGAAGTTCAAGCAAAAGTCTTGTTTTCTGGAGTTTGTTGTGTACTTGCTCCAGAAAGCCCTGCTAGAAGATGAGCTGGATCTGGTGTTGCGGTGGGAGAAGAACATCTTGAACTGGCTCAGCAGGTGAGTATGTGTCTGTTTGAGTCCATGTTTGCAATGTGTGTACTGTGTAGGTGTTTTGTCTTATATTTATTTGCTGTCTGTAATATTGCTAGACGTGATGAGGCTCTGTTTGTGCTAAAGAAACACTCGAGTCTACCAGGAGAGGAGTGGAAAGAGTTCACAACCTCTGTTATAGAGTACAACACAGAGGTAAGCTTCTGTCACTTAAAATGCGGTAACATACTCAAATGCATCCATTTGCACACACTACTTGTCTCTTTCAGTTTGTAAATGCCATTTAACTACATTTCAGAAACAAAAAGGTGGCACCTTTTGGGGTGACAGGAAGTTGCTGCAGAAAAGACTACTGATTGCATTCAAGAGCCGGAACTCTGAAAGGTAAAGCAATATTCCGGCCAGCTTGCACAATATTGAAACATTCCATATTTAAAATGTATTTTTAAAGTGTACACTAGCGTTCAAAGTTTAGCGGTACACTAGCGGTCAAAAGTTTTTAATATATTTTTTATATATTTTTGAAGTAAGTCTCTTATGCTCACCAATGTTGCATTTATTTGATTACAAATACAGTCAAAATTTGTGATACATTTTTTCTGGATTCTTTGATAAATAGAACGATTTTTATTTGAAATAGAAAATGTTGGTTATGTAAAATTTTGTTCAATGTAATGCATCCTTGCTGAATAAATGTTTTATTTTATCATTCAAACTTTTGAATGGTAGTATACATGATTACATATATTTCACACTTTGTGTGTATTTACTTTTGTGTCTCTTAGAGAGGTCAAAGCTGTGGACATCCTGCTAAATCAACTTCCTGCTCTTATCAGAAGACATCAGCGCCTCTGGAAGCTGAGGCAGATGCGCTCTGAGGATTCGCTGTGGCGTTGCCATGTCAATCTGAGCCTGGCTCGTGCCCACCTAAGCATGCTGAGGAAGAATCTTGGACCACCTCCCCAGCTCTGGTATGCAGATCCAACATAAGATGCCAATGTCTGGGTCTTCGTCTTTACTCTGAATATCAAGTATATTTTATATGTCCTGTTAAAAACCCTTATATTATTATTATTATTATATTATATTCTCTGAACATACTCGATTGAAATTTGAGCTTTTTTCTGTCCGTTCCAGTTTTAGTCATCTATCACAGTCTTTCTTCTCTCTCGCTCATTGTGGAATGCTAATTATGTGGAAGAACGTTTCACTGCAAATCAGGCCACCTGAATTGACTCTTCCATGTCCCAAATCTGTACCTCGTCCTGGATCCCGTGCTAACAAAAGAAAAGTGAAATGCAAAGTTAAACACACTAATCAAGGTGGGTTAAAATATCTTTAATATGACAGCTAAATCTACACTACTGTTCAAAAGTTTGGGGTTGGTTAGATATTTTGAAAAATGTTTTGAAAAGAATCTCCTCATTTATTTGACCAAAAATACAGTAAAACAGTAACATTGTGAAATATTTTAATTTAAAATTACTTTTTAAAGTTGAGACTGAAGACTGGAGTAATGATGCTGAAAATTCAGCTTTGTGTCACAGGATTGACATTTTAAATGACACATATATATTTTTATGTAATTTAAAATGTTTATCCTGTGACGCAAAGCTGAATTTTCAGGATCATTACTCCAGTATTCAGTGTTGCATGATCCTTCAGAAATCATTCTAATATGCTGATTTGGTGGTCAAGAAACAATTATTATAATTATTATCACTCCTGAAAACAGTTGCTTAACACTGCTTAATAGTTTTGTGGTATCTGATTAAAAAAATCCTTTTTTTTTGATGAATAGATTTTGATGAATAAAAAAAGTTCAAAAGAATCGGATCAATTTGCAGTAGAAATCTTTGTAACATTATATATGTCTACTGTCACTTTTGTATTCATTTCTTTAAAAAAATCTTACTGACCCCGAACTTTTGAATGGTAGTGTAGATCATTACATGTAGATACAGTGAATGATTGTCATACCTTTCTCTACATTTTCAACAGCACCAAATACCAGTGATGAGGAGTTGAACTCTGCAGACAGTGAAGTGGAAGGTGAAGTGGACTCTACATTTCGGCACACCCACAACCCTGGAGTTGATGACGCTCCTACTGGTCAAGCCACCTTTCATTTAATGGACACACTTGATAAAGCCTCTATATACTTGCGCAGAGCTATGGTAAATGCAGTTTCATTTTAATAGGTCTAATTTGATACACTCTTTTTTTAAAAAAAATTATCAACGGCATCTCACATTTTTTAACATCAGGTGCTAGCACATCGCTGGAGTCACTGGACAACTTTACAGTGGGTGTGTCGGACTCTGTGGGACCAAACCAGCACACTTGCCCTGATGATAGAGCGAGCCCAAGGCCCTGATGCCCATGCCAGACAGCTGACGATAGAGCAGCTCTATACAGTGATCACTCCTCTACTGGTGCTGGCCTCAGATCTTCTTATGGACATGATGGAGAAGCTTAAGGTTAATACACATTACCTCGAAAACAGTGGCTTTAACCTTTTTGACTTTTTTCCAATTGTCTACATAATATAATATTAACGATATAAAATCTGGGAGTGTCAAGTCAAGTCAAGTATATTTATATAGCGCTTTTCACAATATAGATGGTATCATAGCAGCTTCACAGTATCAATCAAAATAACATAACAATGTTTGTTTCTTAGTGGAAAAAACATCCACGTTTGGTAGGGCTGATCAATGGTATTAATGATTGGTTAATTCATTTGAATATCCCCAACTGAGCAAGCCAAAGGCAACAGTGGCAAGGAACCGAACAACTCCATCAAGTGACCTACCGGTGTCCTAAAACTCCATCAGGTGACCTAATGGAGAAAAAAAAAAACAGGCTCAGTCGGGGGCCAGTTCTCCTCTGGCGTTTGTGAACTAGAGGCTGGATTTACAGTAACTGTAAGATAAAAAGTGTATATGAATGCCTGGCTGAAGAGATGCCTCTTTAGTCTAGTTTTAAACTGGGAGAGCGAGTCTGAGCAACGAACAATATCAGGAAGGCTATTCGTGTGTCAGTATAGGTACATTAATTAACCACAATGCATTTTTTTTTTGCATTTTAATTTAGTTAGATAATTAAAGTAATATAAAAATATTTTAATAAAAAATAAATTAAGATTAAGAATCCACTTATGCCCTACAAGATAAAACCACATGCCGTTATGCACCATTGTTACATCTCTCTGGAATACTTGATTTGGATACTTGATTGGCCATTTGCCTCATTCTGCAGTCAGATGTTTTTATATAATGGCCACTAAACTGTAGGATAAAGTTATCTGACATAACTGTTTTTTTTATTCTCTAGCTGTGGAATGTTTATGATGAAGAAGAAGAGGAGCTTGAGGCCAGCTTGTACTTTTCTGCTCCAGTGGACGATGGGACTATGATAGATCTGCGCTGGCTGAGGACTCTGGTTCTGCACACATTAGAGCTTCTGTACTACCAGTCCAAGTGGGAGAGTCTCGCCCACCTCGCACTACTTTTCAACACATACACTAGGTACGCTTATAACTCACTGATGCTGGTGGCATTGGTTTGTGTTTGCTGAAAGTATACACGTAACTGAAGTTTATGAATAGAATTCCTCTCACAAAAGAGTAGCTATTGAAATACAAGGTGCAATGCGTCATGGGTTTCAGGGAGCGCTACTCTCACATTGTAACACCTGTTCTGGTGCATGCACAGAGGAGGCTGTTGGACAGGATCAGCTGTTTCGGTGGTCCTCCAGCCCCTCAACCTCACTTCACCTACACTGGGATGATCTCTGGAGAGAAGGTAGACAGAAATTATCACATACACATCATTCTTATCATTTTGGGCAGAACTATTTAATTGTTTTAGTTCAAAGCCTGTTCAACAAACATTTGCAATGAATACTCCAGATGTGCATCCATTAGATTTGGTAAAATTACTAAGTTTTGTGACTGATGTCCATAGGTGACCTGCCGGAATTATGCAAGAAGACAATTGCTGTTTCCCTGTGGAGAAGGTCAGATTATGATTACTGCAAATGATATTAGCCCAGAGCTCAAGGAACTTGCAGGTACAGTCTACAGAAAAGGGTTTCCAGGTCCCATTTATTTTCTGATATATTTTGTGTTTCGCATGTCATGTCATTTCATTTTTCATTTCATTTATTTTATTTATAAAGCACAATTAAAACAACGCAATGGTGACCAATGTGACCAATGTCACATTTGGGCCATGTATAATGATTTGTATTTTTATTTATTTTTTAATTTAAAAGACCATATTTAAGTCTTACTTGTGTGTTTTATAATTATTTCCATCTTTATTGCAGATGTGAAGAGAGCCATGTGTCTGGTGTGTGTACCGTTGGATGTGAAGGACACACTGCAGTGTTTCAGAGAGACTCTGGAGAGAAGAAATCACGCACTGCTGACCTTTCAGCACAGCCGAACTCTACTCCTGCTGCTACTGGCTGACACACAGCACTGTAAGTCTGACCTACAGTGGGTCAATATGATTTTTTTTCCTTGAAACAAATTAAAATATTTATTCAGCAAGGATGCATTCAATTGATCTGTTCTATTCCTCCAAGGACCATGATTAAAATGTATTATGGGTTCCACAAAAATATTAAGCAGCACAGCTGTTTTCAACATTGATTGTAATAAGAAATGTTTCTTAAGCAGGAAATCAGCATATTAGAATTTCTGAAGGATCATGTGACACTGAAGATTGGCATCACAGGAATAAATTACATTTTAAAATAGATTAAAACAGAAAACTCTATTTTAAATTGTAATAATATTTACATCAAATAAACCAGCCTTGGTGGATGAGCATATGAGATTTCTTTCAAAAAACATTTTTAAAAATCTTACCGACCCCAAACTTTTGAACATTACAACCATAACATTTTTGGCCATGGCAAAAAGTACAGAACATTACTTAATGAGACTTTCACATTACAAAAAGTTTTATTGCAAACCTTATTTTACTACTAAAGTAAAATTTACTTTTGGTAACCCATTTATTTTTATTTATTTTTTATTTATTTATTTATTTGAACATGTAAATAAAAATAAATTAAAATCAAAGAAACTAATAATAGAAAAACTAAACAAATGAACATCAAAGTAAAAACTCCATACTTTCAAAAACTTAAAGACTTCTATTTACATGCACAAAAGGAGGTAGGAAGAAGTAGAACTTATATACTCCTACCCCTATAGCATTACAACCATATTTAACGAGATAACTACAAAATAATTAATCTGCGGAGATAATAAATCTATAAACAATGAAAAAATATATTAAAAAAGTTCTAATCACATAATATTACACAAACACTACAAAATTTATACATACTACAAATGATTCAATATAGGCCTAGTACAGTAAACTTATTAGCACTGAGTTTATCTATACCTCTGTAATATAGTTTCTTTGAACATCTTTTTAAAATGGAATAAGTTTGGACATTGCTTTAAATCATTATTTAGTTTATTCCATAATTTAACACCACTAACAGATAAACAGAAACTTTTCCTAGTAGTTCGAAAAATGAGAGTTTTAAAATTCGACTTTCCCCTTAAGTTGTAACCTCCCTCTCTCTCAAAAAACCTTTTCATTGAACAATGGCATGTTCACCCATGCCATTCTAATTTTCTTCTGTATATTAGGACTTAAACTAAACAACTCTATTTTGTTTTCACTTTCAATCCCCCCCTTTATATGTGGCCTCAGCGTATGTTGAGGTGCCATTCTCTAAAGACACCAGCGGCGTCCTGCAGGGGAAAGTGGATTTCAGCATGGCAGCCTGCATCCCGCCAGGTGTCAGACCTCCAGACCTGTCCACAGAAGACTTCAACTCTCTGGGCTCCATCTACAGCCCCACCCTCCCTACATCACAGCTCCAATCTGTTTTCTCCTCCTACAACAATGCAATTAGTGAGAACCGATCTAAACTCTAACACATTACAAGCTAAATTTGTTCATGAACAAGCTGTTGCAGTACAGATATGTTGTTTTGTTATTTCATGCAGAATATCTTCAAGCAAATAAGTACAACTCCCTCCAGGTGCAAGCACTCCATGATCTTGGAAACCTGCATTTCTTCAATGGAAATCGAAAGTATGATGTGTTCATTGCATTGTTGTCCTGTTTTTGTTTATTAGTTTGCGTAGTTTCATACTGTATGTTTACACTACTTTTCAAAAGTTTGGGGTCACCAAGATTTTTAAAAGTTTTTGAAAGACATCTCTTATGTTCACCAAGGCTGCATTTATTTAAAGGGGTCATGACCTGGATTATTTTATTATTTTATAATGTTTCCTGGGGTGCCCTTGTAATGTTAGTATGATTTTTGCATAAAAAATGGTCATAATTTAGAAATAAAAGGCATTTATTACGCCTGACACCCACTGCTCAAAGGCCTGACATCCAATTTGTCATTGGCTGACAAACTTTGCATATCAAATAGCTAGTATTACATTTGGAAATCTCTCGAATACTTTCACAAAGTTTTTATTGGATTTCATAACGAGATTTGGCAAGTGTCCAGATAAACTCGCGCTGTGTGATTGACAGCTTGGGCGATTGGAAATGGAACGTTCTTTAACCGCTTTCTGTATATAATTGAATCACAGTTTAAATAAGATTATTTTCATCCTACTAACAGAAACGATGTGAAGTTGATTGTTTAGTCACTGGCTTGATTTACTGATGCATAAACAGTATTGAACGATTTTGAGAGAAAGAAAATCTGTCTGAACTTGAATAATTGCACATAAGAAATCACTGATCACAGATCAGGCATTAGAATAAACATGGTTACTTATGTTTTTGGTGTTGCTGGCAAATCCATATCATAAAAGTCTGTTTGCAAAGCCTGCATCGAAATTGTGACTGATTCACCAAATAATCCACAGTGAAATGCACCGAATACAAACAAATAATGCACTGCTGCTGAGACATTCACATTGTTGAAAAAAAAAAAAAAAAGACGCTGGAGGCAGTCATATGCAAAAGACTGGTGCTAGGTGAGGTCACCTTGCCCCATAGGATCCACAACGAGCCATATTTGGAGCATATTTGAATTTTCAGCATCATTACTGCAGTCTTCAGTGTCACATGATCCTTCTTTTTTCTTTAGTAAGGAATAATGACCCCAAACTTTTAAACATTAGTCTAGGTAATTGAATGTTTTGCATATACACTGTAAGAGGAGATGAAGTGCATCTTGTATTTGTGAGTTTGTATGTTTTTGTATAGATCTGCACACTTTTTCTGGAGTAAGGCTCTGGACTGTGCTCTGCAAGACTCTGGAGTTCTTGAATCTTGGGATGGTGACTCATGGAGCTGCAGCTCCTCTCAGGAAACCCTGCGGCATGCTGGGATATGGGGTTGTCTCCAGGGAGCGTTGGTTTCCGCCAAAATTGCACAGTGAGTGAGAAACCATGCAGTTTTTTTGTGATGGTTCTCCATTACAGCAGTAAGATTTCTCCTCTATCGACAGGCACATCCTGACTTCCAACATCAACCAGCGCACAAAATGCTGCCTTCTCTCTGCCAAACTCTTCAAGGTCAGAATTGAGTCCCTGAAATGTTCTTACAGTTGAAAGAAAGGAAGTCAGTTTTTGTTTCTTAGCCAATACAAAAAGTTTACTAAGGTCATATGCTTTGCAGTGCCTACTGATGGCCTCTATGCCTCATCCGATGACAGACCTGTCATACTCAACATACTCTGTGGAGATGGAGCTTATCCCAGGCATCGACCTCTTCTCTGAGCCGGATCGTGGGAATCTCGGCACCACTATTGCCAGTTTGTCTTTTCTCTGCCACTGGCTATATACCTCAGGACACCTTCTCAAGGTACTAGAGCCTAGGGGTGTGCGATATATAGCGTATACGATAATATCCTAGACAGTGCATGCATACACTACGTGATGTAGTCTAGTAGGTTAGACTAGTGCGCTTGTGCATTTAGAGTGAACGCTTTCACTGTGGATTTAGTCTATTAAATGCATTTATAATGCCCCCAAAATTCAAGATAAGGGGGCAAAATACCTCTATGTCTTTTATTGTTATATCATTTAATATAGTTAATATCACACAAAGAGTGCCGGTTTTCTCCAAATATTAACACGATTACAAATGTGATATTAAGAAGTTAATATTAAGTGACTTACATTTTAAACAAAATATTGCCTTTTTTTATCCATTTCGTAAATAGATTCAATCCAACGTAAATAGTTTGAAAAAAAGCCATAAGACTGTTTTGTGTCTCTTAGCAACACATGGCGGTGAATGAGCAAATCATTTGAATAAATTATTCAATGACTGACTCATTAAGACAGTCAAATGCTTTGTTCCTGAATTAATCAGCCATTTGAATGAATCAGTTAAATCTCAATGACTTAGGGCCCTATCATACACCCGGCGCAATGCAGCGCCAAGCGCGACGCAAGTGTTTTGTGCTAGTTTCAGCCTGACGCAGTTATCATTTTCACGTCCTGCGCCACGTTGTTTAAATAGCAAATACATTTTCGCCTATTTATGCGCCCATGAAAACGGGTGTTAATTTCATATCTTTTCATTTTTAAAATAATTTCAAATATCAATATTCAACATTTAATGTTTAAAACATCAAAACATCATCCATGCATTTGTAACTGCAGGTTAAATGCATTCATGTCACATCTGAGCTGCATTAAACTGTCTGTATATAGTCTGTATATATCTAAATCCCACTTCAGATGCAGCTTCTGTTTGCTTTGCATTGCAAAAATAAATTTAGTTAAACTGATTTCATTTGATTGGCAACAGCCCTTGTTGTGTCGTCTTATTGTAATTGAACTTATTGATTAAATGTAAGAAATTTGACACAAAAGATGATTCGTACATTTAATTAGGTTAGAAAAAAATGCCCATAAAAGGTAAGAAATCTATTTAAACTTCAAATAATTTCTGTCACTGCTGGAAACTGCCACCACACAGAATATCAAAAACTTTAGGAGTCAGCTGTCCATGGCAGTCCTAAACTTACCAAGATACCAGTACAATAAACACTCAGCAAAATATTGTCTAATTATCGTTATCGATAAAATTCCTGAAAATATTGAGATATCATTTTTGTCAATATCGCACACCCCTAAACACACTCATATTAAAGAGCAGCCTTTGTGCATGTCTGATTGACGTCTGATACATCTTAATATTCAACACCTGTCTTACTGCTTATTTCAGTGTCTTCCTGTTCTGGCTTTGTACCTGTATATTGCCAGAACTGTGTGTCTGGATCCACACCTTACTGTCAGATGCAGAATCCTGAAGGTTTGAATGACTTTGTTGTGTCTTTCTGTTATTCTTGTATGTATTGAAAAGCTGTATTGCAGTGGATGTATTTGTCTGTTTTGTGAGTTTTAATTAAGTGTTTCTGTGTGTTTACAGATAAAGGTATTGACTGAATTAGGGGCCTTCACTCAAGCGGTTAAAGAACTCAGTAATCTCACATTTGGCGTGGAAATCCCTGTGCCTCATGGATGCCACCACAGAGTTGAGAAGCCATCTTGGGTAAAACACCATAAACAGTATAGGATATGTTTAGCTTATATATATATTTAGACAAAAATAATACATGCAATTATCTTCTGTATAGTGAAGTGTTCAGTTGCCTTGTCTTGAAAAAAGAACTGATCTGAAGCAAAACACATTTTCTCTATTATTATTTTTTCTTGAATATCTTTAAAACTTACAAATCTATTTCTAATAAATGCTGTTCCTGAAACGCTGAATCCTGAAAAAATATATATCATGGTTTCTGTTTGCAGCATTGATTACAAGAAGAAATGTTTCTTGAGCTGCAAATCAGCATGTGACACTGAAGATATAATGGATGATGTAATGAAAATTCAGCTTTGGCATCACAGGAATAAATTACGTTTTAAATATAATCAAATAGAAACAATTATTTTAAACATTTAATTTGTTTCACAAATGAAATTAAAATGTTTCACAATGACTGTTTTTACCTCGTAGCCTTGGTGAGAATGAGAGACTTCTTACAAAAACATTAAAAAAGTCTTACTGACCCCACACTTTTGAATGATAATGAATATAGTAAAATAATTATTACATTATCCTTTTTTATGTCTTGTTATTTTTAAATGCACATTAAACCCCACAGACAAAGGAAACATTTATTGAAGGAAAACCCCTGTTGGATCCTTCCAATCTTCAAGTAAGTTTACCTGTTTTCACAGCTGTATCATTAATAAAAATTATCGATATTTACTTCATACTTTACTGTTGAATATAAATAACATGCTTTATACAATCCATTTCTTAGGTTCTGGAAGAAGTGGTCAATAGTAGGCCAAGTAAAGACATCATGGCTGTTTATGGCTCAAGATTCACCACATGGCTCCTGATGGCCAGAGTTCATCTCATCTTGGCTATATGTAGTACTATACAAGACCTGCCTGAGCCACCACCACCAGGTATCAACTCATTACTAGTTTGTTATGGACAATTACAGATTATAAATCTGCATAAACCCTTACTGAATCATATACTTTAACCCACAGAGTTATCCAAATCTCAGGAGAAAAGTTTGCTTGATGCCTCCAGCAGTGACAAGTCCAAGCGTCTCCAGCTCAGTGCCAGGAAACTCACATTAGGAGAAGTCAAGGTGATCCATTTTACCTTCATTTTATGACGTTAAAGCTGTCCAACTATCCTTTTCTGTTAGATTGTTTTTCCAGATCTAGGCTTATAAAATATTTTTAACATTATTTGACCCTATAGCAATAATGGCTATGAAGTATGACATTATAAACACACATATACAGTAAATGCATCTACCAAATACCAAGAACATTAAGGACAAAGTTAACATAATGTCTCTCTATTGCCCTGTTCAGGCCATTCTCCTTAAAGAAGCACATACTCTGGTTAGTCCTGAGCTCTTCACCCCACATCCGCTGAGCATTGATCCTGAAGAAATGGAGCTGGCAGTGGAGATCAGACTGTTAATGTCCAATATCAACATGCAGCAGGGCAGAATGGCTGCCAGGTAGTGCAGAAACATAAATCATGAGGAAGAGTGCACGTTTGTAGTTGTGTGGGTGTATACACTACTGTTCATTATTACTGTTCAAAATCATTATGATTTTTTTTTAAAGAAATTTATTTATTTAGCAAGGAAACATTAAATTGATCAAAAATGACAACAAAGACATGTATAATGTTTCAAAAGATTTCTATTTCAAATAAATGCTGTTCTTTATTCCCCAAAGAATCCTGACAAAAATGTATCAAGTTTTCCGCAAAAATATTTAGCAGCCCAACGTTGATTCAGTACTGAAAATAATAAGAAATTTTTCTTGAGCTCAAAATCAGCATTTTAGAATGATTTCTGAAGGATCATGTGACACTGAAGACTGGAGTAATGATACTGAAAATATTACAATAGAACACAATATTACTATATTTTTGAGCAAATAAATGCAGCCTTAGTGAGCATTAGAGACTTCTTTCATAAACATTAAAAAACCTAACCAACCCTAAATTTTTGAACGGTAGTGTATGTTCCTGGGGATTCATGTATGTCTGGATGTTCTAATCTACTAAAAATCTAAACAGTTTTCATTTCTATTGTAGTGCAGATCTGTCAGTGTCTGCTTTGAGGCTCCTCCAGGGGTCTCTTGTGTTTCAAAGTGATTTCCGCCCGTTACCTCCTCCTAAACCACCCTCACCTACTCTCAGACGACCCAGAGCCAAAGCATATCAGGTAATGATCAACCTCTGATTTACTTACATAAATTCAATACTTAATTCAGATCTTGAGTCTCTCATGTTCTAATGGACAGATTCAGTTTCATAAAAAAAAAAAAAAAAAAAAATTTTTTTTAGAGTTTTAAAGAAAATCTGTCTTTTCTCTACAGACTAGCTCCCGGGATGCAAAGTCTGTTCTCGGTCTCCATACCGGAGATCATCCAGAAGAATTGGAAGCGAGAGAACGCATGGATCTCCTTTTCTGGCTGCGCTGTAGGCTGGCAGTGGTTCGTTCCTTTGTAGGCCATATCCCTGGAACTGCAATCTACTCTGGTTAGCTGATCTGAAAAGCTTAATGTAGTGGAAATTTCGTTGGATGGTGTTTGTTGATGATTCTTGCACGTGTTTGTGCAGGTACAGACAGTAGTGCAGTGGCGCTCCGGCTGCTGAAAGAGGGTCTGGCTGAGGCAGAGGCCTGGGGAGATCCTGACACTAAAGCCCTCCTGCTCCTACAAGGCGTTCAACTCAACACACACCGTGGCAGACCCAGAGAAGACAGTACAGCCATGCTACAGGTCAGTAGGTAGCTATGACAGTTGATTGTGATTTAGAGCTATTTGACCTGAACTTGACTGTTTCTGTTGGCCGATCACATATATGTCTGTTTAGGAAATTGTGAGCTTGTTGTCTGGGCGTCGTGCCCTATCTCTGCGCTCTCAAATGACTCTAGCTGAGGCTGCATTTTTACTCAGTGAACTGAGAGGAACAGGAAGCCAGGCTCTCCACCTGCTCACACAGAAACTACTGCAGCAACAGGTTTTGTTACACTTTTATGCTCAAAATGTTTGTTAAAACTAGTCGCAAGAGAAAAAAAACGATGTAAAACTCCCATTTGTTGTTATCTTAAATGTTTTAGGACAGTAAAGATCTGGTAAAGATGTACAGATCTCATGGTCACATTGAAAATACAAGAACAAAAATATGAAATGTATGTGTTATACATATTTTGTAGTGGTAATATTATTCTTTGTTTTCAGCTCTGTGCCACTGGAGAGTCTATAGGTCTCAAAAAAGGAGGCGAGGTGCAACTACGAGCGGGCCTAAATAATATATATCTTCCACAGCTTCCCCTGCTTGCCAAGACAACCATGCGGATTGGTATGACAACTACAATAAGGCTCTGTATTGATATTCCTCTAACATTATGATTAGGTGTTTTTTCTTAACCTGCAATTAATTCAGACAGAACTGCTCAATGTATAAAAACTTTTTTTAAATACCCTTACGTATGCTATGCTTTGTGTTGTTGTTTTTTGCTTTGTTTTTTTGTGTGTCTTCTACGCATTTATTCTACCCAAAATAAAATTTTAGATTTCAAACCTACACCTAACTTAAAACTTTAAAACAATTATTTTGCTGTGCATGGGTATTTCCTTCTAAAAATGCAAACTTAGTTTGTTCTGAAATTTTGAAGGCTCAAAATGTTATTATGCCGTGTATTGATTCTTTCTGTTCCAGGTCGCTTTTTAGCATTGCAGGCCTTGTCACATTCTTCTGAGGGAGGTGAGGAGCCCTGGAGGCCCTTAATATTTGCTCAAGAAGTTTTGCAGTCTGCACTCAGCATCTCTCAGGCCTCTGCCAACAGAGACCGCCAGCTGGAGGCTGATATTCTCTACTGTACAGGTGATCAATAGGGAGTGTTTTTTATATTGGCCTCTTATCTTGTGAACCAGTTGTGGATGGTTGATCATTTGTGTCTGCAGGAATGGTGGGTAGACATCTCATTTCCATGCAAAAATCTGATCCCCAGGAAGTCCTAGAGGCCTTGTTTGGGTGTTTAACCACATTTAAGCACACTCATGGCCAAAGCTTACGGTAAGTTGTTTAACTAAAGCCCAAAGTATACTTCGGCCGTCCGCATTCCGCAACGGTCCGTGCACTGTCCGCGTGCATTCCAATTTTTGTGTTAGCGCAGATGGTGCACATACAACAGCGCGTGTGTAAGTGACTTGAGCGTTTGAAAACAAAGTTCACTAGATGAATGCGAGTCTTGAATGCGTCTTTCTGCTCTCGAATGCGTCTTTCTGCTCTCGCGGCCAAAGGGGTATACTCCACTACAGGCTTGTGCACCTGGGCCTTAATATTCTCCTTTAATTCAATTCAAACAGAAAGCAAAGTGGGAGAGACACCGGAGAGACACCGCCCACGAGGCTATCGGCACCAACTAACCAGCATTAGTTTTGTAAATATTAAAACTAGGGCTGTCACGATTCCTTGATTAAAGTCTACGTGATATATTTAAAACCATTTCAAATCATAATATAGCATAGTGCTATTATGAAATCTCTTCTGTTAGTTACATAGCGAATACTGAACAGACATGTAGAAGTTAATTTTAAAATGCAAAGTATTGAAAATATAATAAATAAAAGCTCTGTAAACACTTGCATTTTTTTCAAGACTATAAGTGTCTCATCGAGAAATCAAAAGTTCTACACACACTTGCAGTCTTTACACCTACTTGAACACTTACGACATGCAAGCAGACAAATGGTCAAGTGCAAAGACCGCAAGTGTGGGTATTTGGACAAGGCATCAGTTTCTGCATGTGCTGTTTGTTTAGGTTTCTAATAACGTGCATTAGGGAACGCAAAAGTCAGAAGCGGTTTGTGTTTCATAGTTGCACTGTTATCATTTGTATGCGTGGAGTGCGTCTCTGGTTTCTCAAACTCCATTTCTGCATGCTTTGAGTTTGGGTTGCTTATAACGTTCATTTGGGAACGCAGTGTGCGCCATTTCACAAGATTTGTAACGTAACTCGTTTGTAAATCTACGCCAAAACAGGAGAATACATAAATATATTTCTAAATATGCGAATTGTTGTTCATGGTGATTTCAAAATAAAACCCTCACACAAAGTTTGCATGTTTTGATGTGCACATATTCTTGTTCAAGAAATCACAGCGGCTGTTGCATTTCTATCGTACAAAAGTGGCAAAATATTAAAGATTAAGTGGACATTTGAATTACATGTTTCGCCAATATTACAGTTTTTCTCAGTCGCTTTGGTACATTTCTCGAATCATCCTCGACATTTGCAAAACAGTAAGTGCATTTCTCAAAACAATTCGTACAAATAGCAAAACACCATGAATTACCTGCAAAAGCCAGTCTCTTACTCAAAATCCTTAGTTTATTTCTCAAAAGTAAATATCTGTGTCAATGAACATGTCAGTGCCATCGGAATGACAAATCCTTGAGTCATTGTGTATGGATAAGAAGAAATTATAAAATTGCTTAGTCATGTTGTCAGTATATCAGAGTTCTTTGGAGGCATGTTCTGATGTAAACTATGACTAAAGTTTTGATGACAATTATTGTAAATTGTAGGTTACACCTGGAGTGTGGGAGTTTGATTGCAAGAGACTGGACAAGATTCACATTTACACTTTTACTCTTTGTACTGTAATTTGTAGACAGACCATGTCATTGCGATACAGAAAGGAAAAGACCACACTGCATAGCACAAAGAAAAAAAAAAAGAAATAACATAAGTAGAAATGTGGATAAATAGGATAAATCTCCTTAGGGAAAATTGTACATGCATATTATGACAACTTGTTCAACCATTTTGCATGTAAAAGCTTATGCTATAAACTAATGCCTAAATGTTGTGGGTGTGGGGGGGGGGGGGGGGGGCGAGACTATTAAACAGAGACACATTATAATACATTTTGATCAACATGACATAAGCAACTGCTAATGTAGGAAACAGCAGAGAATTGTACATAATCATTTGCATGGATGTACCAAAGCATTTGCAACTTGTTCAAAGAAATGAGAAACTGCTTTTTTCACAATGATGTGAAGATTAACAGGTAGTTTTGAGAATTTCAATTCTGATCTGAGAAATGTACGAAAGCGACTGGGAAAAACTGTAAACAAGGATTTGATCATTCCGTAGTGTAACAACAACTAACACCAAGCCGTTAGCGCCCTCTGCAGGAAATTGTTATAATACGTAATGTACATAATGTATGTGCGTAATGTATAATAAGTTATGTTTATATTTGTTTTTAGCATTTATTTTACATGGTGTATTTTAAGTGTTGTTCAATAAAACCCATATGATTACTTTGATACTTTACAGTATTTGAACCAATTATTACTGCTTGTTATTATATATTTGTATTTTAAGTCATTTTAAAGGCTGTTGTTCACTTGGATCTATTTTTATTACCACTATTTTTTTATCCGATTACTCGGTTAATTGATTGAATAATCGATAGAATACTTGATTACTAAAATAATCTATAGCTGTAGCCATAATTAGAACCTCACTGTGTAAGAAACATGTGGGGAACAGAATGTAGACAGGATGTGAAGTAGGGGAGAGAAAGGGGAAAAGTCCACGAGCTGGGACTCAAACTCGGGTTGCAAAATATGTTAGTGCTGATTCTATCTTACGTGTGCATGGAGCTTATCCAGCATCAGTTTTGTAAATCTTAGAACCTCATTGTATAAAAAACAAGGAGGGAACAGAATTCAACAGCAAATAATCCAGCTGTCAGAATTCGTTCCCCCATCCCCATGATGAGTGATGTTGATGTGGTGGTTTAAAAGAGGCTGAGTCCAATCTGTGTGTGGATGGAGCTTAACCAGCATCAGTTTAAAGATAAACTTTTTGGTGTTTTTGCCTTTTATTATGATAAGACAGTATGTAGGCAGGAAGCAAAGTGGGAGAGAGAGAAGGGGGGGAAAAATCAGGAATTTAGTCCAAAAACTGGGACTTGAACTTGGGTCTCCCATAGCACAACTGCACAATATGTAAGCATGCTTCCAGTTCCCACAAGGCTATGGGTTCCACCAGGCCAGGATCAGTTTTGTAAATCCTAGAACCTCATTGTATAAGAAACAAGGGTGAACATAATTCAACAGCAAATAATCCAGCTGTTGGAATCTGTTCCGCCACCCATATAATGGTCATGTTGATATAGTGACTTAAAAGATGCTGATTCTATCCTGTGTGTGCATGTATCTTATCCAGCACCAGTATGATAAATATTAGCACGAGCAATTGCACAAATAAATACAGTACAGTAAAAAACAGTACAAACATATAAATGAAATAAATGGTGCTTTTCAGGTCTTTCATATAGGTTTAAACAGGAGATTTTCAGGTAGAGACATTGTAATCTAATGTATAAATATAACTATAGATCAACCTTTATTAAAGTTAGTCAGTGAAGAGCAGTTAACAATGCAAAAATCATGTTTTGAAATATTGAAAATATAAAACGTTAAATACTGTTATTTGAAATTACTTAAAAAAAGAAAAGATACTTTAAATGTGAAGTTAAACCCGCCAGGAGGTGGCAGCAAGTCCCTGTTAATGAGTGAGTCATTGAGATTCAACCGATTCATTCAAACGGCTGATTCATTCAGGAAGGAAGCATTTTACTGTCTTAATGAGTGAGTATTTGAATCATTGATTCAGCTGATTTGTTCAAAAAGCTGATTAAGCTGATATGATGAGAGATGTTCATGTAGTGACTTAAAAGATGCTGATTATATCCTGTGTGTGCATGAAGCTTATCCAGCACCAATTTGTTAAACATTAAAACCTCCTTGTGTGAGAAACATGGGGTAACAGAATCCGACGACAAACAATCCAGTTGCCAGAATTCGTTCCCCCACCCCAAAGATGAGAGACGCTCATGTAGTGACTTAAAAGATGCTGATTTTATTCTGTGTGGATGGAGTTTAACTAGCATCAGTTTAAAGGTGAATTATTTGGTGTTTTTGCCTTTTATTATGATAAGACAGTATGTAGGCAGGAAGTGGAGTGGGAGAGAGAGAAGGGGGGAAAACATCAAGAAAAGCCCACGAGCTGGGATTTGAACTTTGGTCCCCCAAAGCATAACTGCATAATATGTAAGCATGCTGCCCACGAGTCTATGGGCTCCACCTAACCAGTATCAGTTTTGTAAATCTTAGAAGCTCATTGTATAAGAAACAAGGAGGGAACAGAATTCAACAGCAAATAATCCAGCTGTCAGAATCCGTTCCCCCATCCCCATGATGAGTGATGTTGATGTGGTGGTTTAAAAGAGGCTGAGTCCAATCTGTGTGTGGATGGAGCTTAACCAGCATCAGTTTAAAGATTAATATGTTGGTGTTTTTGCCTTTTATAATGATAAGACAGTATGTAGGCAGGAAGCAAAGTGGAGAAAAAATCATGAAACGTCCACAAGCTGAGACTTGAACTTTGGTCTCCCAAAGCACAACTACACGATATGTAAGTGTGCTGCCCACGAGGCTATGGGTTCCACCTAGCCCCCATCAGTTTTGTAAATCTTAGAACCTCATTGTATAAGAAACAAGGAGGGAACAGAATTCGACTGCAAATTATCCAGCTGTCAGAATCCGTTCCCCCATCCCCATGATGAGTGATGTTGATGTAGTGGTTTAAAAGATGCTGATTTCAATCTGTGTGTGTGTGAATGGAGCTTAACCAGCATGAGATTAAAGACAATTTTTTGGGGTATTTTTGCTTTTTATTATTATAAGACAGTATGTAGACAGGAAGTGAAGTGGGAGAGAGAGAAGGGGGGAAAAAATCAAGAAAAGTCCAAAAGCTGGGACCTGAACTTGGGTCTCCCAAAGTGCAACTGCACAATATGTAAGCATGCTGCCCACAAGGCTATGGGCTCCAACTAGCTAGCAAGCATCAGTTTTGTAAATCTTTGAACCTCCTTGTGTAAGAAACATGGGGGAACAGAATCCGACGGCAAACAATCCATCTGTCAGAATCTATTCCTCCATCCCCATGATGAGTGATGTTAATATAGTGTCTTAATAGATGCTGATTCCAATGTGTGTGTGGATGGAGCTTAACCAGCATCCAGCATGCTTTTTATCATGATATGACAGTATAAAGACAGGACTCACATTGTTTTGTATGTGTGTATTTCAGATTGGCACATAGGTGCTACCTGGAAATGGCATTGATATACTTGCAAGAGTTTGTGCAGATTCCCCCTCCCCCTGGACATCTGACTCCTCCCCCATCACCAACACCTGACGAGACCAACAAGGTGTTGTGAAATGTGTTTGTGTATAAAAGCTGAGTTATGTATATAAATGTTTAATATTGTAATGTTTATTTACACATTTGTGTGTGATTTTCTCAGGAAACGGTCAGAGAGACCTGCCTATTGCTCTGCTGGATTTGTTTGAGAATAGCTTTAAAGGTCTGTATTGACATCATCCACACATCTATGGAGTGTGTTCAGTGTAAATTATTCGGTAACACTTTACAAAAAGGTTTCATTAGTTAACATGAATTAACTACTTTAGATAACGAGAAATAACAATGAACAATACTTTTACTGCATTTATTCATCTTAGTTAATGTTAATTTCAACATTTACTAATACATTATTAAAATCAAAAGTTGTATATAGAAAATGCACTGCAAACTAATATGAATAAACAATGAACGACTGATGTTAACAAATGAGACCAATTATTCATTCTTCTTTTATCCTTTTGCTTCATAGACCTCAGAAGTTTTTGGCAAATATGGCCATTTGCATGGATTCACTGGAGAAACTGAAGGCGCCGTACCCCTTTCTTCAATAAAAGCCCTGCCTGACTTTGCATTGAATGATCTTTTCCACCCTTGTGGTAACCTTAACCCCAAATCACAGTTTTGCATTAGACATTTTAGATTTGATTTTGGAGTACTGTATTGGATTATTTTTATGATTACGATTTTATGATTTTTATGATGTACACTGCAGTTCAAAAGTTAGGAGTTGGTAAGATTTTCAAATGTTTTTGAAAGAAGTCTCTTATATTCACCAAGGCTGCATTTATTTGATTAAAAATACAGAGAAAAATGTAATTTTGTGAAATATTATTACAATTTTAAATTACAAATATTGTAAAATGTAATAATCCTGTGATGGCAAAGCTGAATTTTCATTACTCTTCAGTGTCACATGATCCTTCAGTAATTATTCTAATATGCTGATTTGCTGCTCAGAAAACATTTCTTATTATTATCAACGTTGAAAATGCCTTATTTTTGTGGAAACCTTAATTAGTTTTTCTTTGATGAATAGAAAGTTCAAAAGAACAGCAATTATTGGAATTATAAATCTTTTGTAACATTATAAACTGACACTTTTAATAAATTGAATGCATCCTTGCTGAATAAAAGCATTCATTTCTTGCTGATTTCATTGGCAGGGGGGCTAGGAAACCCTGAGAATTGTATCCCCAGACCTGAAGCATTCACAGATGCTGAAAGCGAGATACACAGCAGGAAGTGCCCTCAGCTGACCTGGGTTCATATGTCCCGCTACTACATGCACTTAATCAACCTTCTACAGGTCTCCTCACAACCAGGTACAGCACAAGTATCTCTTTAAAACTAGGTTATTCAATTCATTAATCAATCAATAAATTTACCCTTTGAAAGCATTTGTTAATTGGCTGTGCTATTCAGGTGCATTGCAGAGTGTTGATGGATTGCTGTCCACGTCCGGTGACCCCAAACTTGCTCTCAGACTCTCATATTTGCACACCTTCTTCAGCTGTCACCAGCCATCTTACAGAGGGCAGTGGGCCATTCCTGATCCCCTTGCAGCTCTAATACTGACGCCTCAGCGAATACAGGTTCACATTCACACATTTATTACCATCTTAAAATGATGAGAAAAAAAATAAAACCATTGTTTCTCTATTACTCTGTGCCAGCACGATCAGCCCTTGTCAGATCTGTTCCCCTGGGCCAACACGGACATCCAGGAACTGATCATCCAGTGGTACAGACCCTCCTCCGAGGACAACGTGGTAGTCAGATACTCTTCCATTTCTGTTTGTCATTGTGTTTTCAAAAATTATTTAAACTGTTTTCCCCCCCATCATTTGGAGTATTCTTTTGATCTACTGTAACTATCTTTGTATATAGATTAATTGGTTCTCTCTGTCAGTGAACATCAGTTACATTTTTTTTATTTTTTTTTATTTTAGAAATGGAAATTGTTCGGACCAAATGAGCTGTATACCACAGTCTGTTCATATGATTTATTTCAAGAATCTAAGCGGAAGATTTGTGTTTGATCTCTTCAGATTCTGCTTCTGTTCACTTTGAATAAAGCTCCTATATCAGCAATAAACTCTACTGCAGACACAATGGCTGTACTACAGGCTGGACAGAGAACAGTCTGTTTGGACAGGTAGACTTTATGTTCATCTATCCAAAGAAAAACGTAATAAAGAAAATTAGGTGCAATGTGGAGTGCGTTATTGTCCGATCTTTCTGTTTTTATTTCATTTAAGTGGTAGTTATTACAACTCAGTTTTCTCTTATGGCTTAATGCACTGGCAGGCTGATGGCTGTTCATGCCTTACTGAGCTCAACATGTGTAGAGGTTGATGGGCATGTTTCACCCTCCACCAGCTCAGCCTCCTCCTTCAGCCCAGAAGAGCAGAACAGAACGGCTACCTCCACCCCACACCAACAGGTCTTTCTGAGCCCTAAATTGCCATGATGTACCTTCAGTCGAACACTAAATGTTGAATACACTATTAACCTCTTTTTTCATTCTCTTGCATTTTTTCTTATTAGGAAATGCTTCTGGAAAAGGCCAAACATGTCTGCACTGAGATCAGGAATTTTTTGAAGCCTGATTTCAATTCAGCACCCGTCACAGAGGTGAAGTGTCACAGACATTTTTACTGTAATTTTAGAATTATTTATATACTATTATAGAATTAATTCATATTTTGAATTTGATTAGATTTTTACATTTTCAACTTTCTTTATTATTTAATTTGAGTAGTTTTATTATTCTTTTGAGGGCACTAGGATGATAGGTCCATAACATGGAATCTGCCATCTGCCAGAATCACATCATTACCACATAGCACAAGCTGATTCAGCAGCCAATGAGATTGCTTGATCAAAATTTAAATTGTCTGGTTCATTTTTTGCTGTAAGCTAGAACCTGCAGCGCTGAGTTCCTCTGAGCTTCACCTGCCTAGATCTGCTACTGGATTTATGTATGTCTATTTATGTGTTTGTATCTACTAAAAAGAGCAAGTCTATACTTGCTCTACAGCAGCATCATCAGCGTTGCAGATCTAGTCCGCCAAGATTTATATATTATATACAGCATAATGGATCCGTGTGTCATGTCTTAAAGTGACAATAACCTAATATACCTGCTGCCAAATTATGAGATAATATTAAAAATATCTATTTGGCAGTTTTTCCCCATGGTATCGATTTCAAAATTGTGGCCAGTGAAAATGCTGAGTGGCTAATAACTTTGGAAAAGCACTAGCCACAGTGGAAAGTGAACAAAAAGTTAATGTCAAGCCTTGTGTGTGTGTATGTATGTGTGTGTGTGTATATATATATATATATATGTGTGTGTGTGCTTCTGTCTCTAATGTTTGATTCTACCAATGCAGATGCCCTTTGACCCAAGCACGCAGACTCTTCAGAACCTGGAACGCTGCTTTAATCCTGCAACAGGTGGCATGCTGCAAGATACAGTCCTCATCTCGTGGCTCCTCTCTCTTCTGAGTTAAAACCTGCAGCCTTGATCTGCCCTGAATTCATAAGATAAAACAAAATAGCCCAACTATACGTTTAATATGCTATAAAAATATTTTAATGTTTTTTAACACCAAATAAAGAGGAAAGCACTACAACATGTATTCATTTATTCATAATGTCAGCAGAAGCTACTATTTTTCATTTTTATACTTGTAAGGTTCAGTTCACTTTAAAACTGTAGCTCATCCGATGTAGGAGATGTATTCATTAATATCTGGAAAATGAGAGGTGTTTTAGTGCTTGGTAAAGTATCCTAAATAAGGAATTGGTGTATTCATTATCATTGGTTCAGCCAGGCTGAGCGGAGGTTGAGAAGGATCTGCACGTCACTGGGAGCCAGCTTGTAGACTCCCAGCTCATTGAGCACTGACTCTGGACTGGACTGCTGATGGTTCAGAAGGCCATCATCTTCCTCTGACTGGTTCAGCACATCACACAACAACAATGCCGGACCAACCTTAAGAGTCAGGATGATGCAGGCCTCCTTCACACTGAGACAAGGAAAGAGAAATGAAAATGTTTTTTTTTTCTATATACAGTATTAGCTCTGAATAAACAGACGTACTGTTTAAAGAAGTTTTCAGGTCTCTTGCAGTAATGTCCAAACAGAGGGAAGAGGTTTCTGGTCATATCATAGTGAAGCTGTGCAGCTCCGCCTTCATTGAAATGGTTATACAGGATCAACTGTGAGTGAGAAAAAAAAAAACAGATATACACACTCCATCAAACTACTGTACATGTAATCCTGCCTATTGTAAAGTTATTATATGAAATGAACGTCTCTTTCTTTAAGCACTATACAATTTTTTAAACTATTGGTTAAACGTTTGGGGTCAGTAAGATTTTTTTATTTTTTGGAAAGAAACAAATACTTTTTTTTGGGAAGGATGCATTACATTTATCAAAGACATATTTTATTTATAAAAACGTATCACCCATTGCACAAAAACATAGAAAAGCACAACTGTTTTTAACACTGATAATAAGAATTATTTCTTGAGCTGCAAATTTTGCACATTTTAGATTGATTTCTGAAGGATCATGTGACACTGAAGTCTGGAATAATAATGCTGAAAATTCAGCTTTGCATCATAGGAATAAATTATATTTTAAAATATATTGAAATATAAGTTTGTAATTATTTTAAATTGTAATAATTTCACAATATTACTGTTTAACTGTATTTTGATCAAATAAATGGAGCCTTTTTGAGTATAAGAAACCTCAAAAAGCTTACAGATCCCAAACTTTTGAATAGTTGTGTCAACATTCGCTTGTGGAAAATTAGGGTTTAACAGTGAAAACATTGAAGCAAGAGACTGACCTCTTCGTAGATGAAGCAGTCGAGCCTCTCTGTGAGGCCCTGCCAGAACATCTGAAAAAGAGGAAGACACAACATCTGCTGCAGCTGGAGCAGGTGATCTCGCAGGCAAAGCATCATGGGACATGCAGAGCTGGATAACGACATAGTGGCTTGGTCATTTTGTGATGGCAAGGAGATCCACCTGAAACAGACCAGATTAATTTAAACAAAAAGATCCTTGAAGTAATGCCTCCATGACTTCCTCCAGCTACCCAGATGCTCAGGTTGAGATGCTTCTAATTATCTAATTTTAGGCAGAGCAATGTAAAGGCTCTTGACAAAAAACATATTCTCACAAGAAATGATATAAATGCATCATAAGCACAAATGTTTTAGGTTATTTCCACCCATACCTGTCCTTGCAGTATGACTGTGCCTTCTCCTTGGTGTCTCTCATGACTGCATCTAATAATCGTCCCAGCATGTCTCCTCGTAGCCTCTCCAGCAGAGCCAAAAGAGCCTCAAACATAGATCCCTCCAGAGAGGCCAGTCGGCCCGTCTCCGTGGCCCCTAGAGGGCCTAGGATCTCCTCGCCCACTGACACCGCCGCCTGCTGCAACTGCAAGAAGAACTGAGGGAAAACACAATGAAAGTGAATCTGTACATATATACGCATTTCTGTTCTATTTTTTATTAATTCAAGGCTCAAAGATAAATGATAGTGTCCACAACAAAAATAAGAAAGAATCTTTTTTTTAAATCTTTAATTTAATTTAATAATTTAAATCAGTATTTTTTAATCTTTTTTAAAAAATCTCTCATGTTGGTTTCATATGGTTTTTACAATATTTTTAAATTTTTTAAGGAAAGATTATATATAATAACTCTAAAATTGTCATGTGGTCTAACAATGAAGGAAAAAGTAATAACATATTTTTCTCTCATACATGCGAGTGTACACATCCTAGTCATTATTTTCAAAAAAAAAAAAAAAAAAAAAAAAGAAGTTATTTTTATATTAATATAATGATTTATTATATTTTATAACTAAATATTACTTTTTGAGAAGTTCACATGACATTTTGCAACCTAAACTAACTTTGTCTCGTCATAAAAAGGTCAAAATATTTGATATTTTAAGAGGCTTATTGACCTGGAGTCTTAGTCATGAGGGTCCTCAGGGGTCCTTCTCTGATTTCATTTCATTTGATTTTTTTTTTTGCCTCTTGGTTGCACCACATGACTTTGATTTGGTGGTCAACTTTTTCAAAATATTAATAAGCAGTTTTGTAAAGTCGTTTGTTTTACTAAGAAATTATCATAAAAAAAATGGCAATTGACTACTACAAAAAAAATAGCATCAACACCCTCATACAGAGTGAACTCTTGTTAGCCTCAGTGTGACTAAAAACACCTACAATATTGTCCCCCCAGTCACTGAGAACAGTGGAGATGTAGTTGGCAGCGTTGAGGATGGCGCAGTAGCGGGGGCTCAGCGGCTGTCGGGACTCTTCTTTCATGACCTGTGTGAGACGGATACGGAAATCATCCACCAGCTCCTTCTGCAAAGCCAGGAAACTGAGCTGAGCCCGCGGACATGGCAGAGAGCGGTACCGTTCTGAGAAAAGGATGGCGGAGAGGTTCAGAAACAAGTTTTAACTATAAGAATCAAATCTGAGGATGAATTTTTAGCAATACCTGTGATGACCAGCAGCAGGGTCATGAAGGTCTCTGCACAATCTGGTGCTTTGAGCTCGTCCACATCGGTGATGTCCTTGTACTGAGAGCTCCAGGCTCCCTCTGCAGACAGCATGGCATCCACTTTTTCCACAGCCACTAGAAGGCAACATACACAATTTAAATTTATCATCAAAACTGAAATCGAGACGTGAGTCTCGTGACCCAAGTATGCGGCATTTAGACTCACTTTTTCTCTCCACACTGAGCCACTTCTGGAACACGGTCTCCTCCAGTAGTATGTGCAAGACGCCAGGGTAGGCGCGCGGGTAACTGTGGGTGCTGCGGAGCTCTTTTTCGAACTGCAGCACCTCATCCACTAGATGGCAGAAGAGAGCATCATCATAGAGCAATCGAGGAGCATCTTGGGCTAACTTCTCCTGCGCCAGAGTCAGGAGTCCTCTGCACAACTCCACCTGGAGTATAGATTGAGGAGGAGTATAGATTGAGAAGACTTTAAAGCCTAGAGATGGCTTAGTCAGCATTTCTCAAGTCGTGATAAAGCGGAAGAAGCGACAGATCTTTTCTTCTGTAATGTGATGAATGTCTAGTGAAACAATTCAAAGAAATTATTGAAATTCCATTTTGACAAATTTTGGAAAACATCACCAGAAAAAAGTCTGACGTTTCACAGGAAGATCGAGTAATGAAATTCAGTATTTTTTTAGAATGAAATATTAAGATCAATCACATGCATTTGGAAAATGTTAATTTCGTCCCAACATTAACCAACGCAATTCTGAACATACCCTAGCGTTAACTTTGTTCCCAGCACGATCCAGTATAGGCTGAATCTTCTCATCCATAAAGCTGGAGCTGTTTCCCATCCAAATGAGGACTTGGGTCAAATACCACTCTGGCTGTAAAGGTGACGAGATTTAAGTTGATATCAGATCTTATTGTTGTACATATGTTTACTTATCAGTAGTTTGCATATTCACACAACTCTTTGTGTTTGTTTGTTTGACAAAATGAAGGAGACTTATTTTGGTCTGAATGACAGTAAATGTGTAATCTCTGACCTTGCTTAAATTGTTGGTCTGGCGGTTTCCAGTGAAGTGATACCTGAACCTCTTACTGAGGGGAAGCAGCATGATCTGAATGGGCAATGAGAGTGGAGGAGTCTGGGACTGTCCAGGATGAGAAGGTATTTCCTTCTTCTCTGATATAAGGTCATCACTTCAACATCTGTTAAGGAAAATGACCAGCCTCGCATTTAAAAAACTGTAGTTTGTCTCAAAATTGGTGTTGTAAATTAAGAAAAATGACTAGCTTCATAGTTCATACCTTTAAAAAAAAGGAAATAACTATAAATAATAATAATATATATATATACAAATAAAACAGTTGACCTTAACAGCATCTTAAGTTATAAAACAGTTGACCTTAACAGCATCTTAAGTTAGCCATCATGTAGTCAACAGCATTATGTAGTTAGTCTCACACTTTAAGCAAATTGTTGTGGACATCATAAGGGAAATGGCCAACTTTATATCTTTAAAAAAATGAAAATAAATAAATACAAAGTATAAATAAATAATGAAAGCATAAATAAATAATAATAATAAAAAAATAGTAGGTCTTAACAGCATCTTGTGTAGTTCGTCTCACACTTTACTTCGCGTTACGAACATTAAGCAAACTAGTGGAGCGTATTGAGAAATTAATCTGTACTTAGGTGGATTTGATGCCATAATATTAAGGATACGAGGTTTGGAGAGAGAGAAGTTGGGAGACCAGTAGTTCCAGCTGGCTGTTGATCTCCTGTGCGTTGGCTGGGGGAGAGAGTGTCTGTGTTGGGGGTGAGATGAATGGCCAGTGGAACTGCGTCAGGACTTCCTCAAAATTACTGAATCAGAACCAAACATTTAGCGTGAAATCAGCACTTTCAAATAGCACAACTCGGAATACTCTGCACGTCTAATACCTGGACAGTTTGTCTTTAAGGATCTTGTGCCAAAAGCGAAGTGTTTCCCTGATGAAAGCCTGCAGGTGGCTACAGCCTGACTCCCGCAAACCCATATCCAGAGAGGCCATACTATCTATTGCACCCACCGCATCCCACACGCTATTGGTCATCAGATATTGCTGGATACGGTCACTAATGCAACATGAAAGAAGGGAAGAGCAAATGTGTTGGATAGCAATACTTGAGCCTTCAAAACATTTGAACACACAATGTAGGGTTTAAGACTTACCTGAGCTCCTCAATACGAGCCAGACACTGCAGGTATTTCATATGCCTCTCTAATGTGTCAAGCTGACCCAAGACCTGCCCGATGCTGTCAGCCCAGACCTGTGCGCCCTGCAGATGCTGCTGCAAAGTGTTTGACAAAAGTCTCTCCTCCTCCAGTAAAGACTCCAGCTTCACTCGAGATTCCTCTGCTACGGACAGGGCAGCGGACACACGCAACGGCACTGAAGAGGATACAGTCAGGACCTGCATGCATAGACAAATGCTGTCAAAGTGTTCTATTGGATTTGCATTAGGATGAATGCTAAATTCTGTGTAACAAGGGACTCAAGAACAACCATCACAAAACCGTCGTGGAACATCCAGGTAATGACACACAGTATTAAGAATCAAGAGTGTGCAAACTTTTGAACAGGGTATTTTTGTTTTATAAATTCAGCTTTTTTTTGTCTTGTAGACTATCGGGACAGTATTAAATAAAACAAATAACATGCATTTTTAACGATTCCTCTTATTTTGCTGAAATAATTAACCTTTTGCAGATTCTGTAAGGTGTATGTAAATATAAACATATATATAATGTTCACAGAGTCTCAATAGCTGTATTTACCTGCTCCTCCAGCTTCTTGTTCTCTAATGTCAATTTCTCCAAAAGCCCTGACACCTTCTTTAGGGACTTACGATCGCCACCTATCTCTTTCTGTACAAGTTCGACTACATCATCTATAAGGATACCATCCTCTGATGGAGATTCAGATTTACTGCTATCTGTACGTTTTAGATGAGAAAGATCATTGGTGCTGTGGTTGTTATGCTCCATCATAGGCGCTGCCATGTTGCTCGACACGTCATCAGTGGATTTAGTCTCAGCGGCTCCCTCGTTTGACAGAAAAATGCTACTGACATTATTAGTAGTTCAACTTGTGTATGATCGATCATCGATGTTATGATTTTTTTCTGTTTTTCTTCAGCTAAAATGGTAACAAAAATTCTTGGTTCCAGACCTTTTCATTTACATAAACTAGGACTTTCAATATAGAAAATAATCTTAATAAAATAATAGCAAATCATATGGATAACATCATGGTTTTAAGATATTGCACTTTTTTAGATAAAGAAAGGTGTTCTAATGCAGTGCCTACATTGTAGCAGACATATTACATTTTATTTGTTAAATTATTCAAATTTGAATAATTTATTTGAATTTATTTGTGAAATGTTTTTAATTGTGAACCACACGTTCTGGCTCATGAATATTAATATACGTAATGACGTAACGTAACACTCCAAAACGTAAACAAAACCGTTTATGACGTAATCTAATTAACATTCATGAGCTCAACCTTCGACCTTGTTTGTGGCGTCTCAATTTCTCTACCTGCCACTGACAGCATGGATAAAGACATTTATTTCACAACTAGTCGACACTTTTCTGTTTAGAAACCTGTATATGTTAAATTTTCACCATATAGTTGAAACAAAAGTCTAAAATAGCGTAGAGACGACAGCTTTAAGACAGCTAACGTTATCTCAATTAACAACGGCGTGAACAACGGCTAACTCGCATAAAATAAAATATCGTTGCAGAGGTGCCTGCATATTAATTTTATTATGTCTAAATATTTGCCAAACATGTGCTTTGTGCGTTACTACATTGATAACATTATATTTAACTTGCGTTCAAGCAACGGAGACATTACTGTCACCACGTTTAGTGCTGTAAAAGCATTTATACAATATTTCATGTCATTTCCTAGTATTGTGGTCGTGCAAAAGACATAAATCGCCCAAAATGTTATTTCTTGGCTCATTTGGTTGCAGGAGGCGCTGGCATAAGTGCCTGAAGGCCTCTTTGATACACTGTGCTGGTTTGAGGTTTCCTGACATGACTCTGACAGGGCTCTACTTGCCTTGGATGGCAGAAAGGACATAAGTTTTAAGGATCTTGAGGTTTCAGAGTGTTTGCCAAAGTCAATTCTGGCCTGAGCAGCAGCTGTATGTAGTTTCTTAAACTGGCAAGGTATACCAGTCCAGCTTAACATGGCAGTAAGCATCACACAGTGCCTTCAAGTTTATGCATAGCACTCTAGAAAAACCCTGGACCCCCTTCTTCTGTGACAGTGCCCAGATGAATACTGGTGAGTCTGTTGTTGTGTGTTGTTTTTGGGATGGTAAAATAAAAGAAATACATAGACACACACAATTATAATTTATTGTTAATAATATTATACTATTATTAATACATGTATTAATTGTAAATATGTGTGTGTATTAAAAATATTTTTAATAATTAAAATAAATACAGTACAGGTCAAAATTTTGGAAAAAGATTTATATTTTATATAAATGCTGTTCTTTTTATTCATCAATGAATCCTGATAAAAGTATTGCAGGTTAAAAAAAATATTAAGCAGCACAACTATTTCCAACATTAATAATAATTGAGTATCATCAACTCAGCGTATAAAAATGATTTCTGAAGGATCATGTGACTTAAGAGAGACTGGAGTTGTGATGCTGAAAATTCAGCTTTGCATCACAGGAATGAATTATATTTTAAAGTAGCCTATATGAAAAAAACATTTTAAATTGTAATAAAATTTCACAATATTACATTTTTCTGTATTTTTGCTAAAATAAATGCAGGCTTGATGAGCAGCATAAGTGACTTCTTTCAAAAACAAAAAATAGTAATGTTTCCAATTTTTTTGACCCATACTGTAGGTATTCAAATATTAATTGTGTATTATTAATAGTGTCTATATATGTGTTTATTTTTTAAATGTAAATAGTGTGTATACAGTATGTTCATATACCGTATATATATATATATATATATATATTTGTATTTTTAAAATACTCTTTTCCCTTTTCTTTCTTGCTAAGTCCTGAAAAGTCATATAGATTACCTATATACCTTAAAGGCATTTGGATCATTGGCATTTTCAAACTGTCAGAAGGAAATAAGTCAGTCAAGTGTTCAACAGCCACGCACGGTTATCGTCAGGAGAGGAGCAAACGAGAACATTGTCCTGGGACTGTTGATGAGCATAGCTCACTCGTTTAGCACCCGGGGGCAACTCAACCAAAAAATTTTGGTTCTGGGCCCTGAGCATTTTAGTGACAACCTTGGTCTTACAGTGTGACCCTCCCAGTCTGAGTCAGGGAGTAAAGCTAAGCAGTGCTGTCAGCCCAGGAAAATGTGAATCGACCAGGGAGAAGGGACTGTTTATATGGAAGCTTTCCAAACCAAATCAGCCCCTTTTGTACAGTTCATACCAAAGACTTATTCAAATTTGCATATTTAGTTCTAAGTAGCTCATATCTCCCAAAAAAATCTTAAGTGTCTATCATGTTATGTGTATTTAGTAAAGAATGTGGTTGGGCATGATTCAGGACTTAGCCTACCTGAGGTTGATATATTACTGTCTGTCACCATCATGGTCGTTGAAACAGGTTATTTGATCTAACTGTGAGATAAAGGTCAAACAGGTCTTTTATTGTTGTGTTTCTGTCATGTATACACATGCATACAAATCTCTTTTTTTTTCTTTTCTTTTTTTTTAACAGGAACCATATGCATGTTATGGAGCCAAATGCACCATCATAAGGTACAGACATCTCTTTCACTATAGGACAAAGGTCATTGCAATTCTAACATTTAGCAGCACCTCCATAATCCCGCATTACAGTCTGTCTGTGAAGTATCAAGAGTGCCTCTGAATGCTTCAAAGCGGCAGTGGGTGACCAGTGAAGTTAGTGCTATTCAAAACAGATCTGGGAGCATGTTTTTCCCACATTCCTTACCCAGCTGTTTGCGTGTGAATAGAGAGGCTGCACAAGTTTGCGTGAGAGTGTGTGTGTGTGTGTTAGTGTCCTTGTGTGTCTGTTTTCCTGTGTCATAGCTTGGCATGCAAATATCGCTGATTTAAGGACATTTTAAGTTCTGTAATAATCCCTTTTGTGTATTAATTCATGTTTAACCCTCAGAGACACACTGTAGCATCACTTCGCAATTAAATAACGCCTATTTACAATAAATAATTACAACAGCAGCTCAAACATCTGAAATACATTATAGCAAACATTCTTAAATAGAATAAAATGGGGGGGGGGCATTGCAATAAATAATAAATTATATAATTTATTATTAGTTTTGCACTTTGCAATTAAAAAATACCCATATTATTCAATTATATTCAAATTAATATTATTATACCAATATTATATTAAATTCAAATTTGTGGATCATTTTATAACCCATATTTAGTACAATTATAACAGCTCTTATTTTAAAGCATAAAATTCTTAAATATAGAAATATTGTCTCACATTTTTTGGGAGTAATAATAAATTATATTATAAATTATATTATTGTTGTTATTGTTATTATTATTATCATTATTATTATTATATGTGAACTTTGCAATTAAATTATATCCATATTATTTAATTAGTAGGCAAATTTAAATAAACAATTTAACTAATATTTATTGTAATTCATTTTCTCTAAATAATGGGTTAAAATTTACATACATCAGTTACATCAAGTAGTTTATAAATAGATAAATAAATGTATATACAAGTTTTATCTAAATGTATCAGACCTGTGTTTTATGCGTTTAAAATATGCTAAAATATTTTAGGGCAATTTACAGGGGCAAGTGAGGTGTAGATGTCCTGACGCTTTTCAAGAAATTAAAACAAAATCAATTAATTATAACTGCTGATATTTTGCAACATTGAAGACTTTTTTTCTAGAATTCAGTGCAACAAAATAAGCTTTAATACAGATTCCTAAAAACACCATAAATCTCAATGCTCGAGTCTCTGAGGATTAAGAAATGATAGGGTCATTATTCTTGGTATGTTTGTGTATGTGCAGGGGTATCTTGTGGAATGTGTGCGTGTGTGTGAGAGAGACTGGAGAATTTGCTTTTGGGGGCAACGGTCGCACAGGACTGTGTTATGAGTTAGGACATTATGGACAGGACAAAAGAAGACATAACGATCTTTAATAATGTTGCCTTTTGATCTAATACTGCTTTGACATTCCAGTTCCGTTAATAAACAGTCCAACAAGTCATCATGCAAGCCAAAACATCATTAAAGTCAACTGTTAACCGGTTCTTGATAAATAAAGCCTTTATTGTTTGGAAAAGTTGCTTTTTACTGGCTTGAATCACTAAGGTAATGATGCCTCCTGTGTTTGTGGCAACATAGCTGTTTTAGTAAATGTATCCATTGAATTTCTATAAACTAAAGAGTTTAAGCTACTCTCCTGTATACAAAAAATCAATTAGCCATTAGATTGTGACTACGGATCGTGTATATGTGTGTGAAGCCTAGCATGTTTCTCTCTGCCTGCTCCCGGGAGCTTGTTTTCCCAGATTTGGGAGTTGCAGGTGCAGTGTCCAGCTGCAGCTCCACTGCGCACGCCAACGGCATGAATCATTTTCCCTCCTTTCAGAGCAGTGAAATCAAAGCATATAGAGGACGTAAAAGAAGGGGGGCATGTTTTATCTGGATCTTTACCATCGTTCCATTAAGCTACGTTACCGAGCCGAGTGTGGAAGAAAAAGAGAAGATCCAGTGTGTATGTGCATGTTTGTGGGACGCTTTCTTATAGGAAGTGGAGGGCAGTGAAAATCCAGCTCTCACAGTCGAGCTCACAGCCCTTGCTTGATTGTTTTTCTTGTCTTGGCTCATCTCAGTCCGTCAGTGTTGTCATATTGTCCATGTGCATGGAGGCACACAGCCCTGAGAGAAACAGAGAGGGGGACCACACATGGAGAGCGAAGCCCCAGGGAGAATATCAGGCCAGTGTGGAGTGCTTTGCCAGGACCCAAGCCTCCTCGCTCCACTGCTTGTCATCGGATCTCAGATCTGCGGATAAAATTTGCCCCCTCTCCTCTTTTAAAGTGATGAAATGTCTCACCTTACCCAGCCCACCTGGGTATGGGTGAAGAGGTCCTGTAAGTCCCCCTGAGTAAGTGTGGTCTGCAGCTGAAAGAATGCTCATAAATGCGAGGTCGGTGTGGTCTGAAGATGTCAGATGAGATGCATCCACCACCTCTTTTGAGAGTGACGCTCACAACACATTTTCAAAGCTGTTTTTGTGCACAGTAAAATGTTAAAAGTATTTTTTAAATGTTTTTGCTAGTCATGTGATCTTAAATATTTGTGGCCTTCAGTTCCATGTAAAATGAAACGGCTTTTTTCAGCCCCTGATAATACTGTAAGTGTGCATCATTTTTACAATATATCAATCTGTTATCAGCTGAAATCATTGTTTTTTTTATTGTTGGTATTATTTATATATTATCACAGTATTTTTTTTAATATTTGGAAATAGCTTTTATTTTTATATTTTCAGTTTTCATTTGAATTTCAGTTTAACTTTTATTGTTATGAGTTTAGTAATTATGTATCTTTTGCCATTTGTATTATTTCTTAAATTATTTTTTATTTCAGTTAATTTGATTGTTAACATTCTTGTTTTTCATCTTTTGTTAATTAATATTACTATATTAAGTAATGTTATAATAGTCTTAGATAATTATAACAACACTTGATATTGCATATTTAATTGGGAATGCTGCTCATTTCCCCCTTTTCACATTTAGAATACCTTTGCTGTCATTTAACACTCACTTAGTTACTCTTTAAAATCACTTATAATTTATTAACTGTTAATCTAATCTTTTGCAAATCTCAAAAAGAACATATATTTATACCGCACCTTATAATGTTGTAATTTCTTAATTCAATTCGATTTTTATTGTATTTAGTGATTTATTTAGTGTTATTTTTCATTTATTTAGACAGATTATTATTATTATTATATGAATTTGTATATTTTCTTCTTATCAATTTTCATGTAAATAAATATAAGCTTGTTCAAATTGTCCAGAATGTTATTTAAATCTATTAATTACCATTTAAATTTAATATCTTTCATTATTATTAATTTCTATGCATAAACCTTGGGGGAAAAAAATACAGTAACACTTAAATAATAGCCTTTATGCATATTGCATTATAAATGTATTTATATACGTAATGCCTTAATTACCTAGAGATTGGCATGGGGTACTTTCCATAAGATCATCTCAATGCAAATCAAACCAGCTATTAGGCTAACTGAAATAAAACCATGCTAATCTCTAGGTATGGTGAAGGGTATGTGATGATGTGGGGCTATTTTAATTCCAAAGGCCAAGGGAACTTTATCAGGATGCATAGTATCCTGGATCCATGAAATAACTGGCCTTTAAAAATAAAAATCTGCCTGCCTCTATGGGAATTTAACATAGGGGTGTCCTGACTTATGTCCCCTGTATTTTGAGGAAGAACATTTATTTACGATACATTATTCATTCACAAAGAAAATTGGTGTCCTTTGAAGGTTTTTCTTTCATCCTTTTTTTAATTAAGGCATTAAGATAAATTTCCAAAAGCTGATTTTTTTTATCCCTCATTTTAGTCAATGGGTGTGTTCACTTATGCTAAGCACTGTATGTATTCATACATTTATATATACATTAATGCATCATAATTTTTATAAATAATAAAATTTGCTTACTCCTGAAATTGTTCATTTTCATGCGTTTTAATGCTTTATACTATCTAAAGGTGTAACATAAGTATTATAATGTATTATAACTGTATAAATTAATACAAATGAAATACTTTTATGAAAACTAAATACTTTTATAATGCATTGCATAAAGACTTTAAGCAAAGGGTTACCAAAAACACTGAGCGCACCTTGTTCATGTCATCTTCAGGTTCAACCAGTGGTGTAAGTTTAGGATGGGACTTCCTGCTTATCCAAACAAGTATCGGAAACATTTTTGACATTTTTTATTTTTGTCGTATGGTTTACACACTAGCTTAATTTTTAGGCTCATCTGTGTCATGACACTCATTCATTCTTCATTCTTCACTCATTCAGTCTTCTAGGGTTATTTATAAACAAGTGAATAATACAGACCTGTGAATTCATTCCCAGTCTCTCTGATTGCTTTACAATGCCTGGTAGATTATAAAGCTTTATGGGTGACTATTGCAGTCTCTTATAATGGCCATATGCTTTTCTCATCTTCTCAATTATAAAAAACAATGGACTAAAATGGTAATAGCACTGC
The DNA here is from genome assembly GCA_030578275.1 of Meda fulgida. Taxonomy (NCBI): domain Eukaryota; kingdom Metazoa; phylum Chordata; class Actinopteri; order Cypriniformes; family Leuciscidae; genus Meda; species Meda fulgida. The sequence goes on from CM060619.1 coordinate 11,575,084, forward strand.
ACTGTGGGTCACACACCATTAGACAGGTTGACTGCAGTGGTGTCTGGCACCCAGAGAGATTAGTCCCAATGAGTTATTTCAACAATGAGCTAGATTCAACAAAAAGGTGATCAAATGATTCAGAGGAGGTTTTAAATATTTTTGTCACACCACCAGACTACATGGCACCTGATGATGACTGATAAGCCATTTCAGATTGATGTTAACTGTTGTCAACGCATTGTTTTCCCACATTTGCTATGGCGGTTAGCTGCTGTCATTTTTGGCTTAGAGGGTAAAAGCCATACCAGTAATGTAACAATGACCAAATCCCATTTAAAGCAGCCCTTTATCAGCTCCAATAGTCACTCATTACCTTTTAATGTAAGATTAGCAGTCTTTATGCAGGCTTATTAACTTCTGTGTTTATGTTGGCTCTTTAATTCTTTACAAGTGGCCTCATCTGCCCATGGTGCTGTGGGATGTCTGTCATCAGCGGGCGTCACTTGGATCTATCTGGCTCTTCCAGACCCGACACATCTCTCAGCATGCTTTTTGCCTTCCCTCTAATAAACCGCCGCACTTGCCGGGGTAAGATGTGCTTACCTTGAGTCTGCTGTGTGTTGTGTCTCCTGGCATCCCACATCCACGAGCCAATCAGATGTGTTTTTCAAAACTGATGAAACAGTAATTATTCACTAGAACTGTTTACAGTGATTTCTACAGCCGGGGGACCTTTTGCACAGTAACAAGCCTTAAAATCTAACACTTGCTTCCTTGAAAGTTGAACAAATTCTTTTTGCAGGAATACTTTGCTTGTACCAAATGTATTTCTGTAATGTTTGAAGGTATAACAGCTCATTTCTTTTACGTTTGGTTTCCAGAACTGCAAATGAGGCCACAACAACATCTCTAATTGCCGTCGTCTGTGAATTCTGGGGCTGATGAAAGAAGGTAAAGTCACCTACACTCCCATGCAAGCTGGAAGAGAGTCTGGTAGGCATAGTCTTTGCCTTGATGACTCTCTTTCAATGTAATCTAATCCGCATTGGGTTCAGTGTAAGGCTGTCAGCTGGTGAGACGCAACACAATAGCCGCTGCTTCTAAAGCCACCTTTTGTAATCTCTAATTATTTTCTGACACACTTATATATAATATAAACTATAGCATATTGATGATATAAATTAGTCATCTAATAATTCTATTAAAAATTAAAATAGTTTTATAACAATATCAACAGGTTGTTTTAATTTTTTATTTAGTTTAAAGTAGTTGCGGCAATGGAAAAGTTTAAAATTAAAATAAATTTTAATATATTATAGTTTTCAATAAATATAATTTTTGAACAATCATCCACAACATCACCTTCCTAATATAGTGTAGATCCCACTCATGTTGTTAAAACAGCACTGTTGTGCCGAGGCAGGGACTCCACAAGACATCTGAATGTCCTGTTTGGTATTGTGAGACATTAGCAGCAGATTCTTTGAGTCCTGCAGGTTGCATCCATGGATTGGATTTGTTGGTTTTGCACATCCCATAGATGTTTTCAATAGGATTGAGATCTGGGGAAATTGGAGGCCAAGGCAACACTCATGTTCTCATGTTCCTCAACCTCAGCCTACAGTTTTTCAATAATTTGAGCTACAGTAGCTCTACTATGTGAACGGACCAGACGGGCTAGCCTTCTTTCCGCACAAGCATTAATGACCTTTGGGTGCCCATGATGCTGGTTTACCACTTGTCCTTTCTTGTACCACTTTTGATATGTACTAACCACAGCATACCAGGAACACCCCACAAGACTGGCTGTTTTGGAGATGCTGTGACCCAGTCTTCTAACCATCACTATTTGGTCCTTGTCAAAGTCTTTCAGATCTATTCGCTTGCCCATTTTTCCTGTTTCTCACATAAAATTCAAGAACTGACTATTTACTTGCTGCCTAATATATCCCAGCCCTTGATCCACCGAGTGTTCTGACACCTTTCTATCACGAGCAGCCTTAAGTTTTACTGTATTTTGAGCAGCACTCGAGCTGCATGAACTGCCATTGTAACAATATAATTTATTCACTTCACCTGTAAGTGGCTTTAATGTGGTGGCTGATCACAGTGTGTGTGTGTGTGTATATCAGAGGCGGTTTCTTCATTAGGGCGATTGGGGGACGCACCACCAAAGTGTGAATGAAAGGTACTTTTTCAATTACATTCACAATCTCATTCAACCACAGAATTACGCTAGCCGTCACTGTCTGAATATAGTCCAATCAGCGTCATGTCACGTTCTGTGGAGTACCGCCTCTTTTTGGGCGATTTCACTCTGGCTGAGAATCGCCCAGAGTGTTCCCATAGACTTACATTCAAAGATGTTTTTTTTTCGAACTGGAGGCACTGCAATGCATTCTCTATGGGTTCCGGGAGGGCTCGCACTAACGTGCTTACGTCATCATACGTATCCTTAACTTGTGCAGCGATTGGTGGGAACAAACATACACTATTAAAAATCTTTAAGATTAAGTGACAAATAATATTTGAAAACAATTTTGAATTTGAACAACAAGAAAAAATGAAACACTAATATCTTTATCAAATGTGATTAAAAAATAAAAATAAAAAAGAGTGGAGTGCGTTGTGGAGTGGAGTGGAGAAAAACATCTCGTGAGTGGAGGCCAGTTGAACTTGAACAACGTCATGGCGAACGCAGTGTATTAAGCGAGTAATGTGATGTAAGCAGTGTAATAATAGTGAGTTTAGAAACAAACAATGAGATTTATTGTAAGAGTCATTATTTTTCATTAATATTAAAGTAGTGAAGTTGCCTTTACATGCTTAAGCTGTAAATTCATTGCATGGGTGGACCTTATCCTTATCAATCATCCAAACATTTGCCCCCCCTGAGAGATTTTGCAGGAGCCGTCACTGGTATATATATATATATATATATATATATATATACAGTTGTAATCTAAATTATTCAACCCCTATTACAAATTAGTTTTATTGGCAAAATGTACAGACTTTTAGCTGTTTGTAATGAAAAAATCAAACATAATTAATTGAAATGGCTCAACACAACAAACATTTCAAGTGGTTTCCCCAAATTCAACTGACTTCTGCATTCTCAAAATTATTCAATTATTCATAGGCAATGGCCTCCAGTTCATAAATATTCTTATGTTTGTGTGCTGCAACCGCTTCCTTCAAATCCCACCAGAGATTTTCTATGGGGTTCAAGTCAGGTGACTGTGATGGCCACTGTACAATCTTGCAGGACTTCTTCTGCAACCAAGCCTTGGTGGAATGTGAGGTATGCTTGGGATTATTGTCCTGTTGGAAGGTCCAATGTCACCCAAGCTTCAGCTTCCTCACTGACGGCATGACGTTTTCTCCTAGGATTTCCTGATACTTCAATGAATCCATCTAGCCTTCCACATGGTGCAGTTTTCCAGTGCCAGAGGATGCAAAGCAGCCCCAGAGCATCATCAAGCCCCACCATGCTTAACTGTAGACAGAGAGTTATTTTCTGCATATGCTTCATTCTTCTCCCTCCAACATACCGCTGATCCATAGGGCTGAAAATTTCTAGTTTTGTTTCATTGCTCCACAGAACATCTTGGAGTTCTGGCATGCGTTTAGTATGCGCCTTACTGTGCAAGCTGAAACCTCAGTGCCTGTTACCACAAAGTCTTGCTGCAGGTTTTTTTGCAGTCACTCAATGGTTTTTCTGTTACCTTCTCAGAAATCTGGTTGCAGTTGTTAATAGCTTCCTTTTTCTGCCCCATCCAGTAGTGTAGTTCCCTATCAAGGCTACGGAACTCGACATTACGGATGTCGTATATGGGAACTCCTCTCATCCTTCACTTCCGCTGAAATCTTTTAGGCTAACGCCGGCAGAGCTGGCCAATTGACGCAAATATGCAAATACTGAACTTCGTAGCAGTAAAAAGCAAGTGCAGCGTCAATTCCCTTCAGAATCTCTCTCTTCACGCTTAAATCGTGTGCTAGAAAGCTGATACTACAACTTGGATTATTTCGCCGTCGTTGAAGTTGCGCCGAGATACTTGCACTGTCTCCTGCATCCGATGGCAACTAACTGCAACTTGTGCTCGGGCCACATCTTGCCCCCCGACATGCACCTGTTCTGCGTCGCGTGTATGGGGCTGGCCCATGCCGAGTCAGCCCTCAGGGACGGAGGGTCCTGCGACCACTGGTGGACATGTCTCTTCGAGCTCTCAAAGCCAGGAGGGAAGAGGCTCGCGCAGCAGCGGGGATCGGGCCTACCACCGCCACTGAGCTGCTGGTAGCCCCCCCCCAACCACGGAGTCGAGGTTCGTCCCCCGGTGAGCTTTCCCGACCCCACCTTTCAGCCCCCTCGCGAGGTCGCTGACTTCGTTTCCTTCGTTTCGGGCGAGTGAGGAAGACGACTCCATGTCTCTGTCTGCCTCCGAGAACGACTGGGGTGCGGAGCAGGCCGCATCGCGGACGGCCGCGGAGCAAGAGACCCCGGCGGACCTGCAGGACGAGCTTTTCCGTATCCTCTCAAAGGAAAGGCCGTAGAGGAACTGGACCTGTCGTGGAAGGCTCCCGACGAACCTTCAAAGAGCAAACTGGATACGTGGTTCCTCCAATCGAGCTGCCGTCAGGCCGCTTCGAAAAGAGGAACACCGTTTTTTCCTGACGTGCATGAGCACGTGGTGAAGTCGTGGGTGGCCCCGCAATCGGCGCGCACCCTCACTTCCACCCAAGCAATGTTTGCCCCCGCGGACGAGTCGGGGGACCTCGGCTACCTCCGTATCCCCCCCGTCGAGGAGACCGTCGCCACGCACCTCTGCCAGTCGGCTCCCGCCCTGGGCTCGGACCGCAGCCTGCCGTCCCGAGCCTGTAGATTTACGGTCCACCAAGCTAACAAGGCCTACGGTGCCGCGGGGGAGGCGGTTTCTGCGTTGCATGCCATGGCCGTTCTCCAAGTGCTGCAGGCTAAGCAACTCAAGTCTCTGGATGACGCCGCCTCTATCGACGCTGACGCGAAGCGTTCGGCCCAAGCAATTGGCCGTTCAATGGGGTTCCTGGTGGTCCTCCACAGACACCTGTGGCTCACCCTGTCGGACGTACAGGAGGCCGATAGGAAGACGCTGCTGAACGCACCGATCTCCCCTGCAGGCCTGTTCGGAGACGCCGTGGAGAAAGTCACTGAGCGTTACTCCGAGACGCAGAAGAAAGCGAAAGCCATGAGCCACGTGATTCCTCGGAGGGCGCCGCCGCAGCCGCAGCCTCGCTCTCGTTCGTCTTCCGCCTCGGGCCCCCAACCTCAGGCTAGAAGACAGGCAGCGCCCCGCCCGGGACCGGATGCCCGTAGAGGCCGTAGCGGCCAGTGGCATGGAGCGGGCAGCAAGAGGACGCAGAGGAGCCCGCGCAGAAATCCCTCAGCTTCCCCTGCGAGGCCTAAGCAGTCGTCCTGACCGCTCGGGCAAGAGGAGAAGAGAGCGCCAGGTCGGCCCCGCGTCCAAGCGGCGCGCTCTAATGCACTTGGTCCCTCGGCGTTCTGCGAGCGACGCGTGCAGTTGTTTTGTGAATGTTGTCAATGTTGTTTCTTGTTCAAAAATAAAGCAGATCACTACTTCACAAACAGAGCTTTTTTCTCCTCTTGCACCACATACTGTGTTACCCGCCCTGCCTTCGAGCAACGCAGAGTCACGGTCAATAAATATTCCCAGCCCTCACATAGCGGTGATGACCGCAGCGGCGATGACCGCAGGTTTAGATCAGCCCACGCTCAGTCGTTTTCAGGCAGCGTGGGAAGCTATTCCGGGCATTTCGCCGTGGGTGTTGAATATAATTCGCCGCGGATACACACTTCAGTTCAAACGCAGACCACCCTGCTTCCGCGGCGTAATTCAGTCATTAACTTTGCCCCAAAACGCTCACGTGCTGAGGCAAGAAGTGTGCAGCTTGCTCGAAAAGAAGGCTATAGAACTGGTTCCCCCGAAAGAGTGGGAGGACGGATTCTACAGCCGCTACTTCGTTGTACCGAAGAAAGGAGGGGGTCTCCGCCCCATTCTGGATCTGAGACCGGTCAACAGAGCGCTTCACAAGCGCACCTTCAGGATGACTACTCTGAAGCAAATCCTGGCGCAAATTCGCCCCGGGGATTGGTTCGCTTCAGTGGATTTAAAGGACGCTTACTTTCATATCCAGATAGTAAAGCGTCACAGGCGCTTCTTGAACTATCTGGACGACTGGCTGGTTCTCGCGCAGTCCAGAGAAATGCTGGTCAGCCATGTGGAAGCCCTCCTTCGACACCTGGGGATGCTCGGTTTGAGGGTGAACGTCCAGAAAAGTGTGCTCACACCGAGCCAGACTACAACATTCCTGGGAGTGTGCTTGGATTCAGTGAGAATGAGAGCGCGCCTTTCCCCCGAGCGAGCAGAGACTCTGAGCTCCTCTCTCGGTCTCTTCAGACCTGGCAGACTCGTCCCACTGAAGGAGTTTCAAAGGCTACTGGGATGGATGGCAGCGGCTTCTTCGGTGTGTCACCTGGGGCCGCTGCATATGAGACCGCTGCAACACTGGCTGAAAGCGCGCGTCCGCCCGAGCGAGTGGTTTTCTGGCCACAAGCGCATTATGATCACCCGCGGATGCGCCCGCGCCCTGGCCCCGGGGAGGAATCCAGATCTCTTCAGCTCAGGCGTCCCTATGGGCATAGTGACGCGGCGCGTGGAGGTCCTGACGGACGCTTCGTCCACCGGATGGGGAGCCGTCTGCTTGGGAAAGCCTGCCTCGGGTCGGTGGTTAGGGAAGCAGATGGAGTGGCACATAAATCGTTTGGAACTAGAAGCGGTCTCTCTAGCTCTAAAAGCCTTCCGGTTTCGGCTGAAGCATCAGCATGTGTTGATTCGGACCGACAACACTTCTGTGGTCTCGTACCAGAGTTTCCGCTAGAAAAAAATGGTGCCGGTCAGAGTGACCGGCAGAGGTTTCGTTTTACGGACATTTTGATGATATGCCGGTCAAATATATCGCATCTTAATTACTCAAGTTGAGGAAAACTGGAGGCAGTCTATGTAACTTAAAAAATGACATAATCAGGCCGTATAGAATGCAACATGTTATTATTAGCTTAACTTTCAAATAGACGGAAAAAACCATGAACGTCCGATTCGCGTCAATCAACGCCAATTGTTTTTTACTGTGGTTTCACACACATTCACTTTTTGAAACATTGAGGCACGGATTTACCTAATACATATAAATAAAACATCTCCAGTTAACTAGCAGATCATTATTTTAGCCTGTTATTAAATAAGAGATCTAGCGCTTAAATCTTTTGTTTTTGAAATCAAGCTGAGCGCTCGTGTCCGCTGCTATCAGTTGCATGGACGACGCGCTGCGCGAGTTGCGCAATCTTCACTAGGACACACGTTTCAATCTATCGCCGTTGTGGAGACTCTATTAATTCCTGTGAAATCACAAAATAAAATTCCTGATTCACTATCGTCTGGCCTCTGAAAAAAGCTTTTAAAGCTAGTCTGCCTGGGCCTGTCCATATTTGAAACGTCTCACTCAATCGTTGTTTAGGTCTATATTGCAGCCATTTTAGGCGTTCGCTTTATTTGAAATGCAGCATGCGATGTTGTTTCATAACTTTCAAACAATAGAGCCTATTCCTTTATAACATAGCAAAAGATCGGTGTATTTTTGCTTTATCCGTTTTAGGCTTATTCTCAAATTCAGATTGTGTTAGGGGGACAGGATTATTAGGCAATTTTAATCGGACAATTTGACCGGAGAGATTTAATTTTGTCGGACATTTAATTTTTTTACCGGCCAATGTTCGGTAATAACCGGACAAAGGAAACCCTGTCTCTTACATAAATCGCCAAGGCGGGGTACATTCCAGAGCCCTTTTCAGGCAGGCGGAATCCCTTCTGCTGTGGGCGGACCGATTTTTCCTCTCGCTGAGAGCGGCGCACATCCCCGGCGTTCTGAATCGCGGGGCGGATATGCTCTCGAGAAGCAGGTTTCCCCAAGCGGAGTGGAGGCTTCACCCCGGGACGGTTCAGCTGATATGGAATCGTTTCGGCAGAGCGGAGGTCGACCTCTTTGCGACGAGCGAGAATGCGCATTGTCAGATGTTCTTCTCGCTGTCTCGTTCCCCCCGGGAGGTAAACGCGCTGACCGCGCGATGGCCGAAAGTCCGCCTCTATGCTTTTCCTCCGGTGAAAATTTTGCCCATGGTGTTGTGCAAAATCAGGGAGGAGAAGGCGGCGGTCACTCTGGTAGCCCCGAACTGGCCGAATCAGCCCTGGTTCGCGGATCTGGTAGAGTTACTAGCAGGACAGCCATGGGAGATTCCGCTCAGGAAGGACCTTCTGTCTCAGGCGAGCGGAACGATCTGGCATCCCAACCCCGGGCTGTGGAACCTCCATGTGTGGCCGCTGAGCGGGCGGGACACGCTGCACGCGCGTGTTTTGAATACCATCGCGGAGGCGCGAGCTCCGTCCACCAGGCGCCTGTATGCTTTGAAGTGGGGTGTGTTCTCGAAATGGTGTCAGAATGTCGGTATAGACCCAGCGAACTGCTCTGTTTCGGTTATTCTACGCTTCCTTCAGTACAGGATGGACGAAGGGAGCCTAACATCCACTCTGAAGGTATATGTGGCCGCTATTGCTGCGTTTCACCCCTGTTGACGGGCAGTCTATCGGTAGACATGCGTCGGTGACACGGTTCCTCAAGGGAGCTAGGAGATTATGCCCTGCACGGCCGCCTTCGGTGCCGCCGTGGGATTTAAGGTTGGTCTTGGACGCTTTGTCGCGACCGCCTTTCGAGCCCTTAGCTTCGATTGCCATTAAGGAGCTATCGGTTAAGACGGCAGTGCTTCTCGCTCTCGCCTCGGCGAAGCGGGTTGGGGATTTACAGGCTTTCTCGGTAAGTGAAGATTGTATACGCTTTGGAGCGGGAAACTGCAATGTAATTCTCAGACCGAGGCCGGGTTACGTTCCTAAGTCGCTCAATACCCCGTTCAGAGCGCAGATTGTTTCTCTGCCTGGCCTGTCCACTGAGGCATCAACCTCTCAGGATTCGGTTGCTCAGAGTGCTATTTGCCCAGTCAGAGCGCTCAGGGAATACATTTCTCGCTCGGCAGCTTTTCGACAATCGGACCAGCTGTTTGTGTGCTTTGGTGGGTGCAACAAGGGACGGGGGCTTGCGGGGGTCTCTAAACAGAGGCTTGCTCACTGGATTGTGGACGCTATTGTTTTGGCTTATGATTGCCAGGGGCAGGAATGCCCCCTTAACGTCAAGGCCCATTCGACTAGAGCGATTGCCTCCTCGTGGGCTTGGACTAAGGGTATGTCTATTCAGGATTTATGTCTTGCGGCTGGCTGGTCTTCTCAGAACACGTTTGCCAGGTTTTACAAGTTGGATTTGCCCTCTGTAGCGTCTCAAGTGCTTTCGGTGAGTTGATTGCACACACAGCACTAGATAGAGCTGCTCTGCGCTTTGCTTATGAGTTGTTCTGTGTGCTATTTGTGTATTTGTACTGTTGTCACCGCTATGCGTTGACCTTCTCTTACTGTGGTTATTGCCCTGTTTTTCAACAGTGCAAACTTCTCCCTAGTTATACTGCTCGGGATATGCAAATTCTGGCAGTGTTTGTGAGCTTGTGATTGGTCCCCTTGGGCCAATCAGAGGTTAGAGGTTCGCTATTGGTCAATCTCGGCCTATGAGACGCTTGCATACTGGGGAGGGGCGGTTTTGGTATTGGGTCTGTTGTCAGTGGTTGTTTGCTGCCACGGCGGGATTCTATACAGTTCCCATATACGACATCCGTAATGACGAGTTCCGTAGCCTTGATAGGGAACGTCTCCGGTTACTTTCATAACCTTGGTTCCCTGAAAGGCAAGGAACGAGACATTACGCTCGCCGCCGTGTTCGCTATTGATTTAGCGTTTTTTGTTCGATTCTGAAGGGAATTGACGCTGCACTTGCTTTTTACCGCTACGAAGTTCAGTATATGCATATTTGCGTCAAGTGGCCAGCTCTGCTGGCGTTAGCCTATAAGATTTCAGCGGAAGTGAAGGATGAGAGGAGTTCCCATATACGACATCTGTAATGTCTCGTTCCTTGCCTTTCAGGGAACCGAGGTTACGAAAGTAACCGGAGACGTTTTTCTGCCCCATCCAGTAGTGTAGTTTTTCTGCCATATCCAATAGAGTAGTGTGACCACTGTTCCTTTAACTTTGAACTTGCGAACCATGCTTCCAATGGTGTCTCTAGTAACATTTATCTTTTTGTATTCTGTTCCTTGTGGAGAGCGATGACATCTCTTAACATTTTTGGGCCATTCTTTTGACTTAGCCATATTTCTAACATGCAGTCAAACGTGACACGTATTTCATGTGTTCTAGCTCAAGCACACCTGGTGCAACTAATGAAGCCCTTGATAGGAGACAACACCTATTTTCAGTATTGTGCTGTTGTGAGGGATTCTATTGAATAATTTTGAGACTGCAAAAGTCATTAAAAGTTGCTTTTTCAGTTGAATTTGCAGAAACTACTTAAAACATTTGTTGGGTTGAGCTATTTCAATTACTTTTGTTTGATTTGTTCATTGCAAACAGCTGAAAGTCTGTAAATGTTGCCAATAAATCTGATTTGCAATGGGGATTGAATAATTTCGATTACAACTATACAGTATGTGTAGAAGTTTGTGGTCTATGAGATGTTTAGATGTTTTTGAAATAAGTCTATTGTGCTCACCAAGAATGCATTTATTTGATTAAAAATACAGTAAAAAAATTCCTGTGATTCCTGAATTTTCAGCAGCCTTTACTCTCGTCTTTAGTGTCACATGATCCTACAGAAATCATTCTAATATGCTGATAAAAATGTCTGATTATTATCAATGTTGAAAACAGTTGTGCTACTTAATATTTTTGTGGACACCATGATTTTATTTCTCAGGATTCTTTGATAAAAAAAAACAGCATTTTTTTTTAAATCCTTGTTGAATAATTAAAAAATTCTGACTGAGCCCATACTTTTGAACAGTCATGTATGTACAGTGTTAACTGCTCAAATAATAGCTCAAATAGTGTAAAGGTAATGCAATGTAGTATTTGATGACCATGCACAGCAGTTCTTTCAAGGTCAGCATCCAGGAATCTCATCCTCCACAGTGTTTTGTAATCACAGTTTGTTATTAGGCAGTTAATTAAATGCATGCCATTGTGACAAGTAAAGGTGGGGGTTTGCTCCTGTAGTAATAACCAGCTAAACCAAATAGAAGGGAGACGTCTGAGGAACATTTTCCAAAGTGAATTATGGAGGTAATGAAAGTGTTTCTCTCCTCAGTACAGTATCTGGTGAAATAATGCAGTTAAAACCCAGGGGTGATGTCATGCAGACAAATGTTTCGAAGATTGAAAATCCATCAGTCCCGTGAAAAACAGGGGGGGGGGGGGGAGTAAGAAAAAAAATAGTGTGCATTCAATATGTTTTCGCTTATAGGATTTGACAGGTTTGAGGCAAGGAGAGAGAGAGGAGGAGGAACGCACTAAAAAAAAAGTTGGCAGGGAAGAATCGCGAGCGCGTGGCAAAAAGATTCAAGTGCAACCGAGGTGGGGGTGGAGGGCTGATAGTGGGGGGAGCTTGAACAAGAGCTGCTTTTTCATTTAACCCTTGCCTACCTCTTTGCTTCGATTTAAGGAAATGCTAGGTTTTGGAACAAAGACTTTGGACATTAGAGATGTTAAATACTTTGGTTGGAATACTCAGGCTAAAGTGTTATGATTGGAGGGTCTGTATTTAATCTCTTAATATTTGGTTTGTCGCACTTTTGCATTAATGACAGCAGCACTGCAGCTGCATGAACTCCATAAGTTTTTTTAAAAAAGTCCTGATGATTATATTATCCAGCATGATTTGAGATTTTTCAAAGAGCATATTGAGCTACATTGGAAGCAAGAGCATCTGAACAACTGTTAAAATGGTTTTCATTTCATGTCATTTTGAATTTTGAACAATTTTTCCACTGTTTATTTTGAATCCCAGACTTTAAATATTGCATCAGGCTTTTGGAGGCCACTGTTTTTACATTTTTTTGTAATCTCTCAGATTATCTTTGATTTCGTTGATCTGCTTTTGTTACTGATGCCTACTGTACTGTATGATTGAAGAAAAATGTATCAGACAGCTGATTTGCAAACTGCTATTCTGGTTTGCTGATATTTTGAATGGAGACCACATGTGTTGTCTGCTAACTGGATCGGTCATGGTGAGCTGTTGTTAGATTGGAAGTGATGTGACGTGACACCAAGATGAACTGCAAATCGACTTCTCGTAGTCAGTCCAAAAACCGAGTGTTATTGTCCTTTTTTTTTTCTTTCCCTCAAGGGAAACAGACGATGTACATATAATTCAAATTCCTACCATGAGAATTCCAGTTTTTAATTGGAAATCCAGCTCATCGGGCCAAGCCATGTAAACGCTACAGTGTAAGTCAGGAAGACAAGATCATAATGACCGACTCTGGCATGGGTCCATTTTACTATGGATCAGCTCTCGAGAGTGAGAGTGGAAGGGCTTATACTGATAAGCCGTCTTTGTGGAACTGTGAAGGAGGCTTTGACTTAAGTCAAATATATGACATTTCAGATGATGGTCATTTATTGGTGTTCTAAGATTCCTTCATGTGTGAAGGGCAGACCTTAGTTTACCTGTTGAACCTGGCTACTTAAACACTTTATCACTCTTAAAGTAACTGTTGATATATGTTCTTCTCCCCGTGTACAATTAATGTAGAGCATAAATAACATAATTGAATATTTGGGTCAACGATTTAAAGGAACACGCCGACTTTTTGGGACTTTAGCTTATTCACCGTATCCCCCAGAGGTAGATAAGTCCATACATACCCCTTTCATCTCCGTGCGTGCTGTAACTCTGTCTGACACACCCACTGCTAGCACAAAGACTGGAAGTAAAAGGCTCCAGCTTGCATCTGCTCCCAATAAGTGACAAAATAATGCCATTATTTTCCTATTTATGTTGTGATTTGTATAGTCACCGTGTGTACCAATAACAAGGTCATATGAGACACAGGCATATTTTAACCGTATACATACTGGGAACTATATTCTCAGAAGGCGAAGCACTGCTACTTCTGCGGAGTGATTTGCTCGCAGCACCTGAGAAGCCCCGTGGTGAGGAGCAGAGAGTTCGCTCAGAGTGTTGCGCTAATCACTCCGCCCAAGTAGCAGTGGTTCGCCTTCTGAGAATATAGTTCCCAGTATGTCTATGGTTAAAAGATGCCTGTGTCTCATATGACCTTGTTATTTGTACACACTGTGACTATACAAATCACAACATATAAATAGGAAAATGTTGGCGTTATTTTGTCACTTATTGGGAGCAGTATTTCTTACAAAAAAAGATCAATACTGTTTTAAGGTAAATATTTTTCTTAAAATATCAGACAATTTGGCCTATTTCACGGCAAGGTTAGTTCAGGTTATAAGATGTCATATGGTAAAACCGCCCCCAAAAGTGTAATGACATTTTATAATAATTTATGGTATTTGTAAAAAAATAAATAAAAATTGTACCTTGAAAATATATTTCATTTTTTTTTATAAAATGATGAAGATGTAAGATCTTATTACTTTTTACTTGAGGGTTACATCACATGACATTTTTCATTAGTCATTAAATTGAAACTTTTTTTTTCAGAACCACACGAAACCAACATGAATCCAAACTACATTGCTATAAACTAGAAATTAGAACATTTTCTTTTCTTTATCTTGGACTGCCTTATTTGTCATTGACCCACGTTTTGAATATCCCTTCACATTAAACTAGACCAGGGATGTATATTTAAGTTCCCTGTTCTGTCAACATTGCAAGCTGTTATAAGATTACTAGGCTGTAGGGAGGACGAAGGCTTTTGCGAAATTTCCTTTTTATTGCATTTCTTTTATTTAACACATTTCATAATATTTTGCACTCACTGTAAAATCTTTGAAAGGCTCTTTTGGACCTTTGGGAAAGTTTCGTACTTGAAGCAATAGAGATATTTTGTATTTATTCAATATGTAAATCATGATGTAACAGTGAAAAAGCATCCCCCCATTGCATATATATATATCCCCATGCCTCTCTTGATTGTCCATTTATATAATCTCGAGTGGCTTGCTTAGGGATAACAAATTGGAAACGCGAAGGAGAGCGTTTACCGTACTAAATAACACCAAGGTCAGTTTAGTGAACATTAGATTTGTTTTTCTTAGTGTTTGGAGGGAAAGACTGAAATCGAGAGGACTGCATTTCATCCTGCTGTGCTCTTCATCTTGCGTTACATAGATTCAGACAAAAAAAAACAGGCATTTTTGGCCGAATCAAAGAGGGCCGCAGGACTCAAAACATCACTATGAAAATGCATGACAGAGGATGAAACCTAATCCCGTTCTAGGCCCTCAGTCTAAATCAGCTTTAGTTATGGAGAGGGCTGGCAGCGAGCTTTGGTTCCACAGTTCACGCCAGGCCTCTCAACACGCAAGCTCCTGAGGAGCGTTTGCCAGTGTCCTCGTCTGAACTAGCCTGCTGATTGATTTGCACCGAGGTTCCAGCCGCCCCTCTTCCCAGCCTCAGCAGGTGGTGAGTGTTTGTGACTTAAACCAGGGAGCTATCAAGTTACGTCCATTTCTTTAAAATATCATTGATAAATATGGTGGAATAGCTCAGAAGCATTCAGCCTCATTTGTTTTGGACATATAATCTCATTCTGGAAAATTGTATATAGCTGTGAAAACAGATGTAGGAAATTGTTCTGTTTGTTACCCCAGACTCTTTTTTTTAACTCAAAAATGTAAATAATAGTTCACCCAAAAATAAATATTTTCACCATTATGTTGTCCCAAACCTATTTTACTGTATTTTGGAAATGTTCTTTTTTTTTTTTCTCTCCATACAATGAAAATATATGGTGTCCATTTACATTTATTCATTTAGCACTTTTAGCACAAATTACATTAAGCTACTTAAAAATGAGGAAAAGAAGATGCGATATATAGTATTGGACCCCATTGACTTTCATTGTATGGACAAAAACAGTCGAAACATTTGTCAAAGTATCTTTTGTGTTGTCCTGTATTGGAATCTACACTTTAAAAAATAACACGTTAGATTTACAGTAAAAAACTGGTGGTTGTGGATGCCAGAAATTCACCGTAAAAAAATACTGACAATGTTTCCAGTTTTAAAGGATGCCTGTATATTACTTATAACCATATATTTCATTAAGTGATATAACGACTTTAACTACCAGAATCTGCCAATTTTCCTTAAAATGTATCCCTAACCACCACAAGAATGCAGGTGGCACAATAAAAAGCCACATGATGTGGCCTTTCCATAAAACATGGCCAATACTCCTCTATATTGATTCATACTCATATATATGTGTACAAGGTCATACACACAAAGACAAAACATAATCAGGTTAATGCTACACTAAAATAATGCAATAAACATTAACTAAATAACATAAAATGTAACAAAAAAAATACGTACGTTACTAATAACAAAGATGAGAAGAAAAAAACAAAATTATTTGAAGAAAGTGTAATCGTGCGTGTTAAGCTGGGACTTCTGGGAATGTCCTTTTTAATTTTATTTTTTTTACCATAAATTATATGGTTAGTCATAGTTTTTACTTTTTAAAAACTATAGATTTCATGGTATTTTACAATAAAATGACATATAATGCGATGTTAAACAGTTTTCCACAATACATAGATTGTAAGGTAACATTTTTTTTACAGTGTATAGTTTCATGAATAACCTTTCCATTCCACAAAAGGATCTTTGTAGTGGAGAAAGGTTCTTCACTCTGAGTTCTTTTAAAGAACTGTTCTGAAAGGTTCTTTAGCGAACTCAGAATAGTTTTTCTATGGCAATACTGTGAAAACCCCTCAACCTTTATTTTTAAAGGAGCCGTATGTAGGATTGTGGCCAAAACTGGTACTGCAATCACTTTAAAAAATACCGTAGAGCGCTGTATCCCCTCCCCCTATTTTGATAAGTAATTATGTATTTTAAAAATGTACTAATTGTCATTAGTTAAATATAATCGAAAAGATTTATGCTCGTATGTGACAGTATAATCGTAAAGATTTTTGCTGGTATGTGACAGTATAATCGTAAAGATGTATGCTCAGGAGTCTGTGACAGACAGAATGGTAGCTGTTAGTCTAACTTGTAACGTTATTTATCTGTCATTAATGTACGGTAAGCAAGTTTTTGTCATAAGTAGGCTAACAAATAACCAAAACATTTGCCACAGCAATTATAACGCGGGACAAATTCAAAATCACCAATGGCTATCACAGGGTTGTTTTCAGTCCCATCATAAAATATTGTTAGAGTAACTAAATTTCAGAGCTGCCAACTCTCACGCATTGGCCGTGAGTCACCTGCATTTGAGTGGTTTCACACGCTCACACGCCACACCCCCGATTTCTCACGCTGAAATGTCAACACGGTCGGTCAAATGCCTGAAAGATAAGTTTTTCTATAGATTTACCTGTTGAGCCACTCGTGACCGACTAGTTATGCCGCAAATGAGTTAAAATGTCCGGGAATCTAGAGCGAGCGCACATAAGACAGAGAATCCGCGTTGCGCGCGCTCGCACGGCAGAGATGGAAAGCAAGCGAGAGCCCGTGTTGGAGAATGCCATTGTCCACGATATACGCGAAGAACGCGTATATCGTGTTTTTCTGAGGTAAAGTTCGGCTTCTGTCTCAATTACGTTTCAAATTGCCATAATGGGGTTGCTAATGTTGTTTTCCTCTGCGTCTCAGCATAAGGACAGAGAAACGGGCTCCTATAATGCATTGCTAATGTTAGTATACGTCCATGTGAGCTAACGTTACGTTACTTTGCACGAACATGCATAACTTTGTTCGACTGTCATGAATATATGAAATGTCCATTGACATCAAGTACAAGTTAGCCAAGCATAGATGAATCTTACCTGTCCAGGAGAAAATTATCAACGCTGTGTTCAAATTCTTCTCCGTTTTCAGCCATCTCCATCTTTGAAAAGCATCTCCAAGACAAATTCTTTTTTTATTATTTTTAGTTTTATTTCGAACTTTGTCACGACGAATTTCTGAATTATAACGAGGTCTTTTTGATTTAGTAACGTTAGACATTTTTATCCGACTAGAGTTAGGGTAGATTAGAGCAAAGCTGGCAACCCGGATCCCGAAACACTACTGACTTCGTGATTGGTAGATAGGTGGAGGGTGGCGCATCAGACCAAAACACAACATGACAACATCAACATCAGTTGAGGGCTGCAAGTCCACTTTTTAAATGACAATATCCTAGCCATACTACTGTTGTCAGTGATATAAGTATTTGAAATTAACATGATTTCTTAATGTCTAGTGACATATCAGGGCCTTTTTATGATTAATTGAAATAAATTTCTTACATACAGCTCCGTTACGATTATAATATACCTTTACTAAGGCAAAATATCATTCTTTGGCACCAATGAATGACAATGTCAACAATAGTTTACATGCTGCTTTTTGTAGTTGCGTCAAGGTAATTTAGACTGATTTATGTATTAGCACTAGATTGTACTCTTCTTGGGGATTTATTATCCGAAGATGGGGAGAACTCATGAATATTTCCACCACTCTGGAACGCTAATAGTCTTCTGACTTTGTAACGATCAAGAGTGAAATAATTTATTTGTGAACTTCAGTGCAGATGCACCTGCACAGTGTGTTTTTTGGAGGGATTCCTACAGGGTGAGGCATCAGTTTATTAGAACGTTTCACATTTTCGGGAAGCTATGCATCGGAGGCCCGTGGAGGGAGGTGCGATTTTTAAAAGTCCTCTCTTTCATTCAGAAAAATGTCCAGTGGCCAGCCAGGTCCAAACACTTCTACAAACACGCCATCTCCTTCACTTGTTTCCAGCTCTGTCAGTCCTTCCCGCTGGGTTCAGTTTCCACTGAGGAAGCCCAGTCAAATCCAGAGCGTCTTTTGACACTGGTATTTGTTTAGTCTACAGTCTAAAGGAACCACTTGTTGCCAGCTGCAGGGATCGTGATTGCACCGTAACTAAGCTGCAATCTCAGAGGCATGCGTGTACACCTTGGTGTGAGGTTTCGGACTTTATTGGCCTGGTGTGTTTTGTGTGACTGACTTGGAAGCAGACCTTAACAGCCCTCACACCTGTTTGTTGCTGTTTTACTGCCATTTAAATCCAGCTGTGCATTTTAAGGGTAATTACAACTAACAGGTACCCTCTCCAAGCCGTGACTCGAACCTCATGGCATTAGCACAGAACCTCACGCAGCCTGACGGCCTTCCAATTACAGTAAGCTGTTTTCCACAGAAACTGCTTCTGTGTAATATCAGCTAAACAAATTGTGTCTGGCTCTTAACGAAAAGAAAGTAAACCCAAAAGTGCAGATTTGATGACAAAGCACTGGGCCAAGTTCAGCACTTTTGCGAGTTTTGTTATTGCCACAAGGGAGCGCTTATGCTACACAGGAACAGCTGATATGCTTCACTAAAATGCATGCACAATTTCATTCACTGGGTCTTGGAACTCTGTGTTGATTTCATAATCTCAGGCATTTTTACTTGGCCCAAATAACAACCAAAATGTAATTAGCAAATAATAGAAGTAATTATTGTTGAAATGTTTTAGAGAGAGTTGGCATGCACAATTTTATTCTCTCTATATGTGTGTGTGTGTGTGTGTGTGTGTGTGTGTGTGTGTGTGTGTGTGTGTGTGTGTGTGTGTGTGTGTGTGTGTGTTTATGTATGTGTGTGTGTGTGTGAGAAAAATTAAGATGATATATGAAAAGGGCTGTGTGGAATGTTCTTAGTTTTGCTTTTATTTACTTTTAAATTAAATTAACATTCTCCAGGATGTGAATGGTGCCTCATCTTTCTCTGGAAGGGAGGTGCCAAATGGAGTGAAGGGGTGTAGCATGTTTCTCTTGCAGGACACTGTACAAATGTGTGCTGCTGTTGGACATCTGTGAGCAGTCTACTATCTTGTCTTTTAGTGGGCCTGCTATATCTGACCTTTGACCTGTAGACAACATGCACAGCTGTGGAGAACACACCTACAGAAGACACAACCCATACCTCCTAAAATTGATTTCTCATCACACCCATGAAAATACAATAGGGGCCGAATTCATTTTAGATATGTTGAAAATATAGAAGTTTTAAAGTCTTTAGTGCTTTGCACTGTAGTACTTCATTTTTTATTTTTTTATTTTTTTGCATAGAAAAGTATAGCATTAGCTGCAGTTAGTGTTAGTAGTTAGTCCCTGGGTTTTGCCACATGAGCAATTGATAAACCGCTTGAATTTCACAGCAGTTATTCCACACATTTGATTACTATAAAACAAAAGACAGAGCTCTAATTTGAAATCTCATGACATCTAAATCTATGCTATCTGCTAAACACATTTCACTAGGCATGTATAATGGGCCCTTACTGGCTGGTGAAGCGGGACAGACTCATAGTTTCTAAAGGAATCCCTTAACTCGTAAACACCCCCTCCCCCACCAGACGATCCTTACCACAGTGTCTGCGCAGAATCAGAGCTCTTTAATCGGTCTAATTATTCAGTTTTCTCATAGAATGGCTCTGGGCCTGCTTGGAACAGATTCTGTCTGGGGTTTCAATTGAATTGGCCACGCTGGACTGAATTGCCTTTGAGCAAGAGGTGCAGGAAACATAAAGGACCTATCCTCTGAATATTCTTGCAACTCACAGAGCTGCTCTCTGCAGACAGAGAGCCCTCAAAGTGCTGTCTAAAACATCCCACCCCTGTTATGACATTTACACTAATGAAAGGAGATAAAGCTATGAGTTGCTTCCCCTCCAAGTCTTTTATAGTATGTTGAATGCAAAAAGGAAGAAAATTTGTCAAAGCAAGCGTGAAATTAAATTTTAAAAAACCGAGAATGGCATAGATTAAAAATGACCTCTGAATATATTTATAGTAAGATCTTAAAGATTGTTATATCCTGTAGCAAGTATAATAGCCAAAATAATTGGTTCTAGGAAAAGTGGTGTTTATTTCGTAGATATACTGGTAATTACTTAACTATGCATTAAGGTATGCTTATGAAAGCAAGGAACATGGTAAATAAAAGCAGAACCTGAATTTGTCCGAGTGTATTAAAAAAAAACTGCTTCCTTAAATATAAAATCCTGGAACAGCATTATTTAAAGCCTCCCATTCATTTTCTATTATCGCAGCACAGAACATTTCATCCCACTAATGCAGCACAGTAGACGCGTCAGCAACAGAAATCATAGGTGTAACTGGTGATGAGATTTAAGATAAAGATTTTTTTCTGCCAGGGGAGTACCCCAGCTCATTTAGCGTGTGCACACTAGCCAAACGTTAAACAAGAATGTATATGAGTCTGCCATTTACTGTGCTTTGATCTTCAAAGAAAAGTACGGGATGTACGTGCATTGAACCTGACTGTGTTAAGATGGCTATTGTTTCAGACTTAGTCTTATTATTGGCATTTATTATGCGGGGCTGTGACATCCGCTCTCCGTGGCCACATTCATTAACAGTGTTTTGGTGTTTCGTTTCACGCGTCTCTCTGCTAGTGGGCAAAACAGGAAATGAACTCTGTGAAATAGGTCAAATTGAAGTTCCTGTTTCACCTCACTCAGCTCTGTCTGGTTGTGTTTGCTGCTCAGGGGCCAATGAAATGCTCAAGTGAAACTTTACTGTTCTGCATGAAAATTTAATTATGTCTGCTATACCATTAAATAAACAGAGCAGCCTTTATCAGCTTTGTTGAAATTAAAAATCTATCATTATTTACTAATTTGCATGTAATTTCAAACTAGTTGGCATTTCTTGTTTTGATGAAAAGTTGAAAAAGACCTGTTTTAGTCCCCAATGGGCTCTCCTCACTATCTTCTTTTCTCTCGAACATGGTGGATGACAATGTTTGTTTTTGTTGTTGTTTTTTTTTACATTATTGACACCGACAACAGCAGGAATATTAGGCTGTGATCACTTTAGGACTGAGTGCACAGACCGAATATACTGGCACACGTCCGATTTCTTTCTTAAATGTTCACTTATGACATAACCAGGTATTTTGAGACAGGTATTTTGACTTAATTTTGAGTGTACAGGTGAAATTCGAAAAATTTGAATATCGTGCAAAAGTTTGTGTATTCAAATTAAAAGGTGAAACTAATATACTTCGTATACAAAACTATATACATATGCATGATTATACTTTTCAGAGGGCCGACATTTCTGTATTTAAATTCCTTTTTTTTTTTTTTGCTTTCATGTAATATTCAAATTTTTTGAGATTTTGAATTTGGGGTTTTCATAAGCTGTAAGCCAAAATCATCAAAATTATAACTTTTGCACAATATTCACATTTTTCGAGTTTTATCTGTATGTGTCCGTTCAAGTGCAAGTAAACTAGAAAGAGGAATCAATTCGGTGTTCAAGTGCTGTCTAAAACGCGCCTCTCTCTCTCTGCGTGCATGTGCTTCGGGTGGGTGAGGATGTTTGCACAGATAACAGCGTGCAAGTCCTGATTTTCGCCTCTTCTTCCACGTTTAAAATTGTTTGAATGTGTAAATTGGCAAGACAAAGCATGTCCCAATTATAAACTTTTACTCTATGATGGTTAAATTTAGAAGTTAATCCACGAATCACATGCGTGCCGAACCGTGAGGCCTGGTCCATACAGATCACAGATCAACTGCGATCCGTTGCACCCCGAATTATTAATGAACACACTTATCATCATGATTGCGATCTTACGAGAGATGGAGAAAAATCCTACTCCAGTAAGTAAAAGTGCCCCTGTCTCCAAAAATGCCATACATTTTGGTACTCAAAAGCTGTTCCCTCTACGTTTTCTGCTGTACATCGTTTTTTTTTTTTTTACCACGCATGCGCTCCTGCGCACCAGTTATGTGCACCTCTGATTATATGTATGTAGTTTTAGTCCTTTGTATTTGCTGTTTGACTTGAATAGCAAAAACTGTTTACTAATCTGAGGATTAAAACTAATTTGGGTCATGCACAGATGCACTTTTTTTTATGCGAGTGGGTTAACGTTCTTGACTGCAAGGCTTGTGTTGACTCTGGACTTGTGGTTAGAGTAAGAGCGTGACTGACAGCTCATAGTGAAAAAGTGTGTGAAGACCATGTAACCTCTCCCCATATAAACAGAAAATTACTTTTTTACTTTTTACCTGAGTGTTGCAGGTGCTGTGAGTCAGAAAGTCTTTGCCTGGAAGTGTTCCAACTAGTGTGGACTAGGAAAGAGACTCTTAGGTCTCCGTGTAGGGCATTAAATGTTTGAACACGGTGCTAACAGCTTGCTCAAGTATCTGAGCGGTCTCTGTGGTTATTCAAATGCTTCCATGGTTACTTATCACCCAATAGGATGGCTTCGAATCCACTCTGACCCTTTTGAGCTGTGGGCTGAAGGTTCCTGTTTGCAGAGCAGGTTTGATTTCTACCCCCCTGGGGCAAAAGTTTTGTGCTGTGGAGGTTGGCCCTGGATTGGTTATTTAGTGCAGTTTTAACCTTCCCCCTGCACCCATTTTAATTAAAGCATTTGTCAACAGAACTATAAAACTTGTTCTCTATTGTTTGTTAGGCAGCTGAAGATCCAGCATGGGGAGATTATGAGGTCTGTTTAAATTCATGCCAGCACCTATAACATTTTTTTTGGAGATAAAATAAACTGATCTAATGTTCCTGTAAACATTTTCTCTGAAGTTCTATGCTCCATATCACCTATTGATTCGATATCTGTAGTCGTCAAAATGGCTGAATCAAAACCAAAACGTAACACTCCCACGGTCATCTGACTTCACATCTGTTGTGTCTGATTAAAAAACTACGCCTTTGATCAGTTGTTTACGACAGACTTGAAAGAGACTGCAGAGCAAGGGGAAAAGGAACAACTCTCAAATTCAGTCTGAAACTGATTCAAAGTACATACAGATCAGAGGACCAAAAAAGCAGTACAGCAGCTCCCAATTTAATAAACACTGTTAGGTCTGAATTGAGGTTTCTCTGACAAATATTGTCTTTGGAAGAGCTCCAACTTTTTTCCTCGGATGAATCCGTGCCAAATGAAAACTCCTCTAGCCCAGAGTATTCTCTAGAGCCCCGAGTGTTGTTATGGAAAGCGGTGCGGGGAAGAATGCCCTCGCCATACTCTGTTGAGGTGGATACTATAATTAATTTTCTGCAAAACCAGCATTAAAAGACAGAAAAGAAGAACACTTTGTTTGACAGGGATTTAAACTTCTTGAGCCAACTTGTAAACAGAAACAGAGCCTGCTGCCTGGATTTCTCTGTCATGGAAACTCAACCTGCTTGTCAACCCTAAAGGGTCACTAAATAGTTATTGCAATAAATGTGCGTGTTATTGCAGCAATAATATCGACAGTGGTTTACTTCTTTATTTTTTAAGGCCTCTTGTCCTTCTATCCAGCCAAGTAATATTGTTATGATATTAGGAGCGATTTGAAAAATCTGTTTTTGATCAGAAAGGAATGTAATGACTTAGTCTTTGTAGTTAGATTGGTACGATTTCCTTTAATCCCTTGTTTTGTTTTCCTCTCTTTGGCCTGTGCCCTTTGATAAGGGTGAAGAAGTAGATTCTACCAGGCCAAAGTAGCATGTACAATGCCATCATAACTGGGGTGCTGTCATTTAGCATCACAAAACACATAATTTACTAACTCAAGCATAGCATGTATTTCTGCATGCTCCATGTTTGTGCAGCTGCCTGCAAGACAAAGGACAAGCCGGAGTAAGTACATCCGTTTCAATGTTCCTGTCTGTGCCATCTGGTAGCTGAGGTGAGGTTCTGGTTTATAGGAAGCCTCATGCACCATTTAGGGGCTGTTTGGAGGAGAAGAGGAGGAAGAGAGCATGCATCAGTGAAAGGACCATGTCCACCCTGCCTTTAACTCGGTCATTACCAACATATGGCCAGTGGCTGTTTTCACCGCTTTGTGTCCACATGCTCTCTGCCATCTATTATGAATGCAGCTATTATGAGTGATTGTGAAGGCCAGACAACCCAGCTGGAGCCTGACTTCACCAGTCCAGAACTGTCGTTCAAGATCTGTAATTTATTGGCTTGAAAATCCTGTATTTAATTCCACTGGATGAGAGTTCTGGAATGTTTGGATGGGGAAACAGATATCTCCTGGGTGGGAATGAAGAGCATTTTAAGTTCAGTGGACCTGATGATCCACTTGCAAATTACATCTCAAGTTTATCCTGGCATTGGATGCAAACCACCAGTCATCATCTTGAATCTCTGCAACAGAGTCAAGCTAAGCACATTGATTAAACTTCAAGATATCCTACCCTGAATGCTGCATGATAAGTGGATAGACACCTCTGTGAAATCTTATTCTATATTTTGCATTTTTGGCCCCATTTACACTTTTTATTAAGATGCTTCTTGGTTGATCGGATCACAAGTGATGCTTAATACATGGGTAAACGGGGTCTAAAACCTTTTGAGCTTGTCCACTTTTGACCACTTCCAAAGGTAGTCGAAAATGCATTTGCCTAGATTGCTTTCATAATGTAAACGCTCATGTGGTCGAAAGCATTCGAACAGCCACAAAAGACCAACTACTCTCTGGCTACTGACTTAATGTGTAAACATCATGGGAAGTGTGCTAGCCAGACAGGATTTAAACTTTATCGGCTGAAAACCCAAATTTGGTTTGAAGACGAAAAATGTACCAAACAAGATGTTCTCTCACCATTCCTGATTTCTAACACGCACTCGTCCTGTTCAGTGTGGTCTTGCGGCTAGAGCAGAAATGAAAGCTGCTGCTCTCTGTATGTTTTTCCGTCGTCTGCGGGTGCGTTCATATTTAAATTGCGCAATCTTATTTTGTCCATTAGAACAAAAGATCTGGAAAAAAAACATACATTTACCCGCCCATAGACGCTCCCCTCGAAGAAATCAGGACACAAGTGGTTGAAAGTGGACAAAAGAGATGGATTAAAATACCAGGTGTAAATGGTTATGTGTCTCCCTCATCTACTCTTGATCCGATCGACCAAAATCCATCTTAATACCAGGTGTAAACAGGGCCTTAGATGAACCATACGTTCAGAGTAGAGCTAAATGTTCCAGCTTCATTCATGCATCAATCACAGCAGGATGTGAGGGAAAAGACACCCTGAGTTTGTTTACCACATCTTCTTTGTACCAGGTAATCCTAGGAGAGGAGCTTTTAGTGGATCTAGCTGGCCACACAGAAATGACCTTATGACCAGATCACCAGACCAGTGGATTACCAGACTACTGTGGATGACAAACTTGCAATAGGAACAGGAGAATACAAAGGTCTTCTGCTTTGATGCAAAAAGTGTCCTTATAAAGATGACAATGAAAACAGGTACTAATATCCACAAAGCTCTCACATTTGTTTGGTTCCTCACGGCAGGAACATAGGACTTAAACATTCCTATAATTTGGATGTCAGCGGTATGATCGTAGAATGAAAAGTCAACAGTAATACATTGTGAAAGCATCCCTCATGTTCTCAGTCTCAGCACTCAAAGAAGTAATGAATTTGAGGTTTTGCTTGGAACATAGCAATTAATAGAGATGGTAGGATGAAGTTAGAAGGGAAATTGTGAGTGCTAAAGCATCTCTCCTGAGGCCTTGTGGCAAACCATTCCACACCAACACTCCACAGCGCTCTTGGGTGGCTGGGCTAGACAATAGAAGATCACATTACAAGCTACACTTGATGCTAATAAAATCTTTAGCAGAGGCTGTGGTTGTGCATGTCAGCTGCGTGTTTTTGAGTTTATTAATAAATATGAATTTCTTGCTGTGATGGGTGTCAAGGCGGAGTTTGCTAGTGAGAGTATTTTCACCCTCTCGTAAACCACAGTATCATTCACAAGCATGTCGTGAGTTTCACAACTGTTTGAGTAAGTTGTTAAGAGCTGAACAGAAAAGTAGGATTTTCAGTTTTCCTTTACTCTGTCATCTGGACTCCCCACTAATAATTTGACCCAACTTCTCTTGAGTCAAGTCTTCCATTGTATAGAAAGCTGGTTTAAAGATTGAAGTAGGGAATAAAAATGGACTGTACTCATTAAAAGGAACATTGATTGGCATCAGCTGGAACAATAACACCCTGCATTACAGGCCTGCATTGGGTGGAGGACGAGGGAGAAATCCAGCCTTCTGTCATAATGAAACAGTAGCACAGGGGAGTGTCTCTCTTGGTCCCTCCACACAAGACGGAGGTTTTTTTATTTGTTGACAGAACAGTGTTGACTCAATGCAGTGCTCTGGAAGAAAGTTGAGACATGCTTCCAACTATGAACCAATGTTTCTCTTTAAGAAAGTGGCAGCTTATAGTGAAACATGAAAATCATCTAGTGCTCTTGCGATCTTATTTTAAAATTTCTGCGGAAATGGTCCAGTGTCTTCTCACTTAAACTCAGCTGAAGTGAGTTTGTAAGGAGTCTGAAGGGTTAAGGCCTCTGAATTTAAAAACACACATGGCTTCCATCAAGACATTTTCAGATTTGTAGAGGTGGTGAGATTAAATCTGGAACTTGTGATATTCCTTGCTGGAAAAAAAATCTCTTGGCCTGTTGTGGTTTGTCATGCAGATACACTTTGAAGTCTAGAACTAATATTGCCACCCTGCCTTGGTAATGCCTGATCTACAGCATGCCTTTCTACTCGGGAACACATTTAAGACAAAAGCAGTGAATAGGGTTGAATATAATGTTCAATTAGGGGTGTAAACGTTTGGACCAGGGTAAAGATTTTCCATCCTTCATATGTTTGAGAAAGATGTTCTCAGGTGCTTGTTGACAGAAGGCTGAGAGTGAAGGATATGCTTTCTCTTTCCATTACACTTGCTTGTCATGATGCCTGCAGGTTCTTGTAATTTTTGTTGTACTTTGCATTGAGTCAGTTAAGTCTTTTTGAAGGGGCTATGTTTGTTTAAGACTTTAGCGTGTATTAACATTTTTACATGCAAGCACAATAAATGAAGGTAATTACTAATAAAAAAGCCAGGCTCAATTCCAAATGATAGACACGCAATACTTATTTTTGTTTTGTTACCCACCATAAGTTTGCCTTCCTCCAAAAACATACACGCCCACTCAGGGCATGTCTGAACTTGTTGTGATACTAGTTTCGTCCAGGCAGGCAGAAGGGGGCAGTGTTGACTCTCTGGCTCTTCTACCGAGCTCTGTCAGGGGAGCCGGAGTTGGACGGGGGTGGAACTACATCTCAAGACTTGCAGAGTTTCCCCGTCCAACTTTTTGCATGTGTGTCATTGGTCAGTCTATGGGAGGAAAAAACTAAACATGTCCTGTCCCTTAAAGATTTGAAAAAAATAAATAATAATATCTCACCATCAACAAGGGTCAACAGTATGTTTGTTGCACCTGGCTCTGGTTTAATCCGAAGATTATACTGACACCTAGTTTTCTGTCATAAGCTCTTCTCTGCCATTAGCCCTTATCCCTGTGTGTTTATCCCTGTTTGTGTCTCTCTTCGTGCTCATACAGAGAGATAAAGTAGTGTATTTTGTTCCGCTTAGTTTGAAATGAGGGATGAATCTCATTCATCCATAGCAGCACTTGTCATCTTTAGTAACATGGTGGCTCCACTCAAGGGATCTCATGGTTAGTTAGGATAATTAAATATTTGGCCCTTTGGCAAGACAGCTGCAGGTTCTAGTCTGTGTGCTTTGAGAAATAGCCATAGATGTTTGTATTTTTTTCTCTCAAGAAAATGGCAGTGTTTCTTCTTTTAATTTTAATGTTTCTATTTTTCTAAAATCAAGACGTTAAGCCAACATTACAATTTTGACTTGACAAATTTTGCTTTCCTAGTTAAAGGAGCAGTTATATGATTATAATTCTGCTCATTGTGCTCTAGTTTAAATTATAGAACTGAACCGAGTTGTAAAAGACATTCTCAATTAAATTCTAAATAAAACACAACCCTGGTGATTTCTAGGTGTTATTTTTTAATTGTATTTAGTTTTTAAAATGTTAGTAGCGTCTCCTCAAGCCATGTGATTTGAGGCAACATTCATGTCTGTTGTACTTTTTAATACCTAGTAGGATTATCTCATGGGGAGATCATTAGGGGCCCATAATCAGGCACAAACATTTCCTAGGGCAAAGGCAGAAAAAAGAGGAACGTATTGGAAAGAAAGAGATACAAGTGGCCCACCCATGAAAAGATGTCCCCAGAGCCCAGTATAGGAAAATTACAGTGTGTGAGAGTGGCACTGTGGGGCCCAAGAGGTGGGCAGATATGGTGTTTTGTGGGTGAGACGGTCCCATAGTCCCTTTACCACTGTTAAACTGTCAGACCAGGGCTGTCTAGCAGCCTCTGTGGCCTCTCGCCAGACTCTGACACACATTGGATTAAAGAATGGATTCATTTAATGTGTCACTGGTCATGCTTTTCCATCCCCTCGAATACATCCTAGCATGTACTGAGCATGAACCAAAAGGGAAAAATGTGTGTTTACAAGCCTCAATGTGTGAGTCATGGACTGGGTTGCATCAGGCCGGGTCTCCATGCAAACTGTGGCACCAGTGTTTCTTCTCACAGGGATTTCAGATCCCCATCCCAGAATCCTTTCACCTAGTCATTCCATGGAGTTTTAGCTCTCTCTTTTCTATTTCACACAGATGGAGTGTTTTTATGGGATGCATATTTATGAATCAGATGCGGTACAATATTATCCATGGGTTAGTTAAATGTTGAAGCGTAATTTTTCAACCGAGGGAGGGAGAGACAACCCAGAGCTCTCTCTGCTTGAATTCCTTCATATTAATACTGAAGGGGTAATCCAAGAGGTCTCAAAAAATAAAGAGGTGGAAAAGGCTTTAACATGCCATGTAAACTTTGAAGAGAAGGAATTGAGTAATTATGTCTGTTCTCCTGCCGTTTTTCTGTTTATAACTGAAAGGAAACCAAAGGCTTAGCCCTAATTGTGCGGTTAGTTTATTTTATTTGTGTTACTATGCTGCTCTTTCATGTTTCCGATTAGCTTCACTCTCTCTCTCTCTCTCTCTCTCTCTCTCTCTCTCTCTCTCTCTCTCTGTCTCTCTCTGTCTCTCTCTCTTTCTCTCTCTCTCTCTCTCTCTCTCTCTCTCTCTCTCTCTCTCTCTCTCTCTCTCTCTCTCTGTCTCTCTCTCAACACGCCACTTTTCTTAATATTTGCACATTTTGCTTGTAGCAAAAAGAGACACTTCTTGGCTTCCATTAGGGTATTTTGATGTTTAAAAGAAATAATGAACAGCACTAGAAGGGCCTCTCCCTCCATAAATTCAGCATAGGATCTGTATGTTATGTCAGCATCACCCTCTCTGCTCCATATTGTTTTTGACTGCACTCCAGAGTGCTTCAGCGCTGGCGGCCCTGGGCTCCTGTGGTGTTTTGACGAATGAGACAGATACGGGGCGTGCCATAGCTAAAGGCCTGCTCCGTGCTGACACACTCACCTGCACGGGCTCTGTTTCACAGTGCTGTAAGACTTCAGGTAGCTGATGGATGCTGGGTGGATCCTACTTTTATATGGAGGGATTTTGGTGAAGCCATCAAGATGACTTAATTACAAAATGGACTTGATGAGAGACATAATTTGGGCATGAATTAGTTGACGTGACTAATTGTTCCCATGTTTAAATGTATTTTCATAGAAATTATCCAAAATATGGTAAAATGCTGTTGCCAAGACACTAGTGTTACGAGCTGTTTTTAAAACAAATCTTGCTGTGGATTTAATTCACTCTCATTCACAAACAAAATGTATATCAATAACCTACATTTAAGTTAAATTAAATGTAAAATTCTGTATTGACTCAGGTCATAGTTGAGACAATAGCGATCTCTTTTTTCAAACTTTGACAGGCGTTTGCTTCGATTCAGGTTCACAGTTTCCACTTTTAATCTCATTGCATGCAATTTCTTTTAAGAAACGCTTTGCAATGTCACACTTTGTTCCAAGAATAATATTAATTCAGACCAGTTTTTACCAATTTACGAGCACATTTTGCTGGAAATCACATTGTTCACAGAAATCTCCAGTTTCTTCCTATGGGATGCTCTGTCAGGCACGTGGGAGAGCGTACAAGTGTGTGCTGAGAGCCAGGACAGAACAGCAATGGTATCCCACAATTCAGTGTGATTGCCATTTGATTTTATGGTGCAGTTTAGCAGCCTTCAGTTGGTGGTTACCCTCTCTATATAAGTGTGTGCCTTTGTATCTAATTCTGCAGATACTCTAGCCACTGATGCTGTGTATCTTTATGCCTTATCCTAGTGCCTATTGACAGATTAACACACATCAAGATAAATAGTAAGTCTGCAAACTTAATGATCATCACAAGTATTATATAATATAAGCTCAAATAATGTGTAAATCATTCTCAGAGTTCTCAGAGATGCCACTGATGTACATGTATGAGTTAATGTGGTGTAGTCAGGGATGGGTTTTGGTTGAACGTGTGCTGATTTTCGTGTGGACTGAGCTCCAGTAGAGTGTGAATCACTCACTCTGAGTCAGCAGTAGACCTGTCTGCTAAGGAAAGTAAGCAGCTCAAGTTTTTCACCATCTCGGACTCTGTCTTGCTTCTTTCTTTCACACTGTCTGTTTCTTTCACACATATTTATCCCAAAGTGTCAAAGTGGATGTGTGAAATGTTTTTCATTTAGCAGACATAATTATCCAAAGCGACAAAAGTGGAGCAAAAGCAATTTGTCAAAGAGCCAACAATATTCGTAATATACAGTGCCAGGTTTACTAAGCAATAAGGTTATGTAAGCAAGGTAAAGAAGTGGCAAAATGAAGAGAAGGGAGATTCTTTTTTTTTTTTCAAGTGAAATCATATAATTTGGCAATCATCCATTAAATTGTGTAAAATAATATAATATACAGTATATGCATATGTTTTTTATTGCTGCTTTATACAATTTGTTATTGTTAATAATATTAATATTATGAAATTAAATTCTTTTTTTATACTCTAATTGTTTATTTCCTGAATATGTTACATTGCAGCCATACAAGCTATTCTCAGTCTCTTAGAAAACTGCACTTCACACAAACGGCTTGTCATTTTGTTTCTTGTAGTTTTGTTTTGGCGGTTTAATGAGAACAATATTCCACATATTTGTCCGCACATGGAGAAAGAAACACTTTAGGCATTCTAGATTTTAAAACAAATTCCACTGGGTAAAAAAAGCTGTTACTTGGTGACTTACATCAGTGAGGAACAGATTGTCACTCTTTATAGATTTGATTTAATCCATGTATTATGTTTAAGTTTCTTATACATTTACACTATATATGAAACCAACTGGCAAGTAGTTCTGTTTGGTTTATTCACCAAATTAAATTTTTACTCAAGTCTTGCACCCTGTGTGAAAGTGAGAAAATGAGCCATAGCTTGTTTTCACCATATTGTGTGTCTGTGTGTTTCTGTATCATGTGTTTGTCAGACAATGGGTGTGGAAACACAAATGCTCTACAGATGTGGCCTGCCTCTCTATCTCTGCGTAAAAAATATATATTTTTTGTACTTTTTCTGGCTCTTCCCCCTCCCTCTCATTCCTTCACTACTGTTGGGCATTTCTCAACTGAAAGATCACAATACATGGAAAGAGGACATACTTCCCTTTGCTGTTAGTCATTAATGTCCTGCTTTGAAGTCGTCTCTGGGCTGGTTCAAACGAGCACGGCACTGTCTCTAGTGTACGAGGATCAAGGCAGTCGGATCAGAGCAGTCTTTGACCATGTCCCCCAACATAAAAAACAAATGTGGCTGAGGGTGAATGAAATAAGAGGAGAGCTTAAGTGCAAACACACGCTCACACAGCTCTGTGATGCTCGGGATGTCTGAGAGAAGGGCTCATGCCAGAGCTCAGAAGGTCACTGCCATGCCACGTTTGAGCATCTGTTTACTACGTTCCTCACTGTTACTGCTGTTGTACTTTGGGAAGAAAGTTTGCTTCTGAAGTACAGAAACAGTCTAGATAAAATCATGCCGGTGAAGAGCCCAGGTGGGCTTAGTTTCCATCACGTTAAAGGTGCCACTCCATTGTACATTTTTATTTACTTTTTTTCCTGTGAGGTCCACTTATAATGTTAGTCAAAGTTGATCAAAGTCATTTATTTTTTTATGACTATTTTTATTAAACTGACCCTTTTCCCCACTGTATCTTTTAAAGGAATATTTCACTCAAACTATTGTATTGACTTCAGATGACTTGCTTGACAGGTTCATAAAACAATCCGTGCTGAAATGTGTTGCTCAAACAGTCAAGACTGAAATGATCAGGGAACTTGTTAACATTGAACTTTAGCTGCTCTTTTCTGATGTTCAAATCCTTCAGAATGATGTGCAGAGCTGTTGGTCTGTCATTATTCATGTCGTTCATGTCTTAAATTTTGAGCTGTTCACCATACAAAGCCAACTTATGACTTCACAAGGCAATATAGAGCACAACTCATATGGACTACTTTTATGGTGCAGTTGCATCTTTTTTCAAAGCTTGAAAGTCTCAGTCCCCATCTAGTGTAATTGCTTGGAAAAGAGTGACCAGTACTTAGTTGCGATGAAACAGAAATAGCGACAGATATTTTATTCCACATTGTCATGTATATCCGAGTATAACTGATTATGGT
Source organism: Meda fulgida (assembly GCA_030578275.1). Classification (NCBI taxonomy): domain Eukaryota; kingdom Metazoa; phylum Chordata; class Actinopteri; order Cypriniformes; family Leuciscidae; genus Meda; species Meda fulgida. Next base: position 11,607,851 of record CM060619.1, read on the forward strand.
GTGGGGACTTGGTTGAATTCATTGGTTGTTGATTTGGTTTTGATATGTGGGCATTGCACTCAAAAATGAATGAAAGCTTACAGTTGACTATAACAAAGATTGAAGAGAACTAAATGATTGGAGAAGTCCATCATACATCACCGGAGAAAAGACTCACATTTTTACCGGAAGATCGGGTTTAAATTTTTAAATAGGATGTGCAAAGGTATAGGTGCTACACATAATTGGGAATGGCATCAGTGTTGGCACACGTTCGTCTGTTATAGGACAACTTAGTTTGAATAAACGAGCAGACACTGATTAGCTACTTGATCATTTAAAATTAACAGCAAGACAACTAGCAGTGAATGTGCTTTCCATTAAATGAATCACACACAGTAAACAAATCCTTATCAGAAAAAAAAACAGGCCTATTCTGGTGGATGCGGTGGTGATGCGTTCATGTAACATGTAAGGGTGGCGCTGCCAATAAAGCACTTAAAATCTGTCACAAAGAACCGGCAAAAGTAATGACTATGAATATGTAAAATATAGCAAGGAGATATTTTAATTGTTTATTAATAAACAAGTGTTTTCTTTGTCACTGTCGGCTGCAAAGATGAAGTTGACGATGCTGACTCGCGATCTTCGCAGTAGTCAACTCGGCAGAGAGAAATGCACATTTCATATGGATTACATAAGCAGAGAGCTGTCTGTAGTCTTGTTTTCTTTCGTTTTGAATTGCGCTGAGTTTCGGTTCATTTGAGACGAGCTCCAGTTCACACGCCGGCGCCTCCGTTTCGTGATTATCTATCGTCTGCTATATTTACTTCTTATGTATTAAATCCAGGCAATTGGTTGATGAAACATTGATTAAAATTAATATACAATTAATACAAAACGAAATTCACTTTAAAGAAAGGTTTTGTGCTTTCTGTTTGATGTCTTTGTGAAAGTTTTAAAGCATCTTTTAGTGTCGCTATCAGAGCGGTCACGTCCGTAACATTGTTTTTTCCTCATAAATGCGAACACGAAAAATAAAATAAAATGAATACTTTATGTTCTGTGGAGACTACAGTTACTCATAATTTGTATTCTGAATATGTAACGCCGGTACATGTATTCCGTTACTCCCCAACACTGATATTAGTATATAACCTTATCTGCAAGATATTTTAATAACACCGTTTTGGCGGTTATAGAGTTCTAATGATGGTGTTCAACTATAACCGTTGGTCTCACGGTTATATAATAACCGCCACACCCCTAGCTACAATGTTCTTCCGCAAGACGCATGCAGTTCTGTTTATTAACCGCTAGAGTGCCAAAAGTTACGGACTGCAGCTTTAAGGAATGATTTATACAAGGAGAGGATGACTCAAGAGTACAGAAAACATTGTTTAACTAATGTGGTGAGGATAAATTTAGTCTTAAACATCTCAAAGCAAGCCAGAAGGCTCCTAAAGGCCTACAGCCACACGCTGCCTGCACTGCAGCCTATTTACAGTAGACTTACATCCATTGTGTAAAAAATACTGAGAAGTTATCAACACTGTCCTTTCCGAGAATTTTGTCTGTGAGTGATTTTTTCTTGGTTTTGATGCTTTTTGGCTCATTTTCCTATACCATTACCCTTGCTGTTTTGATGCATATCCTGCTGTCCTGCTATAATAAACATTCTCCATAGTTTATTTCCATTTAGCATTCGTCTAGTTTATGTGCGCTTGTCCTCTGACACCAAACATTGTTTTCTCTGAGGAATGTGCAGTGAAATTTTTATCAAATGCTTTTGTGACATCATGCTGCTGTTATGTGACCTCAGAAGAACATTTTTTAATACATGGTTTAAGCTCTTTAAGACCTTTTGAAGTCAAAGATTCCACAATCATGACATGTCCAATATTTGTGGCATTTTTGAAAAAGGAAAACAAGTAGGGCCTATCTAAGAGCGCAAATCTGTGTGACAAAAGGCATGTTTGGATGACTAAACCTTTTATGGAGACTTGTATATCAGTATATCAGACTCTCTTCATCTTGATTGTCAGAATATTCAGCCTTTGTCAGCTTTCTTGCATTTATTGCACATATCATTGCTCACATCAATAACCCAATGACATCTAGCAATTTCTTTTCTTGTGTTTTAACCAGCCCGTTTTAGTGTTTAGTCACTGCAAAATGTTACACATTAATGATGTGTAAAACTACAGATTTTCGAGATGGAATAGTCGTTTGCTTGGCTGAATTATTGGTTGGCTAATAGGTCTTAACTGGATGTGCTGTCTTTCCTAAAGGGCATTACATAAGACATGTTTTTTTTGTTTAAAATCAGCTCGATGGAATGTAATGCCTATTGTTAATGCTGAAAAACTTTCCATGGACTTGTTTATTGCTGGGATGCAATAGGCAGGAAGCTTATTGTCATTTAGAACGGCAGCAAACTTTACCTTAATTGCACTGGCATTTCAACTACACACCTGCACATTGATTGCATCCTTCTTGGCACAACATGGGAATGTCTAGTCAACACTTTCATATGACCTCATAACCCAGTCTGGACTGAAAGATGAGAGATGGAGATGAAGAAAGAGAGAGTGAGAAGTAGAATACATACATCTCTCGTTCTCCTCTCGACTCTGAGAGAGGTGGGGTGTGAGTTGGGCCCTGAGGTGAATTGTGGCTTCAATGTTCTTCTCAGACGGCAAGCGATAATGTTTTTTTGTCCACGACACACAGACCTTAGTAAATCACTTTACATGATTAATTTAAATATTCTCCTCCCATAATTTTGCGTCTGAAAGAGAAACTCCTACAAGTGCATATGCAATAAGGTCAGCCGCAAAAATAACTGTCCACTCCTTTTCAGTGCTAATTTTCACTGTGTGTCTTTAGTAAATCCTGACAGTAGTTTTTAACGCCAAAAGAGGTTTTTGCTCTGGTGCAAGCTGTTAGTAAATCTGGTTTAAAATCGCATAATCTGATACAATGATTTTGTAACAGACAAAAATATCATGTGGTTTGAACCCGACATACATTTGTTCTGAGGTGAAGAAAGGCCCACTCATGGGCGTCCTACTTGATTGTGAAGAGTAGATCAATTAAAGGAGACTGACTAAACGTGCAGGAGGAAGAGCCTCAGCCTGCCCAGTGCCAACAGGAAATGAGCAAATGAACTACAAGCTGCACCTTTTAGCAGTCAGACTTGCGCACAGCACTGAAATTCAGATTAATTGTGTGTAGAGCACAGAATTAAAAAAATCAACGGTCTGTTGAGCAATAGAACTGGGATAAAGTTTACAATGTAAGCATAGTCCGGCATGTGAGGACTTTTTCACATCATCTTTATGTGTAAGATAAATAGTTATAGTGTTCATTTCCGAGTGTGTGTGTGTGTGTGTGTGTGTGTGTGTGTGTGTGTGTGTGTGTGTGTGTGTGTGTGTGTGTGTGTGTGTGTGTGTGTGTGTGTGTGTGTGTGTGTATTAAAGAGTACATTGGCTGGTTTTCTGTGACCTCATCAGCACTCCCCCTCAGTGTCCATACAGGTCCATTTCTGGCCAAATGTATGTAAACAAGGTTGAGAAATTGCATGATTTGATAGCATATTTGATTATGAGCCAGGCGTATCTCCCTCCCACTCCTGCTTGTGTTTGCTGGACTTGGCAAGCACAGTAAGCCACGAGAGTTACACATTAACCCCTGCGGGATCCATGACCTAATCAGAGGACAAACTCAGCACCAAAGCAGCCACATAGCGTGTCCTGCTCGCAGCCGTCTGACTCAGACCCTGCATCCCCAACAATGCGTCTTTATGGACGATCATAAATAAAGCCAGTTGATTTAGGGCCCTTGTGCTTTTTTTTCGCAGCCTATATCATCTGCTCCGAGGCAAATGCATGGATGGACTTTTGGCAGATTGAAGGCTTTATGCGTCAGTAGTTTTTATTCCAGTTCAAACTTGAATGAAAAGGTTATGAGTGTAAAAGAAGCAAGGCTAGGTGAGAACAGTGCAGTTTGATCAAAGTTTTTGTGTTGATGTGCATTTTTCAAATGTCATCACATTACCTGAGGCAACAATGACAAGGAATACAAAATCAGAAGATTTTTTTCAGGCACTAATGATAACGATTTTGTCTGCTGGCCCAGCTTTTAGATATGTGTGTGTGTGCCAGAAAATGTATATATAATTGAAATGTTTCTATACTAAAAATGTATAATAATAATAATAAAAACAATTAATAATTGTGTTCTACTTTGGAATAACCAAACTCTTATTGAAAAATGACAACATATATAATACATAAATAAACATTAATACATGTGTATGTGTATTCTGTCTTTCTGCACTTCCAGATTTTCAGAAGTTAAAAACAAATAAATGTATCTTGTTTTAAGGATTTTTAGCTAAATTAATTTTCAAGTAAAAATAAATAAAATCAGTACACTACAAAAATTACTACATAAAATTGAGTATTTAATAAAATTGTGCAAAGCATAAAAAGACCATGTACATAATCATTGAATATAAGACATAATGACAACATAGCAATGGCACAAGTTACTAACTGGCCGAACGCCACTACACTCTTCTTTACCACATGACTGTGAGATGATCTATGCAGTCTCCACACTTTTGTTTTCATTTTATTTTTTAAATCAGCAGAATTTTTTTTTATGAATGTAAGAGAAATTGCATTTACATCATAAACACATGAGCCATTGCGGTTTATGACATTGTAGTCAGCAAAACTTTGTGCTGCACCTTGCCTTATATTTTTTTTATTAACCGCTGTTGCAAACCCTCAGTCCTGTGAAATACATGAATGGCGTGAATGTGCTGGGAAAAGGGGAACTCCAAGATGAGTTAAAATATAAATTTTTAAGTAGAAGATGGCATAGTGAATCATTGCGTCTGACACTCCAGATGTGATCTTGATTTTTCAAACAATGCTGATTTTTGAGCGCATCACATATTGACATTAATTATGCACAAAGAATTAGGCAAGCTTGTCATTGGTTGAGATTTTAGGACATTTAGCCTATATGATTTACACCAAACTGATGGTAAATAAAGTAATTTTAGATAATAAACATATTCATGAGCACAGATGGTCTCTTGCGCCTTCTCCTAAAGCCTAATGTTCTCCATTACACATTTTAATATTACATAATTGAAAACATCAGAGAGAGAAAAAAAACTTTTTTATGGTCTCATAATGAGCAAAACAGCCATTTATAGTTTCGTTCTCCGCTTAAGAACTAACAACATACATTTGGATCTCTTTTTTTCTGCAGAATTTGCGCTTTTGTCCTAATTTTAGATTCGCAGAGGCGCAGTAATTGTGGCTGCTAGTTCAGGAAAGGTTTTTTCAGCTGTAATAATATGAATAATTTGTTACTAATCTAAAGGCACTAATGGACAAGCAGAAGTTGCATGTAATTCATGTGTTTGTGACGTTCTTTTCTCCGTATCGACTCCCTTGCGCTAAGAGGGAAAACTCAGACATCTGTCATCCAGGAAGACATGCTTAGGCTCATACTGCTAGAGGAGTTAAATGTCAAATGTGCATACTTTATTTCTCCTCACCAATTTGGCTGTCTAACTTTGTTGACTTCCTTTCCCAAAAGAGTCGCATACTTACAGCTGACAGTTATTTAAAATCGAAAATCGAAAATAGGCTCTGAGCATGTGTCACATGTCACATGTCTGTAGTCATCAGGTAGTGAGTTATCATCTTTTTGTTTCCTGTTGGGTTTCTCTTTGAACTTCCTGTGTGAAGTGTATTTGTGAGGTTGTTGCTTTTTTTTGCATCGGTGGACTTTCACTCTTCTCACAAGTTTTAATGTAGATATGACTTGTATATTTCAGTGTCGAAAGAAGCAAATTGACTTCTGTAGCCCTTTACCTTCTCCTGGATGCATGAAATACAGGGGAAACAATTGTTTTAAAAGGCTTGAAAGGTCACTTAATTACAACAAAGAAGCCTGTAGGTTGAGAATAAAAGATTAAACAAAAAAAAAACATGGCTTTGACATTGTTGCCATGAGACAGTAGTGAGGCCTTTCACAGGGTTGTCCATCTTTAAATAAACTGAGCCCGTCTGAAACAAGTAGCTGTGTCTCTACAGGACTGCGAACTGGAGCCTGCTGTCTCTGACTTGACCACAAAGCCTAACCACCGCCCGTGCAGGATGACGCTGCCTTATACTCCAGCAACAATTAACTTCACTGAGCAGTGCATGAAAAGGGGAAACCGAGAGCAAAATGGGCTTTATTTTCACAGATTGTGTTACAAAACAATCGCAAAGGTTGATGGAAAAGTCATGGCTTCTTCTGTAGAGGAAACCTCAAATCATCCATAGGTTATGTGAACATTTATTGTGCATTCGTCTCAAATTGTGTGAATATATTTCACAACACTGTAAAAAGTGATCAGTTGATTTAACTTAAAGTGAGGAAACCTGTTGCCTTAAACGTTTTAAGTAAATAAACATGGGTAATTGAAAAAATTAGGTTATGTGGAATTGTCAAGTTCACATAACTTTTTTGTAATTACGCATGAAGTTTATTTACTTAATAATTTTAAGGCAACAGGTTTCCTCACTTTTATAAGTTGTCAACTGATCACTTTTTACAGAGAACCTTAAAAATGATAAATTTATATGTGTATAAAAGTAGCAACAAAGTCAGCCATGCCAAGATGTATCCAAGATGAAGTTCAACAGTGGTGAAGACTTTGACATGTTTCCTTTTGCAAACTGCGTTTTGTATATGTATTATATGTATGTTTGTACGCTACCATCAAAAGAGATTTGACTACGATTTTTAATGCTTTTGAAAGACGTCTCTTATTCTTACCAAGGCTGCATTTATTTGATCACAAATACAGTAATAAGATGAAATAAATATAAAGTAATATAAATAAAATCACTGTTTTTTTATTTTAATATATTTTAAAATGTAATTTATTCATGTGATTGCAGAGCTGAATTTTCAGCACCATTACTTCAGTCTTCAGTGTCACATTATCGTTCAGAATTCATTATAATATGCTGATTTGATGCTCAAGAAACATTTCTGGTTATTATCAATGTTAAAAACAGTTGTGCTGCTTAGTTTCTTTTTTTGTAAACAGTGATACTTCTTTTTCAGTATTCTTTGATACATAGGAAGTTCTTAAGACCAGCAAATATGAAATATATATTTTTTGTAACATTATAAAAGATGTTACTTGGGATCAATTTAATGAGCCCTGAATAAAAAAAAAATCACCAACCCTAAACTTTTGAATGGTTGCATTTTTTTTTTTTTTTATCTTAATAGCCAATAGGCTTTAGCTACATCAGAGTGTTAGACGGGTATCAAATCTAACAGATATTAACTAAAAGACCGCTGTGTATTTTCCCTTGATGGGTGTGGAATAGCATCAGCTGAATCACTTCCTGCTTTCTCCTCCAACTTTGATACAGATTGTGTCAGTCATGAGTTTTTTTGAAAGCCTTCACTGTTTACCTTTTCTGTTTTTTAATTGGGACTCCACATAGGGATGACATCACCTACCAAATACAGAATCTGATATCCCGGACACTTAAAGGATGGAGGAATTTCCACTACCACAGTATATTTACAGGGAGATGAGTTCATCGCTTTCCCTGTAATTGTTTGGAAACCGGAGTAGCCTTGCTGTCCACTTTGTGGTTTTGGTTACATTTCAGGGAAGGCCTTTGTGAAGAATTTGCACAGATCTGTTTGTGTTTAGGTGTGTTTGTAAAGTCAGTTAGCGATAGGGCGTGTACGATTTAGAAATGCGTTGTGTATATGTGCTTTTCGTGAAGAATGGCAAGAGCAAACGCTGTCATCAGCTCCAAGTGGCTCCACCAGTCGGCTTACTTGCGCAGTCTGTGCCACTCTGGCCATTAGCAGGTGACTAAACTCTCTCGTTAAAAATCCACTGAGCTTTCCCACTCACACCCTGCCATATGTCTCTGTCCAGAACCAACATCATCAAGAAACGGCAGCGTTCTCACTGACGCTGGGCAAAGTCACGCTCATGTCTACCTACATTGTTCTTTTTGCACCTTTGTGAAACCTATTTGGCATATAGGCACCATTCCAACTTCTAATAGATGCAGGCTGTCAGCTGCCAGTAGAAAATTACCCTGAATTTATGGCCTAACTGCGTCCATGAGGCATGCTTGTGTTTATTTTATTTTGCATAGCTGCAAATTATTAACTTATACTGTGGCAGATATGTCATATGTCATGATATTTGCTTCACACTGTATCCGATTCTTGTCAAGCAATCCTCCGTTTAAGTATGCGTGTAAAGATACATGTGTACTGATAAAATGAACTTGCTTAATTAAGAAAAAATATCTTAGCATCAGTTCAAAACTTTGGGGTCGGTAAGATTCCTTTAATGTTTTTAAAAGAAACCTTATGCTCACCATGACATTTATTTGATCAAAAATACAGTAATATTGTGAAATATTACTACAATTTAAAATTGTTTTCTGTTTTAATATATTTTAAAAATATGATTTATTCCTGTGATGGCAAAGCTGAATTTTCAGCAGCTGAATTTTCAGACTTTAGTGTCACATGATCCTTCATTTCTTCTTATTATCATTGTTGAAAGCAGTTGTGATGCTTAAAATTTGTGCAAAAACCATGATACAATAGAAAGTTGATGAATTTAAGTTGAGGAAGTTTAAAAGAAAAAAAGGCATTTATTTGAAATAGAAATCTCTTGTAACAAATGTTTTTACTGTCACTTTTGATAAATGTAATGAATTTTTCTTTACTTCAATGGCAAATAGTTTTTTTGTTCTTAATTTAAGCATAGATTTAATAAATTTAGTGCATTTAGGGCTTAAAAAATAAACTTTATTTGACTTAATAAAAAAAAGTAATTATTTATATAATATGGTATCTTAAGATAATTCTACTGGAAAACCCATAAACAAGTAGTGATTGGGAATTAATTATTTGAAGTGAAGATTTATTTATTTAATTTAACATTTTGTGAATTTTCCCCAAATTGTAAATAAAAGATCATATAGGTAAAAATAGGATAAATATATTAGTATTATTTCCACAATTATAGTTTTAGGAAGATTAAAATAAGTTGACATTTGCACCGCAACCATTTTTGAGCATTTAGGGAATAGACGTTCAGCCTCTAGAGATCGTGAGCCTCACCTCAAACGTTTTCATTTGATCAAAAGGAATGAGGAATTAAAAAGATTAAGAAAGGAGTGGGAAATACCAGAACACCTTCTTTATGCATTCCTGTCTAATGACAGATAAAAGCATCTGAATCTAAAGGTAAAACCTAATTTTAGCATGTCACCAGGCTGGAAAGTCCAGTAGAGCAAGTCATTCGATGAACTAAGCCAAAACAGCAGAGGCAACACCCAAAGAGCGGACAAGGGCACAGCCCAAACGCTCATTCATTTAGTAGTATTATGTGACTAGGGAGATTTATTTATGAGGAAATCAACGCTCTTTGCACACAAAAAGCTTAGAATCTGTCAGATGCTTTAAGTGTCTCTTATCTGTCTAGAACTCATTTAGTTTCATTTTCTTGTGCTGATAGGTCACTTTACAGCAGAACTGAAACTTATAATCATGAAGAGATGGAAATCATGTGTGGCAAGCAAATATAGTCACTTTATAGTTATTTATCTTTATAAGCAATTAAGTTTTAAGCATCAGTTGTTATCAGCTATTTGATTTATGATAGCACAACTAGGACGCTAGGTTTCGCTTCTGATATCACGTGACTTATAAGCGTTTATCTCAGACTGGCCACATCCATCCCAAATACTGACCTTAAATAAAGGCCTTGGATTGATAATTTGTAATACACTTCAGGAAAAACTGAAAAGCGCCTGAAGCTTCTTGACAGAATTGGGTGACCCTTGATTTCTCTTTCCACATACTTTTTTTGCGCATACTTGTACACTGAAAACCTGACGTCCAGCCCTGTCGCACAGTGTGCTAAGATCATTTGGGGTAAACTAATGCTGAAGGACCGCTTCCTTCATCTTCGGTACCAAATGAAGGGATAGCCTTCTGCACGCTCGGCCTACACTTTCCCCCTCTTTAATCAGGCATTACGTAGTGCCATAGTGTGGTCTGTGGTTTCAGCTCAGATTTTAAGCATCAACCATTCTGTGGAAATAAAACACCCGGATTTGCCAGTGCTAAATATGTCTGGAAATATCCAAGACTGGCTGAAAATAGAGTGACTAGGGTATCATTATCATTAATAAAGAATAAATCTGTCATCCGATAACATCTGAAAACAGGCAGCGTTTTAGGGGTTCCAGGGACTTGCAGTGGTGTAATTGCAGTGTGGAGCTGTTCTTCTGAATGAGCAGTCAGCTATTTTAGGCACTTATGCCGTGTGTTACTTTTTAAGACCACTTTGGTTCTACTTTTAGCTGATGCCTTTGCAGGCCTTTTTTGTCATTTTCGTACACGAGCCTCATTATTACAAAATATTGGTCCTACATCTTTTATATATTTTCCTTGACGTATATCAGAATAAGATCATTTACTTTATTTACAAACCTGGATAAATTCCAAAGGATATAATTTTACACAAATGGAGACATTTTAAATAATATATAGCATTTGCTGTTTTCCGTGCAGTTACAGTGAATTAAGACCGATGCTTTCAAACTTCAAGTGACTCAAAAGCACATATCATAAAAAGGGTCCATGCAGCTTTTGACCAAGCTTCTGAAACTTTATACGACAAAAACATTAAAAACAAACTCATTTATCAGTAACTTGTTAGTTATTTACTGATGATCTGACATTTCAGTGGACTGTTAACCAGATCATCAGAGTCAGTGAGTTGAACTTAAGAGCTAGATCAGTCCGACTTGTGAAAAAATCATTCAGAACATGTTGTGAACTGATTGTTTTACATAGCACACCAGCAAACGTCTTTACAAAAGCTGTTCAAGTGGTTCAAGATACGAAAGCAGTGGTCGTGTTTTGATGCAGTGTTAGTGGTGTATTCTTAACCTGCGTATACATGCATCACATCAGAAAGAAGGTCAGTCATATGGGTTTGACACAACATGATTGTGAGTAAATGATGACTAAAGCAGCATATCTGATGTTTTGGGCGTTTTTCCGTCTTTTGTGCTTTCAGTAACAGGATGAACGGGTCCTCTTCTTTGAATTTAAAATCTGGAGTGGTTGCCATGACATCTTGATGACCAGTCAACAAATATAGTTGCCAATTTAACCATTCCCTTTTTCTCATCCTCATTTATTTTATTTTTTTTCTTTTTGCTGTGGAATGTTCCAACCACTCTTTTCTCCACCCTCCTTTAATGGCACCCTTAAGCAGATGGACACTCATAAAGGTCTTCTATGAGATCAGTTATCCTCAGGATCAAAGCACTGTGAAATTAGAGAGAAGTGTGAACTGTCCCTGAGTCTCAGATCATTATGGGATGTCCTCACTCTTCCATTTTAGTCAAATGTGAACTTCTGATGTTCACCACCCACTTCATAAGACTGCTCTTTGGGCTGGAACATTAATGACTCACTATTAGAAAACCACATAGGACTGTCTCTGTGTTTAGTAAAAGTTTTTTTTGTCACAATGACAATAATAAAATACACTACTGGTTCTAAGTCATAATATCAACTATCATCTGATGTACCAGAATTTTGTTAATATAACCTGGTGAATTCCTAAATGGAATTTGAGTTTTGTACCTTTTAGTCTATTAACTTTTTTAAAAAAGTAAAAAAGAAATCATTTTTTTTTAAAAGAAAGAAAAGAAAAAAGTTTTAAGTAAAAATTCTATTCATTTTCTCCATAGGGGAATTGATTTTTAACGATATCTTAACAAACACTACTGTGAGCTACAAGGTTGTTAATCCAAAGTATATGCCTTTGTTGAAGCCATCAGCACACATTATTTTAACTTTTTTCAATAATCATGTTCAACAGCGAAAAACTACGTTCTGCAGAGAAATCTCCACCAATCAGAGAATCGCTGACTAAATCATGTCAATCACTCACTCCCATGATGCACTGCGAATTATATGGAGTCAGTTTTCCTACGCTATGAAACTACTTTGATATTTGTCTGCATAATATGCTTATTTTTGCTAAAAACATCAAACATTAACATTATACTATAATACATTTTTGCTTCAAATCAAAGTTTGCAATGTTGTGATTCGCCTCATAGCTGGTTGGTTTGGTTCATGGCTTTTAACTCTTAAACCAGACTATTTTAAAATCACAATGTAAAAAATATTTCCCGAACCAAGGCCAGGGACTGTTGCACTCTATTGAAATCAATTGCAAAGTGGAACAGTGTTTCGCAGTTTTTGCATTCCAAAATGCTGCCTATGTAGGCAGCGAGGCAGCTCACTAGATTTTGGAACCGTGCTTATGTTTCAGTGGTGAAACAGCAGATAAAGCCCTAGTGCTTCATGTATGGTTTACCTCACAAGATTTGTCTCTGCACAGAGATTTGCCCCACACTGCTCATACAAGCAGTAATCTTATCTGGGCCTCTGGTCTCCTGTGGTCTGCTTGCACTCAGAGCGAGCCTGTATCTGCTAATGCACTTCCCCTATTTAGGGAAAAGTCAGACTCCTCCAGTCAGCATTGTATGACTCCTAAGGTTTACTGTCTGTTATTTGCCAGTTTTAATGCAGGTGTGTGCTCCAAGAATAATCATAAAATCATTTAGAGTCTCCTCTCTGTCTGCAACCTTGGCCCAGACGGAAGAGTGTCATGATAACAGCCAGCAAATATTTAATGTCTGTTGTAAACTGGAATCAGCATTTTTTCTGTTAATGGGTGCTAGCCCTATTTTTAAATATGATACCAAATATCTTTTTTTTTCTTTAAGGAAAATTCTTATAATACACACTTATTAGCCTTATCAATTTTAATTATTTATTACTTCTGTTGAATGAAAGCATTTGCAGGACACATTGCTGTTGTAGATAAGTGCTATGCAGAGTGCAACATGTACATCTGCTGTGACATATTTTTATTATTATTATTATTATAAATGTTGCTCATACACTGTGCAAACAAACCAAAGAGCCTTCAAAAGCGTTTACCAGCCAAGGACAGAAAGGCTCAATAAGGCTTTATTTTACAACACTTCGACAACATTCAACCCAAATTCTGCCTCAAACAAAGTGTATTTAAAGGGAATCAATGGGTATTTACAAAGGAATCACATTACACACTCATAGATCATCCATTAAAATCAAGAGAAGCTGATTGACAGCAATAGTTTAAGGATTTACACAATGAAATCCACAGAGCCCTAAGCTATTGCTAAAAAATAAAAAATAATTTTGAAATCAGTGACTCCCTGAATTTAAAATAATTCTTATTAGCCTGCAGGGTTTTAATAATAATTATTTATTTATTTGGCGTTAGAAACTATGCTGATGCTCTCTGCCTAACCCCTGTGCTTTGTGTGCGTGTTCAGGTTTTATCACTTGCAATGTTTTACACATCTATATGCCATTAATGTGCTAGGTGAATGATAAGGATTTTATGGGTACTCTATAAGGAATGTACCCACTACAGGAAACATTCTGGTCCTTTGCCCAGTTTCTCTTCCAGTTACCACATGTCAGCATAATAAGTGTTATTTGCTTCTAGATATTACGAGATCTAATCTCTGTCACGTATAATGATCTCTCGTGTTTGCAAAGGATCTCTCCAGAGAGCCTTTTTTAAGCTTGTATACTTCACAATAAGTGTGCTAAAAAGAAATTAAATACTTTTATACTAATACCAATTTACAGTATTATCAGTCTTATCAGTCTGACTTGAGTCAAATAGATTCCATATCAGTAAAAGCACATCAGATGTGATTAGTTAACTGTTTATTTTACAGTGTTCATGTTACATAGTACTGTCAATTTAACAGTGTAGCACAGAGCTCATGGCATGAACTGCTAAAAAATAGCGAGACCCAACACAATAGGCAACATTTGTGATTGTTTTAGGATGGCTAATGAAATAGGTTTCTTGTGTCAAGTCAGGTCTGTGTGCATCACAACTTTTATTTAAAGATGACCTATTAGGCTTTTTTACATTTTCAAATTTCTTTAGTGTTGCTGTTAGAACACGAAAAGGTTACAAAAGTTCACTCCAAAGGGAGTTATTCTTTATATCAATAAGCACTGTTTCTTGACTTCCTTAAATTGCCTCCATTGTAGTCTTGAGTTTTTTTCCTGGAACATATACACATCACAATATTCCTCATTTAAATAATTCCCACCCAAGACAAACACACAACACAAAAAAAAAAAAAAACGGCAGAGGCCTGGTTGAGTTGCATTAGTAGTGTTGTCGCCATATCCAAGAGATGCTGTTTTTTCCACCCCGAATCTAAACCCAATTTTCCCGGCCTTAGGAAATATTGGTTAAAATTTATATTTAACACTATTTTTCAGCAGTACACCCACAAACTTTTGCTGTGTTCTCACCATCTTTCTGCTTTCTGAACCATGCAGTTGAATGCAGGTCAGATGTTGTAAATGAGAGCTATAACATTTCATTTGAAATGTGAGAGAGGTATAAAATAAAGAATTACCACTGTGTTTAAATCTAACAACCTTAAATCTAATAATATGAATGTTCATTATTGAAATCCACCGAGCTAAGAATACAGTTTGTACACACAGTAGACTAGAGATCATGCAGTATATAAAGCATTTTTTATTGCATCTATCCATAATCTGTAAGGTTTACAGCTCTAATTGCTATCAGAATCCTGTACTATAGCCATTAATGACATATACTTTTATGGTCGCCCATGTTGTTCAAAACTGTATGACTTGCTTTCTTCCATGGAAGAAGTTTAACAGAATGTTCATGCACTTTAACAGAATGTTCATGCACAATGAACATAAAACCCACCATAAACCAAAAACCACAAAGTAGTCATACAACATATGCATATATTGTATGTCTGTTGAATTCTTACAATAGCTTTGTGTGAGGAAAAATAAAATAAATGTAGCTTATTTTACTGATAATCTCTGCCATAGCAATTAAGTTTTATTGATGTTTGTATATTCACATATGGCATATCACGATGTGTCATGCCAGATTACATATTGGCCAATGTCACTGGTTCCTGGTTGTCTCGTAAGCAAAAGCAATGAATATATGTGCATATTCAAAATTCTGCAAATAGATAAGCAGAAGGGATGTTTTTCTTGAAATGGCAACTTGTAACGAGTCAGTTGGATTCAGAAGATTTTGCATGGTTTATATGGAGTGGATATTTTTATGATGCTTTCATTGGAGCTTGTCATTTTTGGAGCTTGACACCATTCACCTTTCATAATATGGAAAAGAGCAGCATGAACATCCTGCTTAACATCATCTTTTTGTGTTGGATTGAGTTTATGATAACACTTTACTGAAAGCCATTATGTGTTATGCATTATAAAGGTATTCATAATGCACATTATAATGCATTATCTTTACATAAATAATTGTAACCAAAGTTAAAATGCATTATTATATTTGCAGATTCCTTGTTACATCTGAAATTAGTTGATTGTCATGTGTTAAAGGTGAAACACAAGTATTATACTGTTATTATAGCTGTGGTTACAATTATTAACGAGACCATCCAGTGCATTACAAGGAATAATCAATGCATTAAAATACTTTTATAATGCATTTTATAAAGGTTTTAAGTAAAGTGTTACCAATTTTTTTTTGGATGAATTAATCTTTTAAGAGAGAGATCCTAAATCCTCATTCGAGTCAAATCTTCTTTAGATGAGGGAGAGAAGGGAGAAAGAGAGCAACATAAAACACCCCCTCCCTGCCATTGTATTCATTGTTTTTCCCTCTCTGCTTGTGTCTCTCTTCACGTGAGGCTCCAGTCAGCCTGCTGTAATGCTGCTTAATTGAATTAGAGGGAGTTTATAAGCTGCTCTTGAGCCCTCTGAAAGAGACCCTCCATAAACAGGAACGCTGTCCTTTCATCTGACGCTTTTCTGGAATATTCTTGTCCCCCGTATCGCCCCAGGCTTTGGCCGGACCCTCAGTACAGAGTCTGCTGCCTGTCTCTAATTTAGGTCTCCAAAAATCAAGGATAAAGCCAAGAGCAGGCAAAGTCAGCTGTACAGGGAACACGAATTCATCTGTTCAGCACAACACGATCCAGATCCCGAGTGGAGATGGGGTTTTGGTTTTGATGGTTTTGTTCGAGCAGCTCTGAGGCATGTTTCTCACCAAAGTGCCGCATCTCTGCTGACACAGAGAAAACCGTGGCCGTAAAATCAAAGGAGCCAAACAGGCACTTTTCTGTTGTGTTTTGAAATGTTGTGTGATTTATTTTTCTTTGTAAGCAAGGCCTCTTTACTCCCCTCTTGTCTTTCACCCCGTCTACATCGCTCCAGTTCTGTTTGTTTGCTCAGCGCCCTCCCTTTGAAATATTTTCAGCTGATGTATTTTTGGGTTTCAAGCTCTGTTGAATTTTATTTTCAGAGGGGAAATATGACATTTTTAACCCCTCCCGCTCGTGGAACGTCTTTAAATACAGTTTGGACTGAATGAGGAGTCGAGTGTAAAATAGCATTCATTCAGGGATTCCAGATCCGTGCAGGTACTGTATGATCTTGATGCGATATCACGCTACGTAGTAAAAGACAGTTTAATTAGAAATAGCCTGTAGGGATCAGCAACCTTTTTCTCACCCAGCAACTCTGTGTCTGGGCAACACCCTTTAAGGGTGCATGTGGTTGGTAAGCTTGCAGCGCAATATTTTTACAATTGTTTTTTTATTTTTGAAAAAGGTTTTTTGTTCTTGGACACACTGTATTTTTCCACTCCTCAAGTGAACCATATGAAATGTGTTGTCATATTGTATCTGCTAACGTAAAACTGCACCTAGTAAATCTGGAGGAGAAATACACATTCAATCATTCAATCCCCTTTTCCCCACTGTTGCAGTTATGAAGGTAATGGATAATACTTAAGATAAAAATGTCCATCTCAACAAATAATAGCTGTAACGGCCATTATTTTATATGCCATTGGTCACGTGATAAAGGCAAGCTATAATAGCCTTTCCTACGTCCCAATATGGTCACCGTGATTTTGCCAAGTAAGACATGTAACAACATATTTTGCTGATCCTGGAACAACATTTCAGTAAAACATTTTTATCCTTACCCCTAAATCTAATATAACCCATAACTTATCCCTTAAATCAGAGGGAAATAATGGGTGAATAACACTGATGTAGAAGCACCTAACCCTGGTTGTAAGTCTAAACTTGACATAAACTGTAAACTTGTCCCTCAAAATAGATTGGTTGTTTGGAATGTTGTTCCAGGATCAACAAAGATGTTGAACCAGGAACATGATGTACTTGATGAAATCACATTCACCGGTCAAGGGAAAGTTGTTAATGTCAATGAAATGTTGCACCTGACGCGGTAGGTCACATGACAATGACAACATGGCGTATTTTGGCTGGATTACATTCATACTACACACATTCGTACTATAAAGAACTTTTAGGTTTTTTTTTTATGGTCATGTAGTTTGTTCCTTGTCAAATGTAGTACCTCCTCAAAGTTTTTAATTTTGTACTCACATAAAATAAATGTCTGTTAATCCAACTTTGCAAACAAATAGACTGGTATGAATTCAGTTGAAGAGTTATGACAGACTGAATTTCAAACTTTTAAAGTTTATGTAATCACTTAATCATTAAGTTCTTCATATGCCCACACTTTTCTTACGCATTTATTTAACTAACAAGTCTCATTTAGTCATACTTTCAGTGACCAATAAGGTTGAAGTGCCCTTGCTTCTGCTTAACACATTCAAAAGTTTCACTACATTCCTCTAAATTGTCACTCTAAAATCAGCACATAAATATGAAAAAGCTTAAAGAGTCTGTCCTGTTGTAATCATAGCAACCCTTCGCGATTCATGGCTTTACACAAGAACAAGAAATGGAGTCTCTGCATTAACAACTAGTTATTTGTGCTTTGTACACGCTCCATTGATTTCATGTGAATCTTTAAGAAGTGATATCAGTTTCAGAATGTGGTTGTAAATTCTGTAAATAACCGAAGTTTGTGGAATTAAGCAATCAGATGAAGAGTGAGAAGTGTATACGTGGACTGTTGCACTGACAACTGTTGCACTTTCACTTTCTGCTATTCCCGGACGAGAACAGTGAAGAAGCAGGGAATTTTGCATCATCATGATGTAGTAAGATAAAGTATAAAGATTTGGCGAAAGCCTGATGTAGACCATTGCATGGAAATTATGACAGCACTTCTCCCTTTGAAGCCCTTCAAGGACTGTTAGAAGTAAAAAAAAATAAAAAGAACATTTGCAATTTTCTCTGGTGTGAAACATTCAAAAGAAACAATGGCCACCCTGGGCAACAAGCCTCTTCAAAGGTCATGTGGTTCACCTCAGACTGTGACAGGATGAGAGGCTGAAGGTAATTGGCCGTCCATCACTCAGCCTTTCCGCCACAGTCTCTCTGAACAAGTGTAAACATGTCCGTAAACAAAGGCAACAAAGCCCAGGCTTGTCCAGTGAAGAGATCCTGGAGAGTTGATTGATCGCCTTCCTGTTGTAGTGTTGTTTGTGTAAGACCGAGAAATTTTCATGTGGCGTTTGTAATTATTAGTATCATATACTGTCACGGTTTTGCGGTTCCAAATGATAATGATATTTAAGTTATAACCATGATGGCAGACATCAGATGTATCTGATTAAGCTTCAGTTTGTTATCCTTAATGCTTTCTGAGGTCAAAATTAATTGTAGTTAAAAAGAAACAAGAACTAAACAGTTTAAGGAACTATTCATATTAAGAGAAATGGAGTGGGTTGAATTGGAGAAATTTAAAATGTCGAATCAGCTGACTTGTAGCTAGGTAAACTTCACGCTTTCCATGAGATAAACGCTCTTGCACTAGAGTTTGATTTGAGAATGTTGGCGTTTATTCTGAGGGGATTTATTTCCACTTCCTCCCTCTCTCTTTCGCTCTCTCTCTCTTTCATAATGAGTTTGCTTCTCTATCCACCAATGCCAAGACATTCCACAAGCTGGTAGTATTTTTGTTCTTTTGGCAGCTAACCCCATGTTCTTCCATGCAATGAAAAGGGAGACTGTGGTTTCATATATCTGGCCTCTATTCAGGGACATTCATCTATTTACTCAGCCAGGCCGCAGAAGAAAAAAAACACCCCTATTTGCTTTGAGAATCCTGTGCTCAAGCCATGAATGATATTAGCTGCACCATCCTGGGCTGTACCGTAATTACGACCTGTTATCGTCCCAGCCCACAGATAAGGTAGAATTAGTTGAAGAATACCTTCGTCATACTGACACAAGCTACGATTGCGGATCTCCTCTCGTATGATCTGATATTCCAGAAATGTTGTCAGAAATACAGTCCCCTTTACCTCCAAAAGAGGGCAGCACTCTGCATTGCAGACTTGTCACTGCATCCGCTCAGGTCAAGAAATGTGAACACATCTGACTTGAGGCCTTTGATGTTTTAAATCAGGATGTTTTACAGGATATATTCCACTACTGTGTGTAAACAAAAGTGAATTTATTAATGTGCCCAAACACCAGAAGTGTTTTTTTTTAAGTCAATGAGTGTGATTTGTGGTGCTTGACCATGCAATATTTGCATAATGTTAGGCTGTTAAAGTTGGTTGTAGGGGTGTTGTAATGTAGTTGCTAGAATGTCCTGGGACTTTTATCACTGATTTTTATTGTTTGATCGCTTCTTGAAGTGCAGTTTACAGTATCTTTCATATTCGTGACACCAATGCTGACAGGTTACACATCAACGTTTTTAAAAGTATGAGCATGGTGATACAGTGAGGAAAATAAGTATTTGAACACCCTGCTATGTTGCAAGTTCTCCCACTTAGAAATCATGGAAGGGTCTGAAATTGTCATCGTAGGTGCATGTCCACTGTGAGAGACATTATCTAAAAAAAAATATCCAGAAATCACAATATATGATTTTTTAACTATTTATTTGTATGATACAGCTGCAAATAAGTATTTGAACACCTGTCTATCAGCTAGAATTCTGACCCTCAAAGACCTGTTAGTCTGCCTTTAAAATGTCCACCTCCACTCCATTTATTATCCTAAATTAGATGCACCTGTTTGAGGTCGTTAGCTGCATAAAGACACCTGTCCACCCCATACAATCATTAAGAATCCAACTACTAACATGGCCAAGACCAAAGAGCTGTCCAAAGACACTAGAGACAAAATTGTACACCTCCACAAGGCTGGAAAGGGCTACGGGGAAATTGCCAAGCAGCTTGGTGAAAATAGGTCCACTGTTGGAGCAATCATTAGAAAATGGAAGAAGCTAAACATGACTGTCAATCTCTCTCGGACTGGGGCTCCATGCAACATCTCACCTCGTGGGGTCTCAATGATCCTAAGAAAGGTGAGAAATCAGCCCAGAACTACACGGGAGGAGCTGGTCAATGACCTGAAAAGAGCTTGGACCACCGTTTCCAAGGTTACTGTAGGTAATACACTAAAACGTCATGGTTTGAAATTATACATGGCACGGAAGGTTCCCCTGCTTAAACCAGCACATGTCAAGTCCCGTCTTAAGTTTGCCAATGACCATTTGGATGATCCAGAGGAGTCATGGGAGAAAGTCATGTGGTCAGATGAGACCAAAATAGAACTTTTTGGTCATAATTTCACTCGCCATGTTTGGAGGAAGAAGAATGATGAGTACCATCCCAAGAACACCATCCCTACTGTGAAGCATGGGGGTGCTAGCATCCTGCTTTAGGTGGGGTTTTCTGTACATGGGACAGGGCGCGACTGCAGTCTATTAAGGAGAGGATGAACAGGGCCATGTATTGCGAGATTTTGTGAACAACCTCCTTCTCTCAGTTAGAGCATTGAAGATGGGTCGAGGCTGGGTCTTCCAACATGACAATGACCCGAATCACACAGCCAGGATAACCAAGGAGTGGCTCTGTAAGAAGCATATCAAGGTTCTGGCGTGGACTAGCCCTAAACCCAATAGAGAATCTTTGGAGGGAGCTCAAACTCCGTGTTTCTCAGCGACAGCCCAGAAACCTGACTGATCTAGAGAAGATCTGTGTGGAGGAGTGGGCCAAAATCCCTCCTGCAGTGTGTGCAAACCTGGTGAAAAACTACAGGAAACGTTTGACCTCTTTAATTGCAAACCTAAGCTACTGTACCAAATATTAACATTGATTTTTCTCAGGTGTTCAAATACTTATTTGCAGCTGTATCATACAAATAAATAGTTAAAAAATCATACATTGTGATTTCTGGATTTATTTTTTTTAGATTATGTCTCTCACAGTGGACATGCACCTACAATGACAATTTCAGATCCCTCCATGATTTCTAAGTGGGAGAACTTGCAAAATAGCACGGTGTTCAAATACTTATTTTCCTCACTGTACATTCCTTATTGGATTTTAATCATCTAGGTTGGTTTCTGGACATTCAAATATTTACAGAGTGAATATGTATTTAGAAAGCCTTGAAGAAATTTGAAGTTAAACACACCACACCCAAGCATGCAGGCCTGTTGTTATATATCATTATCATGATATAGGCTGTAAAATGTCAAAGGGCATTTGAGTGGTGCCTGAATACACAATAATTACAATTTTGTAGGAAATATGGTAGAGCAGGTCTAGACAGTTTGATATGATGTCTGTCTTCCCACGAATATGCCGGTTACGTGTGCCGTACACAAGTGTGTCATCTTCTACCACTGTTATTAGTGCCGTCTAAACATTCTCCACATCAAAGTTGAAATGGGTCAAAATTACACAGGTATTTTAGCAATTTTTAAATTGAGAGATAGATGTTAAGCATGTCGGATGCTTCACAGTGGCGGTTTCGTTCCTCTTGATGGCTCAGCAGCCTAAACACAAGCTTCTCACACCATAGTCCCTCAAGATCCTGTTACAAAATACAAGGAATGGTCAGTTTAAATGAGTAATGTACAATGGATTAGTAAAAGTGGTTAAGTTAGTTAGTCCAATAATCGACTAATCTATTACAGAGGCTTTTTTTTAGATCCAATATATTTACTATTGGTTCTTTAATGTGTTGGTGTGCTTGTATCCTATTGGGGTCAAGTGAACCCAAGTTGATCAGAAAACCCTCTGACTAGGTGACTGAAAATATGTAGTTTTGCACATCCATAGACAGTGATTATCTCAGAAACAAGATCAGTGAATATTCTCACTGGCGGCCATGGGCTGTTACACAGTGTTGGGCGTGACGTTTGAGCTGTGGTTTAGCAGTGAGACAGACATCAGTGGTTTCTGTTAGATGTAGGTGTTCGCCAGGCTTTGCAGACTCTGTCTGTGGCATGCCGTAGGCGAAAGGCTTCTGTGGTGGGTGATGTCTGCATTTTAAAAGACTCCTGTGTGTTTGTGCAGCAAGCAGAGTAATCAGATAACCCAAGGCAAAGTTGTTCTTTTTATGCTGCTTTCAAGCCAAATAGTCCTACTCTTTCAACGATCCAACACTATGCTTAAAAGGGAGCAGTTATCTTTAAAAAAGATTTGAAGGTACAGGCAGCTTTCTGAGATGAAGAGGCTTCTGGGATGTTGACACCACACACAATTTGAATAATTTGACATGAATATATATTTTTTACAAATGATGCCATTGAAACCATAGTAAGTTTATCCCTCACAGCCTCGCTTTCATACCTGTCATTGATCTGCTCTGAATAAGGTCTACTGCAAAACATTTAATTGTAGCTGAAAACCATGAACAAAAATCAACAGGCTAAAGAACACTTACACAAGGAACTCTAGCTTTCGCTAAAAATAACATGGCAAAAACAACTTGCTTAACTAAAATAAACTCCAAGCATTATAAAAGACAAGTAAACACTCAGTAATTAAAAAAGAACAAATTAGCAATCTGACAAATAAATACAACTGAACAAAGATACAATTGAAATAAACAGAGTTTTATGATTTTCAGAATAAAATGTAAAATAACACTGCATTTTATAAATAAAATATTCAATACAAATATAGTTACAAAAGTTAAGTCAAAGGACAGCGAGTGAATTTGCTCTTTGTCTTTTGTTGTTTGATTAACGTTATTATAGAGACGACAGCAGGAATATTAGGCTGCTGTCACTTTAAGAGCTTCACGGATCCAATATACTGTTACACATGCGTTTTCTTTGTCAACTGTTTATGTTCATAACTGATTCGTTTACGAGGATATTTTAACATTTTGTGTGTGTGTTTGTCCGTTCAAGTGCAAAAAGACGCAAGAGAACTCAAGTTCAGTATCGCGCACTATACAGTATGAGAGTCGCCTTTCTGTGCGAAGGTTTTGAATGTGTGATGGTTTAAAATCACTTTTCCTGTGTTCTCATTTTGGATGTGTGTGCAGCACAGAAAAAAGCTGCGAGGGTCTTCTTTCACTTGAATGGTCGTATTAAAATGCACACAAAGGAATCGATTAGAGGAATGGAAATTTAAATTTTATAACAAGTATCCAATTCCTGACCTTAAGTGTTTGATTCCAAAATTGGAATTGATTTTCGATTCCCAACCCTAGTCATGCACCATCAAAAAGTAGTTCATGTGACTTTTTCGCTATATTCTAAGTCTTCCTGAGTCATACGATAGCTTTGTCTGAGGAACATAAATACATATCTAATTTGCTGTAGCTCTAAAATCTCATTTGGGCAATTTTAAACATGCGCATAATCAAATTAGGTGCATTGTGATCAGTCATGAGACATGAGAACCAAATAAATTTAGCATCATTGGTTCCAAACTTGGAGCATCACGTTTGATGAGCCTAATTTGAATATGTAAAAATGTGATAGCTGCAGCAGTGGTGAAGATTATCAGTGAATAATGACTCTGGACTGGTTATTTGTTGAGCCTTTGTTCATTTTTGACATCCACCATTCGCTTACATTGTATGTAAAAGCGCATCGTTGACATTTCTCTAAACATCTCCACACCACACAATACAAAAAGACTTGTATGTTTGGAATGACATGAGATTAAGTAAAAGATTTTTGGGTGAACTATTCCTTTAAATATCTTTATTCTACATCTCAGGCATTTTACAGAGCTGGCATTCAGCGTTTCAGTTCACCCTGCGTAGGAGGCTGCAGTAAAGTGTCAACTTAATTAGCACTTGTGCAGTTCAAACTAGAATGTGAATCTCTAGCTTCTGAGCTTCTGCATTATTTTAAGTAGCATAATAGAGCAAAAGGTTTTGCTAATCATTTCTAAATTGAGCACAACAGTTAATTTGAGAGTTTGTGTAAGACATGGGATGGCTACACTAGATTTCACACAAGAGTATGAAGTATCTATGCTGATAAGAGTGTGTCATCAGGTGCTTATATTTGTTTGTGACCTCTGGTGTGGGTGTAGAGATCTGAGAACCACAACAGTGGGTGTAAAAAATACAAATTCTTCTTCATTTAACCCCTACGCGTTTTCCGTAGTATTTCGTATGCCGCCATTTAGTATTCCAGATACTACAATCGTTCTGAAACACCATTTTTGTTCAATATTAGCATAGTTACAAATTAGCTTACCTGACCTCTTACCTGGGAGCTTTCTCCTGATTTTATCACCACTAACTGGATTAGTGAGATACAATGTGAAATTGTAAGTTAGCTTTTTTGACAACAAGATCAGCTTGAAGGACCCAGATGGGCCTTCTGTAAAAATGTAGTGCTGTAGGGTATTTGTTTGTTTGTTTGGGGAAAAAAAACAATCGACTGTGTTAGCTAGATGTGTACTATCTTTTCCTTTCATAATTATTCTTGAGATACCTTGGTAAACCTGCATTAGAAAAACCTGCCTTTTTTATTATCTTTTTTGTCTTTGTTGCATTTAGCAAAAAAAAGGTTTAAAACTTACAAAACAAACATTTCTCTCGAAACACATTCTGTGAGAGTTAACAGCAGTCAAGATTGCTCTATAAACATCTCTTGAAGGCATTCTCCTGATGGTTTTGAGTAAAAAGAAAACATTTACCCTCTGGTGATTCACATAGGTCATATACACTGACCTTCAGCCACTTGTCTCTGTAAGCAGTAGCTGTTTGTCTGTTAATTCCTACAAGAGAGAGGCAGCTTGACCCTTGAAAGGTCTTTGACCTTTGAGATTTCCTCCAGCCGCACCGCTGGAACCACGTATCTAACATGCTGCAGTAACATTAACTGTAAAGTGAAGTCAAACTGTGTGAAACCCATAGACTGTAAAAAAAATATGGACGTAGGGTCTGTGACGTCACCCGTAGGGTTCTGAAGAGCATTTTTGAAGCCCAAAGTGGGCGGAGCCAGCCATCGCCATCTTGGCAGCGCGTCACACCCGGATAACCGAAAATGGGCAAAGAGGCGGGATTAGCTGAAGTGACCTGACGTCTAGTAGTGACAGCAGCGGCAATCCACCTGTCACTCAAGAGGCCACGCCCTTAATTATGCAGAACTTTAAGGCTTAATATAATTTAAATGGATGAGTTATAATCTGAAGACCTGTTCTATTAAAATTGTGAGTTTGCTTCTTGTCAAGTCAGAGTCTTTGTTTGTCATCGTGTCTTAGTCTAGTTGTATTCTGCTCCAGTCCTGTTTTGCCCCCTTGTAGGTTTTTGTTTTCTGTTTGTGTCTGAATAAACGTTTAGTGTCTGCAAGTAGTCTGCGTTTGGGTTCGTTCCTCAACCTCATGACAATACACACAGGTCCTTCTCAAAAAATTTGCATATTGTGATAAAGTTCATTATTTTCCATAATGTAATGATAAACATTAAACTTTCATATGTTTTAGATTCATTGCACACCAACTGAAATATTTCAGGTCTTTTATTGTTTTAATACTGATGATTTTGGCATACAGCTCATGAAAACCCAAAATTCCTGTATAAAAAAATTAGCATATCATGAAAAGGTTCTCTAAAAGAGCTATTAACCTAATCATCTGAATCAACTAATTAACTCTAAACACCTGCAAAAGATTCCTGAGGCTTTTAAAAACTCCCAGCCTGTTTCATTACTCAAAACCGCAATCATGGGTAAGACTGCTGTCCAGAAGGCCATCATTGACACCCTCAAGCAAGAGGGTAAGACACAGAAAGAAATTTCTGAACAAATATGCTGTTCCCAGAGTGCTGTATCAAGGCACCTCAGTGGGAAGTCTGTGGGAAGGAAAAAGTGAGGAAAAAAACGCTGCACAATGAGAAGAGGTGACCGGACCCTGAGAAGATTGTGGAGAAGGACCGATTCCAGACCTTGGGGGACCTGCGGAAGCAGTGGACTGAGTCTGGAGTAGAAACATCCAGAGCCACCGTGCACAGGCGTGTGCAGGAAATGGGCTACAGGTGCCGCATTCCCCAGGTCAAGCCACTTTTGAACCAGAAACAGCGGCAGAAGCGCCTGACCTGGACTACAGAGAAGCAGCACTGGACTGTTGCTCAGTGGCTGCATGTCATTCGGAAATCAAGGTGCCAGAGTCTGGAGGAAGACTGGGGAGAAGGAAATGCCAAAATACCTGAAGTCCAGTGTCAAGTACCCACAGTCAGTGATGGTCTGGGGTGCCATGTCAGCTGCTGGTGTTGGTCCACTGTGTTTTATCAAGGTCAGGGTCAATGCAGCTATTTATCAGGAGATTTTGGAGCACTTCATGCTTCCACCTGCTGAAAAGCTTTATGGAGATGAAGATTTCATTTTTCAGCATGACCTGGCACCTGCTCACAGAGCCAACTGGTAAATGGTTTACTGACCATGGTATTACTGTGCTCAATTGGCCTGCCAACTCTCCTGACCTGAACCCCATAGAGAATCTGTGGGATTTTGTGAAGAGAAAGTTGAGAGACGCAAGACCCAACACTCTGGATGAGCTTAAGGCCGCTATCGAAGCATCCTGGTCCTCCATAACACCTCAGCAGTGCCACAGGCTGATTGCCCCCATGCCATGCCACATTGAAGCAGTCATTTCTGCAAAAGGATTCCCGACCAAGTATTGAGTGCATAACTGAACACAATTATTTGAAGGTTGACTTTTATTTTGTATTAAAAACACTTATTTTATTGGTCGGATGAAATATGCTAATTTTTTGAGACAGGAATTTTGGGTTTCCATGAGCTGTATGCCAAAATCATCAGTATTAAAACAATAAAAGACCTGAAATATTTCAGTTGGTGTGCAATGAATCTAAAATATATGAAAGTTTAATTTTTTTATGGAAAAAAATTAACTTTATCACAATATGCAAATTTTTGAGAAGGACCTGTATATGTTAGGGATGCACCGATAGGATGTTTTTATTTCCTCTTATACTTCCCCTTGGGAAGTATATATGTATGTTTATATACACTGCCATTCAAAAGTTTGGGATCGGTAAGATTAAAAATAAGTCTCTTCTGCTTACCAAGGATGCCATTCATTTAATTAAAAAAAAAAAAAGCAATATTGTGAAATATTATTACAATTTAAAATAACTGTTTTCTGTTTGAACATATTTTAAATATATAATTTTTTCCTGTGATGCAAAGCTGGATTTTCAGCATCATTACTCCAGTCTTCATTCACATGAGATCCTTCAGAAATCATTCTAATATGCTGATTTTCTGCTAAAAAAAACACATTTATTATCATTGTCGATGTTGAAAACAGTTGTGTAATTTTTTTCCAGGATTCTTTGATGAATAGAAATTTCAAAAGAACAGCATTTATCTGAAATAGAAATCTTTTGTAACATTATACACTACCGTTCAAAGGTTTGGGGTCAGTAAGATTTTTTTTTTCCTAAAGAAATTAATACTTTTATTTAGCAAGATTTATAATTAAATTGATCAAAAGTTACAGGGAATACATTTATAATGTTACAAAAGTTTCTATTTCAAATAAATGCTGTTCTTTTGAACTTTCTATTCATCAAAGAATCCTGAAAGAAATGTGCACAACTGTTTTCAACATTGATAATAATAAAAAAATTTTTTATTATAAAAACGTATAAAAAACGTACCGATCCCATATATATATATATATATATATATACTTCCTGAGAGGATCATGAGGGTGCCTTGTGTGCTTATAATATATACACACACACTTCTCATTCATTATATGTGTGTATATATATATATATATATATATATATATATATATATATATATAATGAATGAAAAGTGTCTGTGTTTGTGTGTGTGTATTATAAGCACACAAAGCACTCTCATGATCTCCTTAGGAATCAGAGCTAATTGTTTTTCTCCCTCTTACACCCACTTTTGCCTTTAAAAATATGGAATGAGATAAAAGAAATTAAAGCCAGTTGATCAGTACAGATAAAAAAAGAGTGAATGCACAAGGGAGGGGAAAAAATTTGGTTGACCCCACGAGTACAACACTGAGAGCAAACCAAAAACACACATGCATGTGAAGTTCACAGCACGATGTTGAGCTTTGAGAGCCAGAACACAAAAAAACCCGCTGGCAAAGGTAACTGTTTACATCCTTCTTTTGGACACATTTTGGGCCAACTTCTTAGACTGACTATTGCCAGAGGTTGTTTCTCTGCCTGGCCGACACAGGTTTCTAGTTGAGCGGAGGACAGCCAAAACACATGACTGCTGGGCAAAGAGAGGCCGAGAAACAAAAAAACACTGAGGCTCATAAAACTCCCTCAAATGAATAACAATGCAAAACAGATGGTACGTTGCATTTCCAAAATAAGATTGAGATTCACAAAGGTTTCATTCCTAATAGGAAGGCCAAACATGAGGTCATATGCAGAGCTGTGCAATATCTATTAATAGGGCCAGCTGTAAACATTTTCTGATTTTACGATCCTTCTCCTCTCATTATCTGCAAGGTTGTTAAATTAGCCTTCAGCTAATTTTGTCCTGAAAATGTGGTGTTAGTTTGACAGGGCTGGAGGGAAGTTTGGCTGTTCTGTGCCTTATTGTTGCATGTGTTAAGATTTGTGATAACAACTTTGCACATATCTAAGAGCTGATCTCAGAGATCGGGACTCTGTAATTAGTCACGAACGCAGCAAGTGTAAATAAATGGTGGCAAAGACAAGAACGAACCACCGCACAATCTCCTGTATCCTACAGTACATGAGGTCATCTCTGGCATTGATTAGTTTAGTGCTGTGACATCATCCTCCCCTTTACGAGGTGCAGGGAGATGCACAACTCGAAGGTCAGAAGTTGAGTTGTTGACCATCTCTGCCATCTGTATGCCTGCTTGTTCTATACCTTAAAACTGTTTGAATCATTATAGTAATAAATGTTTGTTATGCCCAAAGCGCATTTGGACACTTAGAAATGATCTAAATAATATTTGTCAAATATAGCACAAGCACATTTTTTAAACTAAGTTAAGTTTGTTAGATTTTAAAGTATGTAGCAATTGATATATTGTGATATCATGTCCATATGTTAATATAATGAACTACACCGCTAAAACACCTGTGGGAAACTGACTTCATCCTTGAAAAATTACCTTGAGACCAATTGGTTCAAAATAATTTAAAAATAAAAAAAAATAATTATTGGAAAAGGGTATATTGCTTCATCATTTACTGTTCAAACAAATACTTTTTGGGGCCCCTGTATATAATTATTATTATTATTATTAAATACTTTGTTTTTGTGTGTGTACACACATTTGTTTTTTAATATTTTATGTCTAACTCGTTTAATTTATCTTTTGCAGTCAAGATGTCTTACACAAGTACACTATCATGTCATGACTGACATCTCAAATGCAAAGGAGGTAAGGAAAAATCCCCTTTTCTTCCACATATAAGACATGTAATAGATTTAATGAATCCTTTGATTTCAAAGAGGTTAACTATAATTTGAAATTAAAAACCAAACTAGTACAGTATCTTTAACTACTGCCTAGGCCAAGCAAGGGCGTTGTCATTGGTGGTTTACAGCTGCAAATGTGAAACCCTCAGCTGTTTTTGTATTATAATTACTGATTTCATCAGCCTGCTATTGGTGTTTACCCAGGCTCATGCCATGGCAGGCTGCCAGTTTATCACTCATTGACCAGAGGAGCACTTAGATCTTTTCAGAAAAAGGTTTTTAGAGTATTGATTTTAGTGTCTGATCAAGGGAAGGGCTGTGTAACAAAGTTAGCAACAGTGGTTTTCTCACTGATTTGATTGATGAAGATGTTTCTGTGAAAATAACCACTGATAGTATGAATGTTGTTTTCACTCGTTTAAGAAGCTATGTGTGTATTAAAGATGTCCACCCTAGTGAATATTCTATCATAAAGCTTCAGGTTTATTATTATAAAGTTGGGGACTTTATTAGTATTATTATCGTCGTTCTATTATAATAGTAAAATTACACAATTATAAGTATGGGAATGATGTTGAGGGGCAAAAATGCTTGGCACACTGGTTATTCATCAGCTTCATGAGGTGTATCCTGGTAGTCCTCGTATGCTGGACACTTGAGGACTTTTCCTTCACTGTCTGCTCCAACACATGCAAAAGTAGTAATCAATGAATTAATAATAAAGGTAATAAAAATAATATGCAGGAATTTACATTTGGCTATAGAAATAATTTCAAACATTTAAAGGTTTTTCAGATCATGTAAAAAAAACGAATTTAGTGAAGTGTGTGAAAAGTGTGGATATGTAAGCTGTAAGATTTCTTTTTATTTCAAAGTCCAATTTAACAAATTTGGGGTTTCTTTAGAATTTTTTTCTTCTGTTTTTACCCTTTGGTATCTGACACCTACTTCAAAACTGATTATTCTTAAATTGGAATTTTTTTTTCTCCACACTATATGCCAGAAAATGCTAAAATTGCTAAACATTTTGATAAACAAGTGAACACAATAAAACTACACTACATCCTGTCTATGAATGTATTTTTATTTATTTTCTAAGTTTCACAGGAAAATACTTTTTTTATTATTATAGATTTTAGGATAATTGTATTTTTTATTTGTCACTTTTTAATTGTTATAAATGTATGTTTATTTATTTTAATTTTATTTCTATCACTTATTTGAATTATAGGCCTGATTTGTTGGCCAAAATAATGGTTTCTCTTTTTTCCTGTTACCTTTTACATTTCTTTATTTATTATATATAATTCTTCATTAATTCTTATAAACTATTCTTCGTTAGTCATTATTTTTTTATATATATATATAACTTTTTCACGGTTTAAATATAGTCTAATAGGCCCATGGTGATAACGTGCACTGACAGCATGCCCGAGACAACTAGCCCCCTATTTGTATATCGCACAGTAACATATTTTTGTCACCTGCACTTTGTCATGGTAAACATAATGCCTCACAACGCCGCGATAAAGTAAAGGGAGTTCAAGTTGTTGTTTGGGAAATAATTTCGCGTGCGCTCGTGTAAATTGCGTTTCGTCATCTTATATGCAGCCGTGATTTTTTTGAGCAGAAGAAAGTAGGACGGGGCTTTAGAAAGATCCATCCGATTTAACCCTCGGGCCAAACTCACCTCTCCCTTCCCTTTCGCAAACATCAGCAGAAATATCAGTCTGACCAATGGCTCTTATTCTGGGTTGTGCTTTACGAGTAGAACAGTCTGTACAAACACACTCTTACTCCAACCTCAGCGCACGCAAAGCCAATCTCAGTGGCTGCAGTAAGTGGTGTGTTTTTCTTAATAGTTGTCTGATTGGACAAACCGTATGTCAGTATCTTGGCTTTTTTCCCCCTCCGCATGGGACGTGTCCTTGTTTTTTTTTTTTTCTTGTTTTTTTTTCTTCTTTTCTGAATCTGAGTAGGGAGCTCAGCAGATCGTGTGTTAAACGCAGCAGCTTTACGCACAAACTTGTCGCACGTTGAGTTAAATAACCAGAGGGAGCATCAAAATAGCTTTGAAAAATATATTGTGTATTACAATGATAATGTAGGAGAATAATAACGTGAGCATGTACGTTATCTCCAGTCGTGCAAGTCAACACACGCGACCAAACAATGTAAAGTCAAACAGCGGTTCCATTTGACAGAATGAATGGTTCGCGCTATACTGCTGAAAACACTGTTTATGAAATATATTACAGCTTACTCAAAACATACCGGGTCAGTTGCAGTATTTTGCACTGTCAAAGATTTCTTTTTTGACATGCTATCTCAGAATAATATTCAGCACTGAGCTTCTTCCTATTTATTATTTTGCATATAAAATAGTACAGGCAACACATTATTTGAAGACAATCTAATAGGAATCTAACATTTTTATTGCCACCAGTTTAATTGCAGGTTATATCAGTAGGTCAGAAAATAAACTTTTTAAAAGCATTTTGCATCCTACTTTGTTTAATATCACTAAATAAAAAATAAAAAACTGGGCAGTTTAAATTAAATCATTGCATATTTGTGTGCAGGTGCTTATATTGTGTGTGTGGCAAAAAAAAGAAAGAAAATAAATGATTTAGGTTTTACAGGGCCAAATTACCAGCACATTCCAATTTAGCACTTGAGAGAGATGTATTTAACTGTTGAATAAAATTGTTGTAAATGTATTTTGGTTATTAGCACAGCTTAGAGTCAGTTTGGGGCTTTTGCTAATGCAGGGTGTGAGAGGTGTATTTAAGTTTCCCCTAAGAGTGTGTTAACATTCAGAGTTTTTTCTGCACGATATAATGGAAAGGAGTCAGGTGAAGATGTCCATGTCATTATGGTTTAATCATTTCATTTATAAAGCAGTACACAATCCACATAAATTTCTTAATAGGCTCAGTTTGCAACCTTGCACAAATTTGTGTAAAAAAAAAACTTATAAAAAAAAGTACATACAGAAAATGCACAAATGCCACTTTGGATAGTCTTAAACAACAAAAAGCTTGACATAAATAAGTTAGTATAATTTCCTCAGTGTTTTTTTATCCTTTTTTCTTCTTTACAAAGCAGTATGCACAGGTATGTTTTTCACACTTGCTGTGTAACGTCTTAATTTTTTTTTTTTTGCCGGTTTGTACATATTTTTGTCATAGTGCCATGTCATGTTCAACATGAAAGCCAA
This sequence comes from Meda fulgida, assembly GCA_030578275.1. Taxonomy (NCBI): domain Eukaryota; kingdom Metazoa; phylum Chordata; class Actinopteri; order Cypriniformes; family Leuciscidae; genus Meda; species Meda fulgida. The sequence goes on from CM060619.1 coordinate 11,640,915, forward strand.
ATATGTTGTGGCAAAAAGTGGCTTTGTGTTGTTCTTAATTGTATGGCCCAGTGTTAAAGAAAAAAAGAATATATTATATATATATATATATATATATATATATATATATATATATATATATATATATATATATATAAACAAACATTATGCTACACAGCAATGAATAGAAAAACATAAAATTGACCAAAAAAAAAAACAAATCAATTGATCACTACAGTTGTACTTTATTTTTTTTATGTGTACTCAGTAGGATTTGAGTTCATGAGAATTTATATAATTATGCCAAAATAACAAAAGAAATAATTTAAATAAAAGAAAATTAGTGGAATAACCCAGGGATATAATACTGTAAAGAAGTGTGACAACCTTAATAGCACACTAGGAGGACTTCCCTTCAGAGAAGAACACAATTGGCCAGGTGCTGTAACCTTGGCTGGTAAAATCATATTAAGTACCAATAAACATGAACAACATTAATGCAGACAGTGACATTTGTGCAGCTTAAAAATGGCCAAGATTGTGCTGCTGTTGCCAGCCAAAACTGAGACAATGGGATTGTTTAACCTAATTAATGGGACGTGTGTATAGATATTTACTTTAAAAGGGTTAATTTTAGGGAGACGTTTAAAAACTGCACAGCAATTCTTCAAGTCAAACGCACTCCATTTATAAATGATTGTTTTTTTTTAAATCTTAATATTACATTTAAATGTGCTACATATAAAACAAAAGTATATACATAGGTAGTAAAAGAACAAATGAAGCAACTCCAATTGCACACTGCTACATTATCTGCTTTTGAGGCAAATATATTCTGTCGAGTGCCAAAACTTTAGTGTAAAAATTCAGTGCTTATTACAGCCTCTCCAAGGCTCGATTTGTATTTTTCAACTGCTGTCCGTTTACTTCATAAAGCTCTTGAAGTATTTGATGGAGAAAATAGGCGTTTTCATCTCTCTCTGCAGGGAACAAAAAAAAAGTTGATTAGCAAAGGGAATAACATGTCGAACGCGAGTGCAAAAATGTCACTCAGATACACACAATACATGAAATAACTTCAACGGCAAAATATTTTAGAATGCATTATAAAGCACTGGGAATGGAAAGCGAACAATTTTGAGCGCAAGTAAATGCCTGCATGCACCGTGAACCCGGACCCCCTCCTCCTCCTCACACCCGCGAGCACACACACACCCTGCAAGCGACCTGCTGACGTGTTACTACAATGTTGTGCATTTGAATCGACTGTCAAACGCGCGGTGACAGAATGTTTTGTTTTAAAACGCCAGACCGAACAGTTTAGACTTTGATCGCGTGGAACAGTATCGACCAGAAACAAACATTATTAATGTGTAACAATAAAACAGGCACAGCAACAAACACAAACAAACAGCGACGTTTAACATTTTTATACGAAGTCATACGCGTTTACAAGTTCCACGCACGAAACTCGCTCTCACCTTGTTTACGTTTTGGGATCTGACTTGCTGGGCGCTTGCTCGAGCGAACTCGTATCCGGACAGCGGTTCTCCTCGGTCGCGTGCACGTTGGGTCTTTTGCTTTGGCAAGGAAGATCTATTGGAAGAATGAAGACTGTGTTAGAAAATCGATTGATTTCCGTCTTGGAAGCAAATGCAAGAGGAGGGAAAGGCGTTTGTCCCCCGAGATCAGCGCGTAAATAGCACTGTCTAGTGCGCTGTCACGAAGTCGCAAAGCATTTACCCCGATCCTCTGTCGACGGTCTTTTCCTCGGCGTAGAGAGCGCCGTTCGGCAATCCGTCCGACTCCCGGTCTCCGTGCTGTCAGAGTTCCCCTCTACGCTCTCCAGGGAAGGAGTTGTCGTCAACAAAAGATCGTGGTTCCCGTTATGGTCCACAGTCCCGGTAGAGCTAGCCCGGTTTACGTGAGGTGGTCTGATGTAAAACTCCGGGACCTCTTTGGCGTCCACCTCCTGCCACTCGTAGTTGCCCGGCGCGAGCGGCTCGTTATTGGCGAAGTCGTAATTCCATTTTTCTTTGGACGCTTTCTCCATCTCCAGCATTTGGTCCTCGACGTCCCTGTCGAACTCTTCGCGATCCACGGAGCCGAAGAGATTTCGGCAGACCGGTGGTTTGGCGTTGTCCGCCTGCCTCGCGTCCACCCTCTCCAGCGTGGGACTTCCATTGGAGACGCGCACTTTTGACATTTTGCACATGAAATATTATCCGAGATTCGCAGTCGCAATCGAGCCAGACGCAGTCTAACTAAAAGCGAACCCTCCCAAGAAAGCCGAGTGAATCGCAGAGCGCACGCATAACAAACGCGCGTAGAAAACAAGTCATGAAAACAGCGCGCGGCTCCGAACACGTCTCGTAGTAATTCCGAAGAAAAACAGACGGGTCATTCGAGTAGGCGAGCACCCAATATGGCGATCGCAAGTAAACTGGCTAGGGAAAAAAAAAAAGAATGACAGCAAAGGCTATTTAAACAGAAGACGCCTTTGATTGGCCGGCGGGGCATGGGGCCCGCCCACCGTTGAAAAACGATACAAACTCGCGCTCCCTTCAGTGTTGCCATGTCCACTAATTATAAACCACTGTGTCCTAGTTTATTTGTGAATGGTTATAAAACATGGTAGAATAAGCAGTGGTTCTGAGCCCTGGGGTCCGCTGCAAACTTCAAATCAGGTAGATGTAAAAAAAAAAAAAAGTTTGGGAGGCCAAAAGTACATTAACTCCTAGGACAGTGAAATCATTATGAAGGTACTAAAAAGATGATAGTAAAACTTTACAATGTATGTAGCAAATTTTAGCTGTGTCATACTAGGCTTATCAACAGTAAGTAGTTGAAATGTTGCAGCCCCCTACAGAATTTTTCAATAGTGTGAAGTTAGTTTTTATTAATGGGAAAAAAATATATATTCATAAATATGTTGTCAGAATCAAGTGATTGTCATAAAGGTTGTAATCCCAATTTTCTTTTTAAATGTAAAGCTGTGTGTTTTTCTCCATCTCCTCGTTGAACTCTTAATACATGGCTCCACTGCCATCTAGTGGGTGTAATGAAATCAATAGCTATGGTTCAACATCATTTGTTGTGTACTGTGAAAATTAGCCAAAACTGACACGAGTACGAATACTTTTTTGGAGGAAATTTTTGGGAAAATTAAAAGAAATTGCTCTATAACCACTGCTGGTCATTGTCTTGGAAGCCGGGGGGGGGGGGACCCAGGCCATGGTCCCCCTTCTTCTTTCTTCGGGTGCTGACTTCACTCTCCTCTTCACTCCAGTTTCCAGTCCTGTTACACATGCTGTCCAGTCCACTGCTTGCACCAGTTATTCATCCTCTGCTCCTCTCCCATCCAGGTCCGGTCGGCGTCGCCTCTCCCATCCAGGTCCGGTCGGCGTCTCCTCCCCCATCCAGGTCCGGTCAGCGTCTCCTCTCCCGGTCAGCGTGTCCTCTGCTCCATCCAGGTCTGGTCCTACACTCCATCTTCTGAGATCTGGCTGGATTTGAACCAGCGACCTCTGGCATTGTGTGCCAGTGCTCATACTGCTGAGCCATAGATCTCTTACTATGTATGTGCTGGAACTTATACTTCACTACTAACCCATGTTGGTACCCATGTTCCCATTAAACAAGTAGGGTTTATAATTTATCAAGGCGATAAATCTGGAAGTAACTTCCCAGGTGTGGTGTAGGGGTAATGCCCATATTCACAACAATTCTGCACTCCTCCAACAACAGGTTCAAATCGCATCTATAGCATTTTAGCCATCTGTAATCAATCACAACCAATGATACAACTTAACATTATTTATTTCATAGTTGACATAGTAAGACGAGGCATTTAGTGATATTATAAAATTACAAACACTTGTCACAGAAACACATATGATTTCAATCAAAAGATGCTTTGTCACCTCCAGTTTCATTTATTTAAATAGAAAAAGGACAACAGACAATTTTATATATTGTGTCTGGACAGAAGGCTTGCATGTGTCCTGTTCACAACTGATGGCTAATCAATAAATCATCATGAGGACGACGTCTTCTGGATACTCTTCTTCCTCTGCACCTCATTTTGGACCTGCTCTGGAAACTGATGAAGGTGATCCCGTACACATGGCAAACAAAAGCGTTTGGTGTAGAACAAACTGCAGTCCTGTCATTAATTAAAAAAACAAGTTTATTGATGTGTTCAAATATACATTGTGATTGATTTGATTTTTTTAATATATATATTAAGAACCGAGTTATTAGTTAACTGATAAATTCAATTATTTCATTTGCAGAAAAAGGAGAAATGTTCTACATCAGGGGTGCCCAATCCTGCTCCTGTCGATCGACTGTCCTGCACAGTTCATCTCCAACCCTAATCAAACACACCTGCCTTTAATTTTCAAGTGATCCTAAAGACCTTTATTGGTTGCTTCAGGTGTGTTTGATTAGGGTTGGAGATGAACTGTGTAGGACTGTAGAACAGGGGTGCCCAATCCTGCTCCTGTCGATCGACTAAGTCACACACACGTACCGTTCCCACGCACACTGTCTTACTGCACAAACAGCACTTGGATCCTAAAACGAGGAACTTCTCTCTCTCTGGGCAGAAGGGATCCTTCATGCCGTAACATTCCTCCAAGAGCCTACGGGACAAAGCACATCTCAATCACTGTCATTTTTACACTCGTTCAGCCAGACATGGTTCTGTCACCTCCAACTCCTTTGACTGTTCAAATAAGCACTCATCTCAGAAAAAAAAACCCCAGCACTCACATTTTACAGTTCAGGTGATGGAATCCTGCTAATTATACATCATCAGAGCAGACCAACGCATGTACTTCTTTAGAAAACTGAACGTGATGTACATAAATCAGACACACGATAGCTAGACACAGGATTCAAAGTAGAACATAACATTACAATAAACATACACGCACACACACACAGCTGTTAAGTTCAATAACTGCAAAGTTTACATACATTTTGCTCAATTCATGACCTGGATTATTTATAAAGGTTTCAAAACTGCATCAAATGTCACTTACGATTTCAAGCATTTCCCGCTCGTTTGACTTTAAAATATTTCAAGATTATTTACATTACATTTTAAATGTACATGGACTGTTTGTATGGAAAGCTGTTTTAACATTTAATCCCTTAAAAATGTACTATATCTATTTTCATGATTTTGTGACATTTAAAAATATATATATCTGGAACTGAAATATTGAGTAGAAAGATGGAAAACCTATGCTCCTTTATGACAATATTTTTACCATTTTAGTGCTGTCCCTAAATGATTTACATAATTCATGAGCCTGTTCCATTTTAAATATTGCTTTTTTGGATGTTAGTAAGTGTGGTTTTTGCCTTATGATAAAAGGTATGCCCCTAGTCTTGCACTGTAAATGTGTAAAATGTGCAATAAAAGTTTGAAAAACATTTCTTGCCTTTTTTTTTAATTCCCATTTCTATATTCCATTACCTATTTCTATTTATCAAAAAATCCTGATAAAAACACCTCCACAATTTCAATAAGCAGCCCAACCATTTTCGGCTAATAAGAAATATTTATTTTTCACCAAATCCACATACGAGTTCTAAAAGATCTTGACACTGAAGACCAAAAAAATTGCCTACATTTTACAATATATTCAAACAAAAAAACTTTTGGAAATTGTAGTGTTATTTCACAAGATTACTGTTTTTACTGTATTTTCTATCAAATAAATGCAGTATTAGTGACTGAGACCTCTTTCAAAAAAATCTTCCTGACCCTTACAGTGTATTTTTATATTTTTATTTATAATATTTATTTTCATATATATTTATATATTTAGTATTGCTCGCCTATATATATAATATAATATATATATATATACATACATGTATATAAGGTTATTAATCATTGTGCAGTGAAATTAAATTATGTGGCATTCAGTTGAAATATTAAGGAGCAAACTATTTTTTAAGAGTGTTAAATAAACGCTTTAGAAATTTGAAAACTTTGAAACATTGAAACTTAACTGTAACTGTAACATGAACTGTAGCCAATCGGAAATCAAGAAGCATTCGTATACATTTTTCCAATGTAAAACAAGAAAAAAATAGCATAATTGTGTCAAATTGTGTCTGAATGCTAGACACGTCCAGCAGCTGCACTACACAAAGCTGACAGAAACAGTCGTTGGTGTGAAAGGGACTGCACAGACTAGTTGTCTTGAATGCTCTGCAACGGCTTTAAGCTTGATGTTGACTACTGCTGAATACTCAGCAGGACGCCGGTAATGTTTGAAAAAAAAATTGTGTATAATTGACTGTTTAAGCGCAATAAGCCACTCACTTTGGTAATAGAGACTCGGCGCTAGTGTGTTCCACTCATATAGCCCCGCCACTTTTCAGTGCCGCCCTCGTTGTATTTTGACTTCCGGTCTGTATTTTCAGCCATTTTGTGTAGTTATGAATGAACGACTCCTTAAAAAAAAAAAAAAAAAAAAGAAAGATTCCCGGTCGACATTTGTTAAGATATCTGATAAACATTACAATGCTCATGATAACTTTCGTTAACACTACAATAAGTAAATCCACTTCACCAGCTAATTACTCCTCGACAGCGATGCCATATAAATATACCATAGACAGTAAAAATATACAGAGCGACCGCAAAAACGGAAGTTCAAAGACAATATTCTAAAGATGGCGGCGCCCTCGTTTCTCTGGTGCATTAGGTCTATAGATCAGTGGTGCACTCGGTTTTGGTTTGAGCGTAAACCCTGTGGGAATTAGTAAATGTATGCGCAATACAAGCACTATAACCACAGTGAGTGAGAGGAGCGGGTGTGTGTCAATTCGTCGTCGGAGAGAAGAGAGAGAACGAGCAGCTGACATTATTGCCTGTGCCGCTGGCAACAAAATGGACCGGCTCGGAGTCGGAAAGACTTTAGACTGACTAGCCGCTTACAGGTCCAGGCCGATCATGGAGAAAATCATCCACTTCCGGATGATCTGTGCATCTCTAAAAACGCTTAACGAGAAATAGCATGTTGCAATTACATTCAGGGTTTATCTGCTTGCTGGCCTCTAGTGTGCATAAAGATGTATACTGAATTTGATCTTTTAATTTCACTGTCACTACATTAGTCATTAGTACAAACCTGGTAAAAATGAAGGGCAGTCAATGGAGGAAAGTCTTGTTTAGCTCTACAGGTGGGCGTTCCTATAAGGGTGTGATTTCACATGAAAACTATGAATAGCTCTGGTCTCTGTGGAAGAAGAGATGGTAAAATTTCAATGTGATTCTCCTGGTTAAATAAAGGAAATAATAATCACAAAGGACTCAAGCGGCGTGGCATGCACGTAGCATCAAAAGCAGAATCCATAATGAGTGATTCTGTCTACACTGGACGAGCCTCGTTTACACTGTCAGTGAAATGTGACCCAGTTCTGATTTGTTGCTCATATGTGACACAGCTCGGATATGTTCTATGACAGTGTAAACAGGAAAAAAACGCATGCATTCGGATATTTCGAGATCGGTTTCAGGCCTTGTTCATATGTGGAAATAAATCAGATATAAATCAGATATGTGCCAATGCGACTGTAATGTAAACAGGCAGGATTTTCTGAGGCATGAGGCTACGTCTCCGCGGTTTAATGACGAGAAACCCGACGCGCAGCTTCAAAGGGACTGAGGGTGTCGTCGTAGGAGAGGAATGTGGACAAACGTTGACAACATATCAAAGGTTGGCTAGCTCCTCCTAAAATTTCGGACCCACTGCCCGACACGATGTCATGAAAGTGCGCATCTGTAGCACGAATTTTATTTCTCGTGCCATTTAACGCCAAAAATAGTTTTTGCGTGCATATGATATAAATGAATGAGGCATTTATGCAGCGCTTTCAATAATCAATGGTAATTTCAATAATGTGCACTTTATGGTGTGTAATAGGCCTACGCACGCACTCCACACCCCTAATCCTTCCCAAGGGGTTTACAGTGCGTATCATGCACGCAAAAACTATTTTTGCCGTATGAACGGCGAAGGCGCGAAATTAGTGGTATAGAGAAGCACTTTCATGAGATCGTGTTGTATGTTCCCATCAGTCCTGAGATCTCTCTAGCACACAATAACAGAAGCGTATGCGCTGGCTGCAATGACGGCCCTTTTCGTCCTCCGCCTCAAAATCATGGTGATGTTTGGTGAACTTCGCATATATATCGCAGAGCTAGCATAAAGCATATTTCGTGTTTGTCTGTGCAAGAACCCCCTTTAAGCATGCGCAATGTTTCAGTATGGCAAGTGTAAACACATGAATCCGATATGGGTCACAATTGAAAGAACATACGGACGGTCAAAAAAAACGGATATAGGCAACAAATCAGAATTGGGCATCAAGACATGAAGTGTAAACGAGGCCTATAAGTCGCTGACAATAAAGGATGCCTCATTCTATTTCTAACTAAACGCACTGTACTACAAAAAACAGGACAAATGGATTTGGAACTTTTCAACTTGTAAATCATAACTTTACCTAAAACAAACAAATAAATGAATGCAAAAAATTTGTAGGTAGCACTTTAGTTTGCAATTCTCACTATTATCTAGTTGCTTATTAGCGTGCATATTACTAGAATATTGTCTGTTTATTAGTACTTATAAAGCACGTATATTATTCCCTTATTCTGCATGACCATATTCTACATCCCTCCTACCCTCCAATTCCTACTTAACGCCTAATCTTAATCATACAAGTTTATTGAGGTAAAAATCATAGTTATTAGTGAAAATTGGATCCTAATCTTAAGTGTGTGACTCTAAAAAGTTACTAACTAAAAAATAAATACTAGTATCTTAAATAAAGTTTAATTAAATACTAGTCACTATTCAAATAAGCACTATTATCTAAAAAAAACTAGCATCTAAAACCTATACTAGTACCTAAAGCACTACTATCTAAAGAACAAGTACTAGTAACTAATGGAATAGATATTAGCGTCTACAAAAATAAGCACTAATAGCACGAAAATAGCTACATTTTAAGGATGAAATGTTCAAACGGCTTGCCATACTGTTCGCACACAATTTAACCATAATTAACATCATATAGTCACCCTCATGTCGCTGAAAACATACATGTATGACTTTCTTCTGTGGAAGACAAGTATTTTTTGAAAATTTCTGCTAACGATTGAATGACAATAAAATGCACATTTATATACGTTCTATACAAGACAGTAAGCCAGTTTTGCAACGGCATGGTGAGTAAAATGACACGTTTAACCATTTTCAATAAATATCTGCAAAGTCTTTTTTGGATTTTACTCAATTATATTTAAATTACAATATACTGAAAAATTGTCCTCTCTCCATACGTCACCGTGACATCACGGCAAATTACATGCGAGAGTTCTGCTCCGTGCGCACTGACTTGAGTAACTTATTTTTACCATTATATATGTGTGCGTTATTGTATTTGTATATCACTAACGCAACATTACAATTTATTTTCTTGCATATGGAGAGCACTGAGCACCTATTCTGTGCGCTAAGCAATTTCACAAATACTTGTGTAACGTTACTTACACTATTGCTCTGGTGTTTGGCGGCTTCTGCCCGTAGAAACTGTACGGGCTGGACAGCTCGCACAGCTCACAGGTGAACACGCCGAGCGCGGATCCTTCGCTCAAATCCATTCGCTATAAAGCGCGGTCCTCACGCAGTACAGTTCCTATATCCCTTTCAAACAAACCCTAGCTGTTTGTTTTGAATGAGCACGCGTTCTCAAGGCAAGCCATAGTGCTATAACGTCACTACGGCGCGTCAAACAGGACAGTCTCAAAACTTCCGGATTTTAGTTTACGCTTGCAGTACATCAGAGTAGCCAGAGGACGGCGCCTGTAATAAAACACTTCCACGCTGCTTATTGCACGTTTTTTTATAAAAACACTTTTTATCAACATTTAATTTCAAACTACAAACAATTACACATCCAAAACTGAAAATTAAACGTTTCATTAAAATCAAAGAACTTATATTGGCTTCTATACACTTTGTTAAAATGCAAGTCTACAAAGCAATTTCTGATAATCAGGGGTCTTGTAAATTGCATCAACAAGTAGATCTGGCTCTATATTTTAAGAAAAATAAAAATTTCCCTAAAAAAAAAAACCCTCAATAAAACAATTGACCAAATACTGAGTCAAAACACACAACACATTTGTACAATACAATTACAGTTGGAGTGCTATACAGTGTACGATGATATGTTTTATACAAAATATTTTACAAATGATGTTCAATATACAAGCATTTCAAATGAGGTAACAAACAATCTGATTTATATGGCTCTCCCAATACATTTCATTCAAGCATTAAAACATGAAAAATCACCCCTATTTCAGGATAGGCAATTGCCGGTCCTAAATCTTTACTGTCGGAGGAAATCTTTACTTATTTGGCAGAAGCGGTGATGCGACTTCAACCGCTCTGGAAGTGACACTTGATTAGCCACGCCCTCTATATCTGAAGCCCCGCCCTGCGAATATTACATTAAGGTGGAAAAGGAAAGCACCAGCACATCATCTCAATGTGGCCAACTGTGTCAAAAGCAACAGAAAAAACACATGCTTATAAAGCTGAAAATGGCACTTTAATGAGCTCTCTCTCTCTCTCTCTCTCTCTCTCTCTCTCTCTCTCTCTCTCTCTATATATATATATATATATATATATATATATATATATATATGTCTGTGTGTATGTGTACTGTTTGCTTACTACACTTGAATACCATTCGCTTAATTGGTTTCTTTTACGAGTACACATTATAGGCGGAAAGCATATATTGCACTTATTAGGGGACTATAGGCATTGTCCTTGTAAAGGTCAGTTCCCTATTAAAGGTTAGTGCAATATTAATGAGCCTGAACTTACAATGGCTTTGCCCTATAATGTCCCAGCAGTGCTTGATCCAAAAGATGTTCCAGCCGGTCTTCCTCCCCCTTGGAGCCGAGCATTCAGCAACTTAAAGGCTTTCGTCATCTCCTGTCCCAAACACAGTGCCTCCGCGCTTCCTGAGAACGGGAAGGCTTCGAGCTCTCAGTACATGTCTCTGTAGATCTCCTGCAGAAGAGGATGGAGTGAAGCGTCTTCTGTCTTCTTGATCTCCTGGACCAGCTCTGCGTGCTCTGTCACCAGCTGCCGCAGGTCGGCCAGTTTCTGCAGCAGCTTGGGAAAGAGCAAGCCGTTGTCGGGGTGGTTGGACAACAGATGGAGCCGTAGGGCGTGAACTATGCTCTCCTGGATGTGCTCGATCTGTGACACGTCACTCAGTCCTGGACGGTCTGCCAATGGAGATCCAGACAGAGAGAGAGACAAAAGAGACATGTCAGGATGTCAAAAGCACCGTTACTTTGGAACCAAGTCTGTTTACTTGAATGAAAACTAATTAAATGCCATTATTTTCTCTTAAATTATTCATATTTCTAATAATACTGAACTTTTGAAATAAAGGACGCTGACTTTAACTTCGGTAGTGTGACATCCCTAGATTTATCTGTAGTGTGTCCACAGATATTAATGAAACTTTTATCGCTCAAGTGTCATTTTTGCTAACGGTGTCTCTCTTTAGCATATAGGTTAAAAGAAAAAAGAGAGTCATAGCGGTTCTCCAGGAAGCTGTGGTTTGAGGTACTGTCTGCGTTTTTGGTCCCAGCCGCACGACCGCGTGTCCGAGGGTTGCTGCTGGAACCGGCGGAAGAGGAAACTGTGGTTATTTTTGCTAGTCCTCAGAAGAACAAAATCCCCATCTCTCTCTGACCATTATTATGTCATGTCTCTCAAAAGCTACTCGCTGTGGGACTCCAGAGGTGACATAAAAAAAAACCTGAACCACAATTAACCTACTTACAGTTCAGCAAAGGAGGTGAGATATTAACATGTAGGATGCTCATGAACAGGGGTACATGGGAAGTTTAGGTTCTAATCTAGTTTCAAATTTAAATCAATGTATAAGGAAAAGCATATACATTACAATTTCTGCACAGCAAGGTATGTGCTTTTCATGATAAGTGATTAAAACTAGCAAAGCAAAGCAAAAATTATTACGTTGACCATAATTGGCTCCTTGAATATACTTTAACTTGGACAAGCCCTAAAAAATGGTCAAATATATTTATTTTCAAGCACCACCTTGTGACCCTGGACCCCAGTTTAAAAACCCCGCTCCAGTTGGAGTGAAGCATGACATCAATTTAATGTCAAGTATTTCATAGTAAAGCCCATTTTTAAAACTGCTAGCCAGCTTTTCATTTAGATTTACACAGGCTCTATTTCACTTCTCGTTGCTCTCTCTGCGTCTCACCTCCGCAGCAGATAATGGCAGCCACAAACAGCGCCAGGTCGCTGTCGTCCAGCTCAAGAGCGTTGAACCTCATGGCGAACTGAAATTTGGGCTCCATCATGTCACTGAAGGGCTTGCGTAGACTCTTCAGAAACTCGCGGGTGATGAAGCCTCCGCCGCGAGCCACCAGCAGCCCGTCTTTATTCATGCAGGAGGCCAGCAGGGCGAAGAGCGCCTCGTACACGCCGTACTTCAGCAGAGTCACCTGGTCGTTGAGGTCCAGGGTGGCGAAGCCGGGCAAGGCCTTGGCGAACTCCGTCAGCTCCGTGACCGTCGCCACCGAGGCGTACTGACAGAACAGGAAGAGCCGGGCCTCCACCTCTCTCTGCCGCACAGTGGAGGTGTCGCCGGACGCCACGTTGCCCAGCAGCTGGGTGAGTAGATTCTGCTCTGCGTGCTGGAGAGAGTCCATGTTGTGGATGACGAAGGGCTTCAATGAAGGACAGAGAGAGGACAGTCAGAGAACAGGTGTGCGTTCAGCTCAATAACTGAGTAGCTTGTGCAATAAGCGCTCTCCGTTTTTTGTAATTAGCAACCGATGCACTCTTGCTCAGTGAAGCTACTTTGAATCCACAGCTTGCCGAGCTACTCGGTTTATAGTCAATTACAGTCAAGTCTTTTGAAAACATAGCTACCAACTACAAACTACTTTCAAACAGAAGAAAACTACACTGGTCAATATTTTTTACAAATATTAAGCTATCTGATTTCAATAACCTTTATTTTGCTGGCACAAAAACTATTAGGGATTTTGAATGAATGAATCACTTTTACAGTATAAAAACCACGAATATTTACAAACTGAAGGCTGGAATGCACTACACAACTATTTTAAAACGCTAGGCATCATAAACTTGTCGACTTTGCAAATGTTACAGAGAAAAGCTGGGCCTCATTCACTAAACGACCGAGGGTCATATTTACAGACAGTCAAGTCGCTCCAAACACAACAAACTCCTGCGTAAACGTAGCTTTTTGCTAGGAGACATGTGACAATTGAAAACAATGGGATGGAATCACACTCAGAAACTAAAAAAAAAAAAATCTATGCCCATGCTTATGTGATTTTATCTGTCATCTCTGACCCAAAATCTGCAGACTAGGTATGACTTTTAGCAACTAGCGATGACCCATCCAGACTATAAAGTCTTTTAGTTTATTCATTAGTAGAGATTAGGAGACTTTGATTATCGGCTCATTTTTACTCGTGAATAGTGGGTGAGTGAGTGAGTTAGCTAGCTCCCCAATGGCAGTTACTCACCGGAGTGCTGGTCTTGCCCGTGAGAAACACGCGTGCTTTGGCTTTGTTCATGTGGAAGTGTTTGAGGTAGGCTTCATGCATCTGCCTGGCCAGACTCCTTGTGTCCGGCTGCAGAGACGGGTGCTCCTCTTTCCCGCTGACATCCTTCTCTGCTTTCAGCCTCTGCTTCTCGGATTGGGGTATCCGCCCAAAACGGATAGCTGTGAAACGCGCACACACACACATTACCAATAAAATAGGTACAACCTCATGCATGCTGCCACAGTCAATGTATTGTATACAAACAAAACAGGAACACACACACACGTCTGGTTCACTATCTTTGGTGGGGACTTTCCATAGATGTAATGGTTTTTATGCTGTACAAACTGTATATTCTATCCCCTTATACCAACCCTAGCCCTCAACCTACCCAAGTGTAAGGCAGATGCATACATGCTTAACAAAATGTTCAGTATTTTATTTTAAAGTGACGTAGTTACATGTTACTACATGTACTTAAAATAGTCAGTAACAGTAAATTATGCATAATTACAAGTAACTAACCATAAACCAAATCCTAACCCAACCCTAACTCTATAGTAAGTACTTGTAGTTCATTAATATTACTCAGTACTTATTTGAGTAAGTACAATGTAACTACGTCACCTTAAAATAAAGTGTAACTAAATGTTCACACTAGGGCTGTTATTTGATAAAAATAAAAAAAGGTGATGTGAAATAGTTAAATAAATATGTTGCTTAATTAATTCATTCATTGTGTACGTATGTTTTATTTCCACATCACTGACCTCAGAAGGTAACCCAGTTCTAATGTTATTTTTGGAATTTATAAATTGACAATAAACATTTTTTTTTAGGAAATAAACCCTTCGAATCTGCCTATTCAGTTTGTGTTGTGTACTGTAGATGGCCATTTTCTCCATATTAGAATTTTTCCGCCTACAGCTTTCAGTTCTGTGAATGATGGTCCAGCTATGAAATTACAGCTGGATTACATTAGTGAGGAGGACATCTCTGCTAATTTATTATCCACACCAATTTCAAGAATGACTTTTAAAGCTGGGGTTATTTGGCAAAGGAAGACCTACACCAGAGCTTCATTTGGTACAGAAAGCCAAAGCTTTTGAAAGCATTTTGCAGAATTACTTGTCAATCTGTAAATTGACCATAATGCACATTTGCTGTTATTCTGCATAATATATTTCCCCCCCAAAAAACATGTTTATTACGGTCTGTTACATACATTTAATCATCTGCTTTGCCAGTCTTATGGTATTTATTATCAACTTTGGATCCAAAATGCCACAATCGCTGTTCCACTGTCTATGATGCGGAAGTGTCTGTCTGCCTCTCTGTTTATTCCGAGTTTTCCGTAGTCAGCCGGATCAGGGCCGTATCCAGATCAGATGAAGGACCTGCGTCAAGACACAACCACAACGTAGCCCTGAAGTGTCAGCAGAGATTGTGTCAATAGACTCTCCCCTGTGAAGGCTTCATCGACACAAGCCAGTGGCACAGATCCTCAACAACAACCCGTATCCATACCGGCTTGATGAATCCGATCTTCAACCAGATGGAACTGGATTCAACATTTTCAATGTTCCGATCCAATCTGACTTCTGAACTGTAATGCTGCCTGAATCATAATCATACATTGTTCGTTTGTTGGCCAGTTCCCCCCGACTGAGCCTGGTTTCTCCCAAGGTTTTTTTTTTTCTTCATTCTATCACCAAATAGGATGTATGGGTCCACCTCTGGCTTACTTAGTTGGGGACACTTAATATTCAACAATATTATTGATCTGACTGCACTGACACCATTGTATGAGAACTGAACTGAGCTGGACGATGACATCACTGTTTTCAACAGATCTGCTGTATAAATATATTAACTTAATAACTAACGATTTTTACAACCGAAATGAATTAACACTGAACTTAAGCTGGACAATGACACTATATTCTTCTACAGTTGCTGCACAGCCGAAACAAACTTTGTGGCATTATTTTCCTGTTATCACTGTAAAGCAAAACAATCTGCATTGTAAAAAGCGCTATATAATAAAAGGTGACTTCACTTGAATGCACACACCGATTGTGTGATGATGCAATTATTTGTAATGAGGATTTGCAATGTATAACGTTGTTTTATTTTGGTGATAACCCTCAAACTCACTGTGCTGAATGTTTGTTGCATTTCTTGTCAAAAGTAACTTATGCAGAACTATAGAAGAGGACACGTAAGCTAGGCTGGTTTTATGCCGCGTTTACTTTTTCCCGACTAGGGAAGGGGGTGAGAGGGCCAAGGGTCAAGAATCACTGTTTCAAGAGTCAAGTTTTTTGTGTGTTCAAATTGCATTTATCAATCTGTCTGAGAAAAACGTAACATCACAGATCGGATGATAAATACCAGAACGGGTCCTTTTTGATTGCTGGTGTATGTGCAGATCCACACTCAAATAGCTCGGACGGTAGAAAAATACCCAAAACTCAAATGCGGGTCAGAGGGCACTGATTGCGTTAATCTGTTTGCCTTTTTTTTTTTTTTTACTTTTTTAAAAAAAAAATTTTTTATCAATTGCGCTGTGTTGACGTATTGAATCATCAGCTCCAGTTTATACACAAACCACGAGTAGTAGAACTTTAGGTCATTACACTGCTGCCACTTCATCAGTAGCAGGACAAAGGGCAGACATGGGAGGGGGCGTATGGCGTGATATGATACAGATCTACCTCTGAAGGGATTATACTAACAGTGGCACATGATACTAGCCCCCTATTAACAGAAGAGACTACCCTATATCCAGGTCAAAGTCCCGTGATAGAACGGGACGGCGTGTCACTCAGCTCATCTGCGGTTATCCTGTGATAGCCCTTTGATGGCGTAGATTTGTGTTACCTCATGATGTCAAAGCTGAGAGTGTCTAAAGGTTGTTGTTTTATATTTTGATTCTAATCTAAATTTCCTGACTTTCAAAGAAGCAATTCAAGTACGTGTTACGAAATATTATTGTAGTAAAACGGAACACTATCTTAATTACCAATAAAACAATTAAAGATCTTTAATCATCAAGCCATAAACCGCCTCTAATCTATAATCATTTGCTTTTTGTGAAGCTCTTACCGTTGTGGGACATGCCCACTGCAAGGCACTTATGGAAACGGCAGTATTGACATTTGTTTCTGTTCTTCTTCTGGATCTTGCAGTTGCGTTCGCACTTGTCGTACTCCAGTTTGAGTCGAATGGTTCTCCTGAAGAAGCCCTGTGGAAAATTCATAAAAGACACTTAAAAATGCAAACTGTGAATGATAAAAAAAAGTATGATACCAAATTGTACATTCTCATGTTGTATATACAACCGATTCAAAATGTAAACATAAATATAAGGACTTTACTCCATAAGGCCCAACACATTGCGGAACCTCACAAGACGTTATAAAGTGACCTCGATAAACCAAATGCTAATGAGTTGAGGTGTGCGATAAGATTCACACCATAACAATATTTATTTCTGAAGAACACTGCATATCTATGAACAGATACAGAGTGTGCGCATGTGTGGCAGGATGTCAAAACACTATAACTGTTTATTTTTCAGATAAGGCTTCACAATATTTCAGTAACTCCAGAAGGTCTTGGATAGATGCTTGGGAAAAGGTACATTGAGAAAATCATTTTCAAAATGAAGAGGCAAAAAGAATTGTAATGACGATACAGTGAATGATCTTTGTCATCATTTCATCGGAATAGACACTGTGGACTGGTATGTGTAGTTAGGGTCACAGTTACAGCACAGACCTTGCCCCTCCAAGCGAATTATTTAACAGGGAAAAGTAGAACACGTGCCTGACAATGGAAACGGTATCAGATGAGAGCTTGTGACAGACTGTCACGGATCGCTTCCAGAGCTAAAAACAGAACCGATGACACATCTCTTCACACCGAACATACCAAACGATAAAACCGGACTGAGGGAACAGCTCGTCACTGTGTTTGGCCTCTGAATACTAACCTTTATAGGACAAAGCATTATTTCCTACTGTTCTCAAAAGCTGTGAGAAGTGAAGTTTCAAATATATCTGCATGCTGCAAATGACTAATTTACTCTTCCAGATTTCCCTCAAAAGAAAACACAAGCTAAAATGTTAAATGTATCATGTAGAATTTCTTTTTTCAAAGCAAATAAACCATTAAGAAACACTTTACAATAAGATTCTACACATTAACATTAGTTAACAAGTATTAACATGCATGAAATAATTAACAATTTCTCATTACACTAATAGAGTTCTGCAGTGCTGGCATATTTTTCTAGGAAAGTCCGGAGGTTAGAATCACTCTGGTTCCCTGGACAAAAACCCATTGGGATTTTTTTTCCATTGGCTTTTTGATTATTGCAGAAAATAAGCTCTATGACCAACAAAACTATATAATTCTTACATGTTTTTGTTCACCAAGGTAATCTTCACAAATGAAAAACTTCTGATGCCTAAATCCAGGACTTGTAAAAGCCTAATAACACAATGAGTGTGGTATTACTGATATTTCATGCCGTAGGTAGAATACAATGTGAAAATACCTTGAACTTGTGTTAACCACCTTATTTCAGGCATTTAATCAAAAATAATAATAATAATAATAATTACTTCAGGACAAGGGAACCAGAAGTGCAAAAAATTACTTCTGAGTTTTAGGACTCAATGCTGCAACACTCAATACCTGTAACTTGTATGCTCTGTTTTTCCTTTGTTTCTTTGTGTTTTTAGTTCTGTCCTGTTCACCTGTGCGCCCTGTCAGTTGACCTAGATTTCCAAATCTGTGTCAGTTTAATTCATTACAGCTGTTGTCCAATTAAATAGCTTATTCGTTCCCTCATTTGTTCCCTCCCTGTGTTCTTGCAGTCCTTGTCCTGTCTTGTCAATGTTGAGGTGTGAGTATTTTTAATTGATGACTGTTTCCTGGATAATTCCTGCAGTGCGCTTTGTTGAGAACAACTACCCGTGACAATATCAAGGCATGTTGCAGGAGTCAAGGTTTTACATGTCACTCAAAACAACCTTGCTGCAGAACCGTGCACCCACAAGCAAAGATGGCGGATTTTAAATTGAATCCTCGTGGAAGCATCCCCGTCAGCCGAGCGACAGCTGTTGAGGAGCTTTCTCCAGGTGTTACACACCTCAAAGTTCTCAAAAGGAATTTGATAATATACAGTTAAGACCAATGAACCAATTAACTAACATGAAAATGAGTTAAACCAGTGGCGCATGAAACTTGAAACCAGTGAACTGAACTGAATAATAAACTTAGTCAGTCCACAGAGATCCTGGTTATGTATGACTAGTTTCACACAAAATGTGTTTTTTTAATTAGCATTTAATTTTAAAAGTAGCTTAACTACAACTACCATGATCCCTTAAAACAAAACGCATATAAAGTATATTGTAAAGTGCAACGTGAAAAAGTGGTAAACTGCATCAGCAATAAACCTTCGGTTGTAATTGTTCCAGTTTAATTGCACCCTGAGGGGTGCCAACAGTCAAGGTCTGCCCTTGCTGAAGAAAAACACATGGCACATGGCAATAACTGGGCTGGTGGTAGTTAACTTTAAAGGAAAGGCTCGAGTCAGCTGGGCTGTGTTGTGCGGAGGTACGCACTAAGTCCTTCTGATGATTTTGACATGCACCACATGAAGCAACAGCTCTTGTACACGCTTCACTTCACATGTACGAAGGGGGAAAAAGCCTCGGGGGAACTCTCAGTCTTTTTGCAAAAGTCGCTATGAAAATACTCCAAAAACTTGTTGACCCTGGTGTGCTCGCTCAAGTGTTTTCTGTCCCGGACAGATTTGTGGTTATGGAAGTGTAACACAGTGTCTGTACTAATGGCAAGCAGGAAAAAGTTAAGGGTCCTTTGATATTGACTCTTGGCCCTCGTGTGAGAATTTTCCACAGTGCACTTTGCATGCGCGCTTACCTTACACCCTTCGCAGGCATGCACTCCGTAGTGGAAACCTGAGGCCCGGTCGGCGCAGACGCGGCACTCGAGTGCGAGAGAACCGGAGGAGTTCTCGTCCTGACCGGTGCTGGCCGCGAACACTTCTGAGGACGGACTGGATGCCGGGGTTAAGACATCTACAAGACAAACACACATGTACACGGTCAATATCACATAGATTAAAACTGACCCAGATGCATTTAAGATCATGTCCTAATTTAGCGCAAATAAAAGTGTGGATATATACTTTTCATTCATTTTTTGTTTCATTAATAAATTCATACAGTTGGCATACATTTGTATTTATCTACAAAATGTACAATTTTAATAATATAATACAACATTTCTTTTCATCAAAATGATTTAAAAATTGTCAAGCGTGTCCAAACTTATTTCTGGTTGTTTATATACAATCAAATAAATGTAAATGGTTAATTCTTTAACTTGACAGATTAGGGTTGATTTAAGATTTTTTGGTAACAATTTATTTTGATGGTCGCTTTTGAACATTATGTTGACTATAAGTAACTTATAGCAACTCCATGTCAACTAACTCTCATTAGAGTTAAAATCATTAAAATCTGATAACTCTTTATTTTAATGCTCCCTCAACCGACATTCTACTGACTATAAGTAACTTTGGAACTACATGTTTCTGTGTATATTCTAACCCTACCAGTCTACTAATACTCTTCTGATACTCTACTGAGAGTTAGTAGACATGGAGGTGCAAAGTTACTTAAAGTCAACAGAATGTGTTAAAGGGACCAAAAGTGAAAACCTTTTTTTTATAGACCTGATTGGTTAGGATTATTGTTCGGATTGCGTGTGTCCAAATGCTCTACCTAAGACACTGGAGTCGTCTACTACTGTGTTGCAGCTCTGGTATTCCAGCACGTGAAAGTTGTAAGCATCTTCGCTGAGAGACTGAGAGATGTCCTCGAGCACATCCATGTCACCAATGAGTTCTCCACACAGAGGGCTGTCCAGGATCGGATCGCCCAGCGGGGACAAGGGACTGTACAGGCTCGGCATATCTACCATGGCGCTGGACCACGGCAAGTTTTGAATCATTCATCCGTCTGCAAAGACAAAACAATGACAAGAAAAGTGAAGATTGAGTGAAGAAAATATTGTTTCATTTCTTTTACATAACTGCAAGACACAATCCTTAGATTATACTGGGATTAATGGCCACACCCAGATAAAAACAACAATCAGGGATTTCAGACGCTATTGAATTTAATGCGGGGCTGTGAGGGATAGACTTACAGTCTTTACAATGGCACGCACTGAATAAATGTCCTAGATCACACAATTTTCATTAGTTTTTTTCTACTGAATGAAAGTGTTGGAATGTTGCGAACAATCGTTATGTTGTTAAACAACATTGCAATCCATTGAACAACCTGTAATTTTATCCCTCTCAGTCTCTTTCTCATTATTGTCCAAATTAAATATGGTTCTGCTAGCCTGACTAAAGGTCCATTGTCATCAAAATTGATTTGTATATGTAAAATATTACAATTATTTCAGAGCAACTCACTGAAATCAAAGCAGAATTGAAAGTTCAATTACTAAAAAGAAGAAACAATTGCAGTTATTTTGTTATTTTTAACATCACTGTTTGGTTGTGATAGTAATGGAGACTCAATATCTACTTGGTATGCAAACTGCAACCTGGTCTCTGTGAAACACTGACTAGAAGTTGTTCCATTCAGAGCAATGCTAAAGAAGTAACGTGTTTAAGAAGGGTTGCCACAGAAACCCCAGGCTCAGTTATCGCAGCGTTTTATTCAGACATGAGGGGAGCGTTTCAAAGGCTTTGGCCTGCTTCATCACAGGAATCTGATCTCATTCATCCTGCTATGTGAACTTGTCAAAGAGACCCACCAAAGACCAAGTGCTCCCTCGATTGAGGTGATCTCAAGGTTGGGTCAAGGTTCCAGGGCGTTGTTATGTGGTTGCTAAGGAGTTTCGAGAGGTTGCAGGGCCGTTATTTTGATGCACTTAATTTGCTTGATAATATCACAAACACTGTGGCCAGACGTTTCAAGTGCATTGCCAGGCAGGAGATAACAATCCTATTCGAAAGAATTAATTACTGAAATGGATTCAGACACTCTAGAGGGAATTCTTAAGACAGCCCGAGGGGTCTTGAGGACAACGGTTCAAATGGCTCTCCACTCAACCCTTTAATTTCTTACAGCAGTCTTACAGCAGTGGAGAGGGCTAACCAATGCCAGACTTGGCATTCAAGCACTTTTGCAATGGACCACTATTTTTTTGGAGGAAGTAACAACACATTTTACCTTTAAGCGACAAACACAGCCAATCTAAAATAAACTGCAGGTGCTAAAGAGCTGAAAAAACTACGCACTAACATCGACTACTGATGGTAGACAGGCTGTTTCTACCGCTGTCATAAATCAGTGCTTGGCAGACAAGCCTAGTTTCCAGCTCTGTCTGGCCAATCGGCCAGCTTTCTAAAGTTATACCTGATCTCTCCGTTCTGTAGATTTGCCCAAAGCAGAACAGCAAAAATCTTACCCAGCTGTTTGTCTCCAGCTGTTGAGGCTATGTGAAACCTGAGCTGAGCATGATTCTTCAGTCAAGGAACGCACGCAGCGTTCTCTCAGCCGCTGTGCGACAGTCATTCCTGATTCTGCCCTTGACACAACATGCACAGACGAGTGCATTAACAAGAGTTCCTATTGGAGAAACATACAGACTGCTATAATGACTACATATTAGTTAATACACTGCAAAAAATGTTGTCCTGGTTTCCAGGAAAAATATATAAACATGCTTAAATATCCTTAAAACAAGAATAATTTACTGGTTAAAAACTGCATAGGGAATGAGAGTGATTCTTAATATCTTTAATTGCATTAAATTTATATTTTTCACATGTAAGCTGTGTATTTCTCATATTGCCTAGAGAAGGATTATAGCATATTAGTCAAGAGACTGCAAAAAAAAAAAATATATATATATGATTTTCCTCTGTTTTTTGTGAAACTTATCAAAATGAAGGGAGTTTCTGATTAAAACGAACAAATATCTGTCAGTGGGGTCAGAAAAATCAACTCAATTCAAAGGGAAGTTTTCATAACTCACTGACAGGTATTTGTTCTTGTTTTAAGCATTCATTTTGGTTCTCCAGTGAATGCATCTTGATTTAAGAATGTTTAGATATTTTTGTACTGGAAAACAAGACAGAAATACAGAAGAAGAAAATCATTTTTTGCAGCGCATGCAACATTTAATGCCCTGAACGTAAGACTTTTGGCTCTGATTTAAGACCTTTTTAAGGCCTTCATTTGTGGGTGAATTAAGACCTGCAGAAACCCTGCACTACTTACATTAAAAACATTTAAGATACGTTTAAGATACATTTTCAGAGTCTAATATCCAATTTACTTCAAGCTAATTTGTTTTATTTAAATGTATCTTTATTTTTCATTAGAAACAAGACAAAATCAGTAATTTCATGGTAAACAAGATTAAGGACGCAGCATGCATTTGAGTGAGACTGCATTTGTGTATGTTACTTGTGTATTAGAGAGTGTGAAACAGAGCAATAAGCATAAGCTGAAGCTACTATATTTATTCAGTGTAAACCCAGACACTCACATGGGCACACATGCACATGACTTGAACCTCATGACAACACACGGGAGCCAAGCGAAGTTCTGCTGTAATGGAAATGTGCCCATGGAGTCCAGCTGAGCCGTTAACCAGCAAAAACAAACCGCATATCATGCTTCCAAACTACAATATATTCTACACAAACATCTCAATGGATGCACAGGATTCAACACATCGCTGTCCACAACGTTATATCCATTGATATGGCGCAGATTACGAAACAAGACAACACGAATGAATGCACAAAATGAATCCTCAATAAGTCCTAATAAACATATGGAACCAGTAATGTTTAGCAACTCTGAATCACGGGACAGTTGTACAAATAATACAAAATGAATCAGTATCCTATTTTCCAGTAAAAATATCTGAAAATCCTTAGTAAAATAAGTCAATGTCTGCGAAACCACTTAATAAAATGATTTTTGCAGTGCAAGGTGTGTGTTTCTCATGCTGGCTGGAGAAGGACACACAGGCACATCATAGCCTACGTGCTGTTGTGGAGGGTCACAGCTGACAATACTTGGAAACCAATACAGGCTGATTTACCCCCTCCTTCCTGGTTGATCTTTACCGGCTGTCTTACTTGACCGTGTAGTAACAACAACACAGCAGTTCCTGGGGGTATTTTAGATCCACAAGAAGACAATGAATGTCAATGTACTTTAGCCTAGTATCCAAAAAACTTGCGTTCCCCATCATTATTTTCACATACTGTACACAGAACCAGCCTTGGACTCACTGCATTAGACAACTCGCATTAAGCAAACAGTGTCTGTGTAGAAATGTCCACTACATCAGCCAACAAGCAATGATGAAGCAGAATCTCTACATGCCCCATAGAGACAAGCAGATCTGAAGTATAAAGATTGATCTGTGACCACAGACCATTTGGGAGTTTGTTTTTGACAGAACTATTGATTGTGGACACGATAAAGCACACGTATTCCTAGCTTTTCTCAACTGCATGTGCAACTGAACAGTTTGGATGTGTCAAGACTATTTGTCAAAAATAAAGACAGGTCAGTTTGCTCAGTGTTGGTAAATAAAGGTTATTTACAAAAAAGAAAATATGACAAAATCAAAAGTGATGTTAAAGGGTCAAAGTCATATTCAATCCTCAAAATGCATAAAAATGGAACTGATACAAACATTAACTGACTGCGCCTCTTCTATGATGAATTAAAATGAGTTTTATTTTATTTTACATAAAGTATAATAATTATCCTGATATTGTAATGAAGAATATTTATTCTTATTTATTCTGAAGAATTATTATTCATTAATTTATTATTATTATTTATTCTTAAGTAAAAATATTTTAATAATTAAAGTTCCATCACCAAGTCAAAGTCATGTGATGCAACTGACATGCAGAAACATGCAGAAAATATATAAAATGTATCCTGAAGACCCTCACGATTATGTATCAAGGTCAATAAGTCTCTTAAAATGTCCGATTTTTTAAAAATCTGACATTTTAAGAGATCTAAAACCTTATTACACGCTACATTTAGTTCAGGTTGTAAAATGTACGACTCCAAAAATAATAATAAAACATTTATCTTCAAAAATATACTTAAAAAAAAGGATCAAGATGTGTACACTCACATGTGTTCTTCAAAATAGTATAAAGTTTTTTAAAACTTGAATAAGAAGAACATGCAACGTGTTTTACTACAATTTTAGAATCATTTGTCATTGAATCAAGTATAACTACAACAAAGCAGCACAAATATAGGAAAATCATGCCAGAACAGATCCTTGCTCAGAAACGAGAACATTCCAAACTTCGCTTTTCACACAGGCTGTGAGCAATGCTAGAAGTCTTTGCTTAAAGCCGACAGACCAATGGCAAATCGTGTTTAAATCATCACCTATCTCAGAGCAAAGCAGAATGAAATCAGTGCTTACCAGATCACGATTCACAGTTCTGCTCTACCAGCTGCCAATAAATACATGTACCCCTTTCAGGGCCAAAGTCCGAATCCACACACACACACACACACTCTGCATGCCTGCTTCTCTCCGGTCAGGAGTTTGCCTGGCGTTACACTAACAACTGAACGCATCAGATAAGAGAATCTTAATGTCTGGATGGATGCATTTATAAACAAGACAGCTGGGATTTCAACAATAGTCGGAGGAATTACTTTGTTCCACACACCCAAGAAAAATCCTGTCTGTTTAGTACATTCAGCCTACAGAGAGACAGCTCAGCATTACGTGAAGGTAGACACATTCACACGGACTATGAAATGCAAACATGGAGCTTAGAAACAGGTGCATTTATGTAGGCCAGATGTTTCATATACTTCAACCTGTCAATATAGTCATGGCCAAAAGTTTGTGTCTGTGTTACAACAAATTGAATACAATAACCTCTCCACAAATCTTAATAATTATCTAATCTCATAATGATATATGATAATCAAAAGTGTTGACAAAGTCAGTAGTGTGAGAGAAATTTGGCCAGAGAGATAAAAGGTAAAGATAAAAAATGACTAATTCATTTTAAGGGAATACATTCACAAGTTGCCTAAAAGGGTATATCGGTGCTTTTGTAATTGAATAATATCAGACTTCTAAGATCAAATAAATTGTAATGTGAAATAATGTGAATTATAAAAAATATAATTTAATCATTCATCAACTGACTTGATACGACTTATCAAGTCAGTTTATGAATGATTAAAGGATATTCTTTAAAATCTGATAGAACCTCTTCAAGCAGGAGACTCTTAACGCCCACACAAAGACAAGATGACACGGCGTTAAGATATGTGTGACCCTTGTAGCAAGTTACATAACAGAACCGAAGAGTCCTTGTGAACTGAAAATATTACATTAAGGACATTACAGAATTAATTCATTAACTCTTTAAGATAATTTATGTAAAGAATGTCGAAAAGGGGGTCCCTGCAACTGCACAGCAGGGTTAGTTACAGCACATTTTTGTTACTTGAAATAAAATAAATATTAGCCAAACTTTTACTTCATTTCTCATTTTCATGTAGTGTAACTTGTACTTAATTTGCTAGAAATTAAAACTTAAATAAAAAAATACAAAATAAAAACATTAAAAAAAATCCTAGAGGGTTAAAAAAAGGTGAAAATGGTTTTTAAAAAAAGTCATGGTAACGCTATTTTAGAGTGTCCTTGTTACACATGACATTACATGTAGTTTCTATAGTAATTACTATAAAATATGCATAATTACATGCAACTAACCATAAACCAAACCGAACCTAATCCAAGCCCTATAGTAAGTTGGCCTACGTGTAGTTACTTAATATTACTCAGTATTTAAATATATAATTACACTGTAACAAAGACACCTTAAAATAAAGTTACCAAAGTTACTGATGTAACTTGGCAACTACTTTTGAAAAATATGTTGGACAACAAAGCGTGAGATTCATTTCCTGTTCATTCAAAATCACATTACAATTCCGAAATCATAGATAAAATTGACTGCCATTTATTATAATGTTCCGAATTGTAATGGATTCTTAACAACATAATTCAAATTTTAATAAAATTTTACTATGACAGTATTATTTTTTTATGAAATTATAAATGATAGACGAGTATGCATGATTATGTTAGTTAACATTATCATTACTACAATGTGTGTGTAACGTAGTGTATAAAAAATATGCTGCAAGTCAAGATATTTAAATAATAGCACTATAACAACAACTAGCTAACTAACTAACTTACTAACTAACCAACCAACAACAAACCAACTAACCCGATGACTGAATCAGCAAGCTTTAAAGACCAACAGACGCTGTAAAGTTTCGCTTCGGTTCCAACAAGAGTTAAAATCTCGATAAACTGTATAGCAAACACATTGTCTTCTACAGACTATGTGATAAGAGCCTCGCTTTGAAAATAGCACAGACATGTGTTCTTATGTGAATGTTTACTTTGCTCCAGCTAAAAGCGTAGAATCACAGTAATTACGGCCATAAAACCGGATAAAACATGATCATAATGTTACACAAGCGCTTTGTTTACAAGAGCTGCGCGTATACCTCCCAATCCCAGGCAGCCATGCAGGCAGGAATAAAACACACGGACTCTGTGACACTGCCAAATCTCAACTCGGTGGTGCAATTGAGGCAGTAGTACTCCTTAAACGCCCTATTTAAAATTCACCGCAACCACTGCTGTCAAACCACTCTGACACCAGTAGAGCTCGCGACCGCTCACACCTACCGACACACCTATAGATTCGGCCAATCGGCGCAGGCTTTTGGAGAGAAAGCCGCGCCCACCGATTTAAAGTCGCGTTGCTGGGCAACAGATCTCATTGTGAGGATGATGATAATGCCTAAATAAAATCTCGCCACATTAACCCTTTCACACACAGAGGTCACTACAGTAACTTTACACAGCTATTCAAAAAGCCATTTTCTTGGGTTTTGATGTCATAGTTGCACATCAACAGTGGACTAACCCATGCTATACACTGCCATCCAATACTTCTATCCTAGAAAATTCAACCAGGTAAAAAAAAAATAAAATAAAAAAATAAGAAAAAAGTAACATCTAAGGAACCACTGTTACATTTTTCAAGTATTGATTTTAGATTGGGAGGGAATTCCGATTAATCATCTGTCCACTAAATTAGACATCATACATCACTAACTATACAGTATTTCAGCTTTTTTGGGCTGTACATTAATGTATTTGTGTTATTAGAATGCAATTTGCAGTTACATCAAAAAGTAATGTGATTACGTAATGCATGTTGGTAAATGGACTGCATTTATATAGGTCTTTCACAGACCCAATGGCCACCAAAGCGCTTTACATTTTGCCTCACATTCACCCATTCACTCACTCATTCATGTTACTTGTAATGCATTATCGTGACATCAAAAAGTAATGTGATTATTACATAATGCTACTTGTAATGCTTTACTCTTTACATTAAAAAGCAATCTGATTACTTGTAATGTGTTACCTCCAACAACGCTCATTTCAGATGAGATTGAAAACACCTGATCGCTAGTTTTCCCAGTCTGAAACCATCAAAAGATCAATGTAGATTTCAGTCTGAGGTTTTCTCAGAGCTATAGTAAATATTTGTCACCTTTTAACCTGATCAGAATGATCAGCTGATGAGTGTAAACCGACATACTCTGGTAGACTGGAGAGAGCGTGAGGGTTTTCTGCATAGTCTGAGTTGGGTTTCCAAAGAGTTGTACCTTCACTGGTTGTAGAGTTCTTTAATGAAATCATGTCATCATGTTCTGATATTAACTACACGCAAAGTTCTTCGTCTGCTGGTCGAACAGGAACAAACTCAATTGTGTTTGAAATAATTTAAGCTGTTATTTTTTTATAGTTTCACGTGATTTGATATAATTTAATTAATTGGTTTGCTAAATACACACAGTATTACTGCGTTATTACTGTTTTATGTTTATTACACTATTTATTCAGTTAAAACAAAAAATACATAACCTACTGTAGTTCAAATCTTATTTTTCATGCCCAAAGAGCAAAACATCATAATTTCTGCATGACAGGGTTAATTAAAATAATATGACACATGTTGTCTCAATAATAAAGGCATGTTTACATATAATAAAGAGGATTTACCTTTGGTGTCTCATTCACTTTTTTTTTCAGACACTGTCACAATAATACGTCTCTACTGACACCTACTGGTGATATTCTACAAATCAATCACAGATTTCAGAATCTGTCCATCATATATATATATATATATATATATATATATATATATATATTACTCTTCATTAGCCTAGCAAGGGGTTTTTAATCTTTCAGATGCCATAAAATTCAAATTCATAGAACCAATTTAGTTTTTTTCTACACAGCATCATACTGTTATGCACTATTTATATATTTCCATATTACATTTTAATCTATTTAGTTAGTTAGTTAAACCTTATTTTAATTATTAACTGTTTCCCCTTCTCACAATGAGATTTTTTGGTGCCAGATTTTGACATTTTTCATCTATTTAGATAACATTAAGTATTTTGAATGAATTTAAAGACAATTCCCAATTTTATTACATAGTGGCTTACCATAATTTTATTGGGTTATTAATTGTGTCTTTGTAAAGACAAAAAAGCTGTTAAGGAGTGAAAGGGTAAAACCGAGGCAGTCACAGGGGAAAATTATTAAACTCTTATTGAATTACTGTAATGTGCATACCAAAGTAGTTTTTCAATCACACAATGGTGTTGCACTCCCCTAGGTAATGCTGCCATAAGAAGAACATCATAACACCTGTTTCCAAAGAAACAAAAAACTTTGTCAAGGTGACATGGCCATCACATTCTGTCCTTTCTTGCTAATACTCCTCTCCTGTGAGTGCCAGTCTAGGGGTGCTCCTGTGGAGATCTGCCAGCCAGTGCCCATAAATTGTGCAGCAATGAAAGGTCAGCCTGCCTACAGCCCTGTAGCTGTTAACATCGGCTAATGGCCGTCTGGAGCCATGGCCATGTTTTATTTACAATACAAGCTATGCTGGCAGACGCACTCTGCCTGGCTTTGCATTGCATCTTTAATAAACAAATGAAATAATGCAATGCCATAGTCTCATTACATCCTTGTGCAGGAGACAGGATATACTCTTCCGAGCCTCGAACAGGAAATAAATGTGCCATAAATATAGTCCTTACCACCTTTACTTCATTATAATGAAAAGAATGGCAGGGGATATTCTTGAAAATGCACCTTTTGTGTTCAACAGAAGAAAGACGTCTCACTGGTTTGGAGAGACATGAGGTTAGTAAATGTCAGAATTTAACTCATAATAGAGCATCATCACAAGATTATTTTGATGTTTCCTTTAACATCAATATCATGCTTTAGGCAACGAAAAAAAAAAAAGATCAGGCAATCTTTGAAATATCAAACGTTTTATTTCAGTTTGAAGTATTACACATCTGTGATGTATCAAGTAATGCTAATGCAGCTATAAATGGCAAGATAATCACAAGTAGAAGCTTGGAAAACCAAGATAATTAAGAAGAGCAAAAGAAAAAGTGAATGAACCGTGACTGGCGACGTTTTGCTGCCCTTCAGGGAAGGCAGTAGGTTGTATAGTTATCTCCTGATGGGGTAAAAACACAACCCTGAAACCACACAACCTACTACCTCACCCTGTACGAACATCACTGCTGAATATTCCACGACAAAGCAGCGACACATTTTTTCACTTATCAGTGCTATTTTAACTACAATTCTTTTCTATTACCTATGTTGTTTTGTAGCTCATATTAGATTTGAACCTATCCCATCTACATGCATGTACATGTACAAACATTCTGATTCAAAAGGAAATACGTTAATACAGGAAAGAAAATAGATTTCATGTCTCTGTCATTTAAAATTATCTGTACTTTTTCTTTAAATCACCATACTTTATCATTACTATCAGCTTATACTGTTCTCTTTATGTATTCACCACAAATCAAATTTAAAGGCTTGCATTATAATGCATCAACACTGCATTGATGTTTACCAAACACAAATTTCACAATTCATTTTTGAAAAATTCTTTCATTGTGAACATCAGATAAACATTTAAGCCTGCGTTAAGCATAAAACGCATGTCTTATGAACACAGATTTATGCTAAATCCTGGAAATGTGTCATTTCTTCCTTTCAGTTGACCTCTTCCATGTGATGCGATGGCACTACGGTCACTTCGGGAAAGACAGTAAGTTGTATAGTTATCTGACAGCAAGGGTTAAACCCTCAAACTATACAACCTACTACCTCACCCCAAACGACAGTCTCTTTCTTCCTCTTCCTGCAACGCAGCTTCCATTTCCTGTGTACCTTCTTGTTTTCTAAAATCTAATATCCAACTAACCTCACTAGGTGATACTATGCATCACTGAGCTGATATAAGACACTAAAATGTGAATTGAAGACCCTGAAAGGGTAAATATGTGGGCTAAAACAGTTTTCCATACAATACTCTTTGCTGTGCACTAAATACGCCCCCTATCACCTTTATCTCCAAAGCTTCAGTCTGGGATCCTTCAAAACCATCAAGGTCACCAACATGAGAAAGGTAGATAGTCACCTCCTGGGTTTGCCATCTGTGAAAGGACGAGAGAGAGAGGGAGAGAGAGAGAGAGAGAGAGAGAGAGAGAGAAAGAGAGAGAGAGAGAGAGAGAGAGAGAGAGAGAGAGAGAGAGAGAGAGAGAGAGAGAGAGAGAGAGAGAGAGAGAGAGAATTAGTCAGGCACAGAATTCACATACTCAAGTCCCTGCATCAGTTCCATGTCCTGTTTGACTCTAATCACCTGTTGTGCTGTATATTCAGTCTACTGCTGACCCTGACAGTGCACAGGGGTGCATGAGAGGATTAGGATTGGGGTGTTTGGGAACTGGTGTGTGTGTGTGGTCAGATCGGGGAAGGTTCAGTGTGAGTGAGTAAGGCTGTGGTTAGCATTATGGTTTACCTCAGACAAGGGGGAGGCACACACACACTGCTGACTCACACAACCCACGAACCTCACAGGGGTGAGTGGTTACACACACTCACACACATACACAAATTAAGAAAATATGAAGATAAAAGATATTAAGACTTGAATTCTTACCCTTTGGCAAAAAGCTTTCTTGTTTAAAACTCACAATTTTGTAAGATTTACTTAAAATTTGCAATAAAATCTAAAATAAACAATATTTTAGTGCGCTCTGAAAAGAAGTTCCTTTTAAAGTAGATTCATCATTTTTAATGATGTTGAGATATTTGTACTGGAAAACAAGACAAACAATTAAGATCAAATTGATTTTTTGCAGTGTGTGATTTGTTTTTGTTTTAAATCTGGAAATAATGTTTTAATAAAATGTTAAATTAATTAAAAATAATAATAATAATGTCCAGCACTATTTCTAGGTCATCTATCAATTTGACATTGATCACATTAATCTTGATCATTCAGACGGTCAGATTTAGTTTAGTTAAAATCATGCTGGAGAACATGATCCTCAGGTTTTACACAAACATGTGGAGTTCATATACATTTCTCAACTTTTTACTCAAATTGTTATTATATTGTGTTTTTTCAACATGACAATATATTTAGTAATGTGACATTTTCTATATAAATAAAATGCAACAATAAAGCCATTTTCCCTAATGGTCTTTGATTTGGATAAAAAATTCAAATCAATCACTCTTTTTACTCATTCATAACGCATCACACAAATACATGAATTGACCTCCTGTCATTGAAACAGTTACACCTCACTGTATGTCATGACTAAAGTGTAAACTTTTTTTTTTTTTTTTTTTTTACGAGAAAGAGCTGACAGCAGACATCTCCGCTTGGATTACAGCCTGCTATACTTCACCTAAAGCTGGTTCATCAAAACCACCAAAGCCTTATTCACATTCGATTACTAACATCATTAAGAACATTGTGGGATTATTAAAAAGCATCGCTACTGATAAAAGCAGGCAGGTTGCAGTTTACATTAGTAGTGAAACAAACCATAGATCATTAAGCTCTTGAATTACGGGTACACTTGAAAGCTTATGGAGTAGCTAACAGCCATAAGGTGGCGCTGTATACCAGAGACTGGAGACACATTTCCTCAGAGTAAAAGAGCGGTTCAGCAACAATAGGCCCATTATACAGAAATGCAGCTAAACAGTGATTCTTATTTCCTTTAATCGCCGTCTGATACACTTTGTTTATATCCCTATTTGCTTTGCATCTTGCATCAATACTGCAGGTACAAACGACAGAGAAATCTGTCGCACGATCTTTGAAGCAACATTTTATTTGTTGCATGATATAAGAACTGTTGACTGACAGAATTACGCTCTGGTTGTTTTATCGCTTCTGAGGCAAAGCCATCTTCGGTGTTTGTATTATACATCTATTCAAACAAAATCACAGAAAGCAAAAAAAACAAAAAAAAAAGACCTCATGTGACTTGCTGGAGGGGGAGAGATATCCCAGACTGATTTAAAGAGCGTGAATACAATGTCTGTAATGGACTTTGAGCTTGAACTTTAAACCGCAGATTACACAAGTGATCGGTATCATAATATTTTTCTGCTTTGTCTGGGAAGGCCATGGCTTCAAATACTTTTTTGTTGCAATTTTGAAAAATAAGAAAATTGAGGTAAAAATCACAATTTGTTTTGATATAACAACCTAAAACCAGTTAATATAAATTTCAGTGAGACAAAGCACAAACTATCAGAATCACACAACAGCACTCAAGCCTTTGCTAAGACTGTTTGCGGCTCTTGGTCTCAAGACTTGCCCATGACATCATCTTAGTGTTTTTACTAACACTTACTCAGCTCCACCCCACCTTTTGTCACCTGCCAATCATGTCTGGCTCCTATTGTGCCCATGGGAAACAAGTTAGTTGAGTACTGCTATCCCTAAATGACCCCACAGTCCTTTACTCCGTTCCTGTTCACTTCACTATAGTGTCTATAAGAGGTCTTGGATTGTAAAGATTGTAAAGAAATGTAGAAAAAAATGTCTACTTCTGCCACCATAACAAAATTCTAAAAAGACACGCAGTGGTTAAAAACTTAAATAGTACAGTTATTTATACAGATTAATTTGAAAACTTTGTTGTAGTGGTCATTGTTTTTGTAATTTATGAACTGTAAATTAGATATGGAAACTACACTACACTTTTCTGTGGAACACAATTCAGAAGAGACATTTAATTAATTAAATATAAATCTAAAATTTGAAAATGTGGATACATATATCTTTTATTCAGTTTCAGTTTAAAATTAAATAGATCTTATGGTATTTCCTGAACACAAAATTATTAGCAATACAGCAAACAATATTTCTAATATTTTGAAGAATTTCTAATATTATTTGTTTCCATTTGTTGCATTTGTTTCCAAAGGAAGACATTTTTAAGTCATAAAAATAAAAGCATCTCAACATAATCAATCATCACTCCAACTTAATGCTTTAAAAACTCCTTGACTAAAACGAATCTATATCTCAAACACTGTAAGAACCTTTTTTTTATTCTTCTTGATAGTATTACATTAAATTGTCTTTAGTTTAAAGTCAATATTCAAGTGAAATAACCATTCAACCATTAAGTTGACTGAATAAAAAAAAATTCTGCATGAAAAAAGAAAACCCGCAGGAACAAATACGTGGTCATGAAATTATTTAAAAAATATTGGAGACATCCACACACTAGTATGCGAGTGTCCACCTTCTCTGCTAGAAAGTGACAAAAAATGTAAAAAAAAAGTACACAAACATAATTGATCTTTTCTATCTACAGATTTTTTTTTACATTTTTATAATAATTATACATCAATACTGCATTCGGACGATCATTATACAATTGCATTTGCATCAGTAATGTTGTTTAGTGCAAATCATCTTATGTGGTTGAGCTGAAATGACACATAAATTATGGAATTATAATTCCATTAAACTGACAATTAAATTAACCTGAAATAGAAAACATTAAAAAATGTAAGTGACATTGATGAGAATCTATGAGGCTTCTAATTGTTTCGATCACTTTGTCGCATATCCTGCATTAAATTCCACCCTCGGAACTTCATCCGAAATCAACTAATTATCAATTCACAGTGTGTAGCTTCTAAAATACACCTCTAAACAGAATGAAGGAGACATCTTTAGTCTAGACTGTGTGTGTGAGAGTACACAAGTATCTTTTGAAAAGGGTTGGGGTGCGGGGGGTCTACACCCTTAACTATTACAGACACACACACACTGAGGCGTGGGAACTCTATTCAGAGCTGAATCAGAGGTCTATTATGGAGCACATGGCAGCAAGTGTGTCTGGGTGTGTGTGAGAGAGTGTGTGTACGTCTGTATGTGACAGCGAGGGTGGGTGTCTCAGTTAGTGCACACATGCTCGCTGCTCTTCGGCATGTCTGGGAATGCCTAGCCCGAGCTTGACACACATTCATTTCTATTTTCTCTGCAAAATTTAATAAAAAAGATCCCACAAGCACATTTAAAACAATCCTAATCCTTAAAATGATCATTTCAGTTCATTTTTAAGAATAAATGTTTCATCTTTATTTACAGTGTAAACACACACACAACACACACAAAAAAAGACAAATCTGTAGTACAAATGACTAAAAACGGTAAGTTTATCCTGAAAATCGGTTCCTGCGCCAACCCCCCTTTTAGTTCTTTAGATGATGCCACCTGCTCTGTTCTTTACACTATACATCATCTCTGGAGTACTCCATTCACAACCAAAAAAAGTGGTGGGGGAGGGCACTGCCAACCCAATGTGCATTTTCTGTGCCAACACACTTCATCAGCACTGCCCCTGGCGTTCTCACTCGTGCTAATAAACAGCCTGCTATGAGCCAAAATCATTAGTTTGAACGATGAAACAACTGTTTACTTTTATGCCTGTAAATCCTACATGATATGTAGTAATCAAACACAATGCTATTTTATGTCAAATGATCCTTAATCATCACCCAGAGATCAGCTGTTAAATTCTGAAATCTCAGCGACTCTAAACATGATTTTACTTATAAATTATTCAATTATAAAAGGGTCTTAAGAGAGTTTTTTAACGTATGTGTGTGTGTGTGTGTGTGTGTGTGTGTTTGAGACAGAGAGAGACACTGTGTGTAACAAAAAAGAACACTGTGATAATAATTTATTTTACGCAGGCCTAAAATTTTAACAAAAGACATCTTACAAAAGGTTTTCTTTTTAAAAAAAAAAAGAGATTTCAAGTAATACATGACTCGTTTAGATTTAGCAAATGCCTTCTTTGAGTACACAACTAGAATGTATATTGCCGGTAACAAATTTTATAAATTGCAAAAATTGTTCTCCGCTGAATTCAAATGAAAGTCAACATATTTAAATATGTGTAAATTTAAACACTAATATATTTTAGAGTCAAATTGACAACAATTTTAGTTGAATTTGCATGCCTTTACATCTCCATTGAAATAATTTAAAATAAGCAACCAAAAAAAAAAGAACACTCATTGTTACAGTTAATTAATTCACGCAAAATACTTCCTCATTTCTTTCAAATCCTAATGCATAATTGCGCAAACTAACCTCTGACGTGGCGTATACAATGTCCATACGTATCCATAAGCGACCATGTTATAATTTAAGTAATAATATAAAAAAAACTAAAATATTAATCCCAATGAACAGTTCATAAGATAAACGACAGTACAACGTGATTATCAAACACAAGGCCCTACGCAAATAGCTGAGGTCCATTCACTGTTAAAGTGCTCCAGTAAACACACAAGGAATGCATCAGAAAATGAAAGGTTAATTTTTAAACACCTTTTCCCGATAACACGACACTAAACTCTACTACCAAAAAGTGTACCTCTTCTCAGTCACTAAAACATTAACCCCAAAACTATGCAATGTGAAAGGTCGACTACAGAGGTACATCATGTCTGTTAGGTGCTGACATGAAATGCCGTTACATTCCCCTAACGCCATTTTCCTTAGGAATCGTACCATTCACAAATACCCCACCCCCCCCATAAAGCGTAAAACCAAAACGAAAATTATTCTGCAAACACATTCTAAAGACAAAAAAAACCCCATTTGAATCGAGAAATACATTGGAGAAAAGAGAAACAAACTAAATATGCAGAAATACCACATACTGTATAACTCAAAAATTCGCAACTTACCCCATAATATTGACATGCATCAGTAGATAGAAACATTCCAGGGCAAGTGCTGAAGGCCTTTTCTACTCACTTCACCAGTCCTGTGTTGAAGGAGAGAGCAAGGGAGAGAGAGAGAGAGAGAGAGAGAGAGAGAGAGAGAGAGAGAGAGAGAGAGAGAGAGAGAGAGGGAGAGAGGGAGAGAGAGGGAGAGAGAGAGAGAGATAGAAGGAGAAGAAGAGGCAGTGAGCTTTCCACAGCAGGCACAAGGACCAAAGGAGGTAGGCCGGGGGGCCAAGCCAATCCTTCCACCTCAGCTGCGTGTCCCCAGCGCTAAGCTACACGTCTGCCTGCAGTCCCCTGATCTGGGACAACCGGGCCCTGGCCACAATAGCAGCCGAGAGACGCGCGTGTGTCAGCCCATCTTGCAGTTAACAAGTCTTTGAATGAGGAATGTTAGCAAACAGACAAACAGAATGTCCGCTGCATGTAAATGTCCCAGCCAGTCCGATCGCAGCATTGGCCCAGGCGTATGAATAATTCAGAAGCTTGAAAACCGAGCCCCCTCCCCTTTCCACCCCCCATGACTAAAATGCCTTCAGTGGCTGAAGAGCGCCAGAGAAGTGAGAGAGTGTTGTGAGAGAGATAGAGAAGAAAAGTATTTCAAATCTTAGCTCCAAACATTTCTATTCAGCTGAACGCATGCAACCACGCACAGACTCGGTCACCACAAACTTCTTTCGTTTCATCGTGCAACATATTTCTTTCTTACGATCGAGGCATCTCTCACTCAGTGCCTTTTTATGTCTTTTGTTTGGAATTGGCACCTGTCCCAGAAAAAGCTCCAACACCGCACCGCCCTCCCGCTCTCCTTTCAGAGAGAGGGAAGAGAGGGAAAGAGCAAGAGAAAAAGAACTGTATGTGTGTATGAGAGAGAGAGAGAGAGAGAGAGAGAGAGAGAGAGAGAGAGAGAGAGGGTGGCGCTAAAGTGATAGAACTCCAGGCGCCTCCCTTCTCCGAGACACGCAACAAGCAGGGAGAATACAGCCATTTTCAAAGCTCAGCAACAGAAAGGATCCGTTAACCCCTGGCGGGGATGAGAAATGGCATAAACCTCCACCTGCCGTAAATGCACCGTTTGAAAGTGTCTCAAGGTAACGAAACCGCAGAACAACACGCCGACGAGGTTTAGTGAAGTGGCGGAAAAGACGCAGAGGAAAAACTGAAGTGGCACAGAAGCTGCTTGAGCCAATCAGTTGTGCTACAGGGTTAAAATCCTGTGAGTAGTAGAAATCCCTCCTTCTCTTGGCACACACTGGGTGAAGGGGTGGGGACTGTACTGTGGAAACAGCGGTAGAGGCTTTTTTTCATTTCTATCTGCACAGAGAGAGAGAGAGAGAGAGAGAGAGAGAGAGAGAGAGAGAGGAGGAGGAGGAGGGAGGGAATTAGAAGAGAGAGGGAAAAATGAAGTGGGGGAAAAAAGTTGATGATGAAACCGAGAGGCAGTGGAGTATGTGAGCAATCTTTTTTTTTTTTGAATCATCGCTCCAGCCAGTGAACGAGA
Organism: Meda fulgida; assembly: GCA_030578275.1. Taxonomy (NCBI): domain Eukaryota; kingdom Metazoa; phylum Chordata; class Actinopteri; order Cypriniformes; family Leuciscidae; genus Meda; species Meda fulgida. Next base: position 11,679,437 of record CM060619.1, read on the forward strand.
GCTTGAGTCGGGAGGGAGGGAGGGAGGAAGGGCTGAACGGTGGAAGGAAGCATGACACAGACTCCGGTTCACCCAGAGAGTGCACAGAAACATACACTCACACCAGTTACGAACCATTCAAACACAATTTACAGAGCGTGCACACGCTCGATCGCCAAAACTAAACTCAATCATTGAAGCTGTTCTCTGGCTCGAATGCATTGAACAACAAAACAAGTAATCAGAAACAAGAAAGCGAAAATAATACAAAAAACCCTCAGCAGTTAAAAGACGACCATACCATGATGTGGGATTCTGGGAAAAGTGAAGTGTGCAAATGTTGGGGTGTCTTTCTACATCTGCAAACATTAACGGGACCTCCTCCCACTGCCCCAAGAAGGAGTGAGAAGCAACAGGCGTATGGGTGAGACGGTCTGGAGGTGAAACATCTGTCGCAGTTTGCAGGGAGATATCATCTGCAGTGTTCGCATAGACACATAGACAGACACACACACACTGCACCCACAGCCTACCTGAGAATCTGCCCGGTGGAGGAACCTCCATCATGCCTCCCTTTTTAATACAAATTCAAGCGTGTGAGGCAGTCCGGTGGTGAGGATGCAGAAAACAGACTCAAGATTCCGTTATTCTGTAGCTTATTTTACTAACAATCCTTTGTGCATCTACTGCACGCTCATGTAAGCGTGCCCATACTGTCTAGTGCAAAACTTTTTTTTGTTTAATCAATACAAATTAATGCAAGTTCAAACAGATGATTTCTCTACTGCGAACAAGCCCAAAAAGAATGCAAAAACACATACCAAAACATGCTAGTGTGGGGCCTGTGCCTGATTCTGTTCCTCGGACCGCCAGTGTAATATCACAAACAGCTTTTCTGTGTTTAGCGAACTAAACAGTTGATAAAAGCATGCTCGTCAACCAGTTAACATGGCTGCGTGGAGAGTGCTGCTGCTCATCAGGCTGTCTCTCACACACACACACACACACACACACACACACACACACACTGACATGGAGGAGGGACCGAAAGCACCCGGTCCACCCAGATTTTCCTGCCTCGTTCTCGGCCTCCTCTTTCTGGCTCCCTCATGGCATGGACCTCTCATCACACATACACACACACACACACACACATTTGGTTCCTCCTACATACCACACACCACACCCTCGATTCAACACCAAATCTGGGCCGAGTCGCACCCGTATAAAACTGTTACAGCTAAATCAAATTCCAAGCACTCAGCCCTCTCCTTTTTAAAGTCCGATTCCCTAATGGCAACAGGTCATGCTCTGGCACGAGGTATGACGCGTCCACGTCACATTGCGCCACGTCTGTCGGCCAATCACGAAGAGGGCGCGTCTCACAAGAGAAAATGTGCAATGAAATCCAACCTTCTCATTTTTTTAAACCACATTATCTCTATTTTACTTCTCATTCTCTGTTGCTGATTCACAGGCGTCCATTTTCCTGCTTGTTTACTATAGGAGCTGCTAGTGGGGAGTCGCAAATTGGCGCACGTGTTGTGTTGTACATTGCATTAAAGTTCATTTGAGGATACAATTTTGGTTTTGGGTCGGCTGCCAACTCCCAAACAGTGAGCTGTTCTGTAAGGCCCCATCCTTCACAAGGCTCAGAGACTGTGATCAAACGCCAATCAAAACAAACTCTTTATGGTACTTTTCAGGGCTCAACCTCAGAGCACTTTAATGCACCATCGCTGAGATCATTTTAAAAAGACTCTCATGTGATTTGAAAAGAGTGTATGTGTTCTGGGGTTAGAGTTACCAAAGAGCGATAACGGCTATAGCAAGCTTCAAGTTGAAGTTAAAAAGCACAGCGGACAGGTCACTTTTTCCAAATGTCAACATTTAATAAGTGCATTCGACACAGTTTATAGATACATATAAAAAATGTTTTTGTGTGGAGCATTATATCTATGGAATATCAAAAATGAGGCACAGAAAACAAAACGGTCAGCATATATATGCATGTGACCTTCTGAATAAACACTGAATACTAAAATGCACATTAACGTTTTTAAACCGGAATGAGAGATTGAATCGAATATCAAATTCACAATCTAAATAATAAGCATAGCCTACTTACATAAAAATGTAAAGCCATTCGGCAACACAGATCTTAATAACCATCAATAGAAGCTTTACAGTATATTTTCTTTTCCTCCTGAATGAACATCGGGTCTCCAGCACAATCAACTAGAAAAACTTAAAAAAGCATCTGAAGGAATGTGTTGCACATGCACATCATTGAGCTGCAATTTTCCACTCATAATTATGCTTTTGTGGAGATGGCAATTAGTAAAAACTAATAACATGACATGAGCTTCTTTAACTATTTTTCATCCATGCCCTGGGAGAGCAAAAAAACAAAAACAAGTGTCTCACTCCCATTAAGCAAAAACTGAATTAAAACACAACAAGACAGCCTGGCACAGATTTAAAAAAGCTTCTCAGTCCTTCAGTCGGTGGCCTAGATCATTAACTGAGTTACCTGCAAAGGTCTAGAGTTTACATGTGTATAGAGAGGAATATTCAATAAAAAAATGTGCCCCCACATAAACATGACCAAATGGACTGAATGTGAAGGCACAGTGTATCTGTAGAAGATATTTAAGCCAGTTTAGCAGTATTTTGCACAACATGACAACAAACAAAACAACGGGAATTGATCAGAAAACCATAGCAAGATCAGGGACTGGTTGCATAAACTGTTAAGACTAGTCTTAAAAGTTAGTCGTCAAATTTTTCAAATTTTCAAGACAGCTTGCACCTTGGCAAACTGCTAGTTGGTCATACTTGGTCTTAAGACACATTCTTTACATAATGGGTATGTTTATGCAACTGGCCTTTGATCGGGCCTGGGACCCATAGGAAACTACATATTTTCCGCCAGCACAGAGGTAACAGTGAGATTGCAGCGGTGGTGGTCTCTCCTGGGCCCCGTGGGCACGTGTCTACAGGACTCCTCAATTACAGAGGTGAAATCTGAGGTCAGCCTCTGTAGAGAAAGAAACAAAGGGCACGACCTACAGGTCAAAAGTGCTAGACTGGGAGCAAGCTGGTCCCCATTGAGAGGGAGGTTGCTGTTTGCTTTGTGAAGGAAAAGAGTACTAAAACACAGACAAACAGAGATTAAGAGGTGAGCCCCTTAGGACTGTCACTCGGAGGGCCCCTCCATCAACTCCGATTAACTCCCTTGACCTCTGGCTTCCGTTAGAAGGAAGATGCTTAATGACCCTTACGGCTCGTCGCAGCACTGACAGAAAGTGGTAGCGGAGCTCTGGCAATTGATTGACACCAACTGACAACATAACAAAAATAATAATAATGCATTTCTTTATAAACAGTATTCAAATCTTATATTGAATATGCTCTTTAAATAAATTAATACATTCCTTTTTATTAAATAATTAAACAAAGGATTAAAAGCAGCAGTTAAACAATTTTTTAAAATTATATTTATTGTTTTATTTTAAACTATGTACTATTTGAATACTATTCATCAAAAATTCTCAATTTATTCTCAATTCACATTTATTTGTATAGACCTTTTCACAAATCACATAGTAAGCTAATAATGTATTAATTTAAACAGTGTATTAATTGCTATTTCACACAATAATAATAACCACTATGAATTAAGATATGATGGATTACACTGAGAAATATCGAAAGAAAATTCTGCAACAAGAAACTGCAACATCACTGCAATTGATTCTGTGGATGCGATTCAATTTAACCACAAACAAGGAAGATATGATAATTACACGCCCGCACGCATGCACGCACGAACGCACGCACGCACGCACGCACACACACACACCTTGTCCTGTCAGCTAATATGAGGACAACTGTTCTTCTGTTAAGTAGAAGAGTAGATGACATTTATCAATCATAAGGTACTGATATGGTATTGTCTAGGAATGTGCCATCCCTGACCTAGCAGCGCAAACTACTGCATTTTAAAAAGCTGCATTTACAATTCTATGATTTTTATTTTTTTAGAAGAATACCTCCATGTGAAGGAACATAAGCAACAATATCTCATAAAGTAGAAAATAATTGTGTGCCCATGAGGAAAAATCAAAAATGATGAAATCAGTAAGGATTAATGTCAATGTTTCGGATCCATCAGGATACGGCTGCATAATTTCGCAAGGGTGGGGCAGCTGTGCTACAGTAAAGGTCTGAAATCACAAAATGGAGGACAGTTAGACAACATGGCGGTCACCTCTGATAAGAGCATGTGCCTATATCCACGCAAGCAGGATGAGGCTGCCTGCGTGTAATTATGTAGATATCTGTATTATAAATAAAAGTATCATATTTTGGTGCATGAAGTCTTGATATTTTGTAATAAAAAAAATGGTGCAATGTGCTTGGTATGGCTCTGAAAAAGAGTAGGCATAACCTTTTACGTGTGTGTTCAGAGTGCCAGGCCATTACACAGACGGTCAGAATTGATTCCAGAAACAAAAAGGCTGCAAGGAAGAATAATTTTAACACAAATAAATAAAATATGGCAAAAACATATAATCAAGGTAAAAGTTACAAAAAAGTCAAAAGAGAAACAAATCATGTCTGGTGTGGGTTTGCATGCAAGTTACTTTCTACATGGTGTGATTTTATCACTATAACACTTACAAATCATTTCAAATGTCACTACCGTGAAAACATAAACATATGGATCTCATATTTATTACGAGATCCATGAAAAAAATGAAACATTAAAATTAGGTGTTTTGCGAGACTTCAGACAAATTTATAGAAACAAAAGTGTGTGTGTGTGAGGGGGGGGGGCTTTTTGAAAAGAAAATAATAGTGATATGATATGTTTTTTATTTTTATGATACTAGGCCTACATCCTATGATCAATTGCTTTGTAGTAGTAACAATGTTGAAAAGTTGTGTCCCATAATTTTCATACATGGGATTTTTTTTGCCTCATTGCAGATAAATTTACTGCAATTTATTAGTGTACTCACTGTCCCTGTTATTTATAGCAGACAAATAGTAAGTATAGTATAGTAGAAAAAAAGTAAATATGTAAAAAGCACATTAAGTAGAGCAAACAGAGCTACAATCCCACCACAATATGTCAAAGGATGAATGACTTTCAAATATGATGAAAATATGGAAATGTCTATAAGTTTTTTGTTGTTTTTACACACAAGTGGTATTTTATATTTATTATTTTAACATAAAAAGAGGAAACAATTTTAGTCGTTTCCAAAAAAGAAACTAAAGAAATCTATTGAGGCAAAAACATCAGGGTCCTGGTGCAATATAATTTGACTTTGGAATGACAATATAGATTTCCCCTACCACTTATGCTTTTATCATTTAACAGAATGATATAAAGATTGTACAATTTATGTCTTTGCTTGAATAATTTAACGAACAACCTGAACTTGTTTTGTCCTTTCTCTTTCATAGGCAGTGGGGATCAAACAAACCCAGACATTTGTTCCTATTGGCATTTATAACAATACTTTTTTTTTTTTTAAAGGCAGAAGCTCTAAATCTTTGGAATTATAATATTCCTTATACACACCATAATCAGAAGAAATAAATGGGTTTAATACAGTGAGGAATATGCCTAAATGGCTCTTCAGTCTCTGCTAAAAACGAGAGACATTTAAGACGTGTATATATATATATATATATATATATATATATATATATATTTTTTTTTTTTTTTTAATCACTGTATATTGAGGTTGTAGAAGTCCTAAACTTTTCCTCTATGTAAACAGATTAACAGATAAATTCAGGTAACAGGAACAATGCAACAATAAATCTATTTAAATGCTTGCTTTTATCTAAAACATGCAACCTTTCCTTATGTCCTGTTTTTATATTTATTTTATTCTGTGTTGTTTTATTTATTAAATAGTATTGCAAAAATCCAAAAATAAACTTTATTCTACTGAATAATAATGATGATAAAACCTTGGTTAAAAATCTGTTAATGCATATCTGAAACTCACATTACATGCTTTTTTTTATTTTGACTTTTTTTTATTCCCTTTTTTTTTTTAATCAGTGAAATAACATATGCTAGGATTTTAGAGATGTAAGAGATATTTTTACCTTATTTAAAGTGCTGTTATGTGCTATTATTTATACTAAAAAGCAACAGTAACATTAATTATGAATGATTTCATCACGGAGGTCCCACTTCAACCGGTAAATAGAAATTAATTTGCCAAGAGTTTGTTTGACCTCACTACCATAATTTATATGTATCCGACAACTACAAATACACTGAAACATTTTAAAAACGACTTTACTCTAAAAGTAACTCACCTTAAAATATTCAGTCATGTGGGAAAAAAGGGACAGATTAAAAAAAAAAAGATCAACAGGACAGACTTTCTCCATGTCCACTTCACTCGCATGGCCGCTAACTAACGCATGCTCGAATCTCCCGAACTGTCTGCTGAGCACTGTGTTTGGAGAGAGGAGCAGGATTCTGCGGCACTTTGATTAACTCTGAAACTTCCAAAACTATCAGACAGTTTCATAAAGAGCACAAATGGCAAATAACAGGTGCACTATTTTTGAGGGGACGTGCAGCTCACAAAACCAAATATATCACTTCAAGCTGTAGTGGAAAGGGCATACACCAAAAATGTCATTATTCTAACAAATTACTAGCAAATATTTGACCTCAAATGAACTCCAGTCCAAGGGTCTACCACAATGTGAACTTCTAAATAAGTTTTAAATGGTGTTAAATGATCAATTATTTCTAATGCATTCAAACATTTTATGAGACTGTTTGAAGCTATGTACAACAAATCTTCAATCTCTAAACCACATGTACAAATTAATTGCTATGTCCGTATCCAAATATTTCCCCGACACGCAGCACAGGCATCATTCAGTGCTTTCTACTCCCCCCTAAATAACCTCTGATGCATGTTAACTCTCATCTCCACTCCAAACGGCCTGTCCATTCTGGTTTGCTTCTAATAATAGATTTGAACACACCAGTTCTTCTTTATTTTCCTGAGTGCTGGAGAACTTTGTGTGTGTGCACGAGGGAAACGGGGACAGTCCTGGCACTTAAAAAGTTCTGGCTCTTAAGAGCCAGCAAAGCCTGCTTTTGCATGTGCCACGTCACTTCGCCTCCGAATGGACAAGACCTCCAGGATTTGCCCCAGCTGAGCCTTATACACCCAGTCAACCCTCTTCCCCCACAACCGACAATGTGCCCAATGAGCGAGGGATGTGCTGGACGGAGCCCCAATGCTGCACTCTGGATGATGAAAATAATTTTTCTTTCTTTTGATTTCCTTCTCTATATTAAATAAAGACATAAGAGAGGTATGGTTTTTATGATAGCAAGCTCAGATTTAGACTAAATGTAGTCACTGTGCAATGGTTAAATTTTAGAGCACAAACAATTTGAGTCAGACTAACGCTTTGGTTTTTAATTAATATACCATAAAAAATATCTAACAAAATTCCTTAGTACCATCATGCAATCTTTAATTTTTTTTAAAAAAAAACCCATAAAACGATGGCCTAGAGGTCAGCTTCTTTTCTTGGGAACGTCTATCTCTGCCTAGGTCATCACACCAATAAAGGGCCCAGAAGTCTTCTCTCAAGTATATAACAACATCCAATATTTAGAAGAACCACGCAGAATGTGGCACTTGTCATTGCCTGTGTTCCAAGGAGATTATTCTGGTTAAAATTCATTGTAAAAGGACGATTATAGGTCAGTGGAGCCTCATTATCGCAAACGTATTATCTTGTCATGGTTTTTCTTATTTTTTGTTCCATTAATTGTCTGCGCGTGAGTGTTCTCCCGATGGGAATCCCAACCTTTAATAGGCTGAGGTGAACATTGTGCAATATCGGTACGGCAGCTGCAAGGCAACGTCTGCCGTCATGGTTTATGCCGAATTTGAACATTATATGATTTATAGCTAAGAAAAGAATGTTTATTCTATAATGAATCTCCAAAAAGATAAATTCACTTAAAATTTGATCTGGAATGGAATAAAGTAAGATTTATTGTCCCCAGAGGGAAAATAATGGGGAAGAAATAAACATTTTTTAAAAAGTTTATTTATTAATTTTGCTCTAAAGTTTTAGGGGTGTGAGCTTATAAGACTAAAAGTCACTGTCCGTTCGCTCCGTAGGGGTTTCTCTAGTCAGCCTGGTGCAGTTTGGTGGGGTTGGGGGTGAGGGGCTATAGATGCCAGCAGTCATGAGCATGCAGGCTGTAACAAAAGCCGTCTTTATGTAGCATGCATGCTGATCCAGCAGCCCACGTTTTGTGCTGCAATTCACACGTCCAGGGACAAGAACAGGCCAAAGAGAGATGCAGAGATTGACTACTGCCTTCCTGCGGCAAACACACACACGCACACAAAACACGCAAACACACACACACGATTCTTTACATGGTTCATCTAAGAGAATTGTTTTAATTAAAAAAAAAATTAACATTATTATTATGCTCATTTATTACTTAATATGATTACATTAACCTGACTACATTAAACAACACCAATAAAATAATTTCAATGGTTAGATCAAATCAATATCTCCTTAAGGAAACAACTGCTTATTTTCGCATTTTACAGTGCATGATATCAGATGGTCATGATGAGTGATTTTTTTGCTTCTCAATAAATAAAAGGTTTTAAGAAATTCAGTGTCATGTCTCTGATAAAGGTAAAAATGTAAATGTAGGCTATGGCAGCACTGCGCTACCAGAAGATTTCATATCTAAAGCACATTTGAACCACTCAAGACAAAGCATTACTGCAATATTTACTAAGCAAGATATATGCATTTAAAAAAAAAAAGTGAAACATGATGAATATGTATGCAATTATTTTCAAAGCAAGACATTGTAAACTAGTTGAGTTCAAATAGTTATATTAATTATAACATTTTAAAATAATCATAAATCCTCGTCCTTTGGATGAGACGTTAAAACCGAGGTCCTGACTCTCTGTGGTCACAAAAAATCCTGGCCAAATTTGCCTAATGGCCTCTGTCCATCATGGCCTCCTAATCATCCCCATATATATATATAGCGCTATAAAAATGTAATGAATTATTATTATTATTATAAAGGAAAAGTTTACCAAAAATGTATGTCATCGTTTAATCACCCTCATATTGTTATAAATGATCCCCCCTCCCCCCTTTCTGTGGAACTCCCAAAAAAAATGTTTATGCTGCTCTCTTCCACAAGCTGTCAAGCTCCAAAAAAGTCCAAATGCACCACAAAACCTTTTTGCAATTACTTTATGTGAGAAAAGGACTGAAATTTAAGTCATTATTCACTGAAAATCCTGCCTGATAGCTCTGGTCATCATTAAGTTTCACATTATCGAAAAGAGCATTCTGCTATAAAATAACAACAAACAAAAAAGATATCAGGGTGAGTAAATAATGACAGTTTACAACAATTTAAACAAAATATTTGGGGTGAATTATAGCTTTAATTCAAATAAAGGAATGCAACTAAACTGGTACTTGTTATAAAATAAATAAACAAACAACTAAATAAATACAATTTTTTTCTAAAACACGCAAAAAAAAAAAAAAAAAAAATCAAGGGGCTTATGCGTTACACATGACATGAGAGACTTTCTCGGTGTAAGGTCATGTGTAAGTGTCTCTCTCTCTGTATGTGTACATGTATGAAGGAGTGAGACATATGGAAAGTACAGAGTTAAAGCTCTGAGGATTGGGCCATGAGCTCACTCTGGGATTAATTATGAAGACCTGGGGCTTCTGGTTCTGTCTATGTGCGCGCATCTAAGAAGCTATGTGTCAGCACTAAAGCCATTTAAACTGCTCACAAACAACAGTCCTGGATGGGCTCCATTTAATCAGGTATGCTCTGTGTTGTTCTGCCTCAGTGTGCAGATCTGACGCACGCATGCACGACCATGCATGGGCTAAATAAGCATGTTCAAGTGTGATAATCAAATTAGTGTTGGTGTTTGCTTGAGGGTTACCAGGGGCCTCTCTTCAGTCTTATTCCCATCTTAGAATTAATCACTCACAAGACATCTGAGGTGTTGCTACGCACACACACGTATGCACAAACACATTCCCAGGGAGACGGGTTGAGTTTATCATGACAACCAAGTAAGGGCAAAAGAAGGTTGAGAGAAAGGAGAATAAGAGGAGAGAGGGTTCCTCTGCATGTTAGCTTGGTCTCTATTGACCTGTAAACCTTTGTGACTGGAACAAATGCAAATGGCGCTGACTTGCTCACAGAAAATACTAAAGGGCTATTCAAATGAGCCACTGCCAACAATGCAACATTGGCCTACCCATGGAGCAGCCCTCGTCTGGAGCTGGGCCTTCACACTCAACACTAACAACAGCCTTATGGAGAGAAAAAAAAAGAGATCCATTGGATGTTTGTATGAAAAACAATTTTTTTGTTTTTTTTTGTTTATTGTGTTAGGGCCGGTTCACACAGAGTGCATTTTTGCTGTTAAAAGCACAAGGCACAAAAGAGTGGTGTCTTGAGACGCGTATTTTTAGAATGCCATGTCATGCTCGAGATGCTGCAAAGGATGTGAGATGTGAGCACAACGGTTATGGACCCTGGTCTAGAAAGTGTTTACATTGAAAAGCAATGGAAAAGTAACGCAGTAGAAAAGAAAAAAACGCGTTCTGTGCAGCCGTGCCCTTAGGATTTTTTTTTTCATGTCATGATTCTCATTTAAGAATTTGCTGAATGTATGAATACAAAAATCACAATTTCTGCACCTCAAAAGGAATTGTGCACAAACTAATGCTATTGGTCAAGCCAATGTTGCCGTGTCAGGGATGCCCAAACAAAGAGCAATATTTTAATAGCATCGCAGAGCTAGCATTTACACTTTTTGGGGGGAATCAAACATGTTTGTCCTTTTCAGTAATTTAAAATATTACTTGACACAGCCAAAACTTTTAGTCTTGAATGCTTTGTGCAGGAAACCAATATGACAATCCATCATAGAATAACAAACGCAACTGCTTAAAGTTGACACAATGGTCACTTGAATGTGGAAAGGGAGGATCTTTACAATTAAAGTGCTGGAAGGAGCTTTATTACAGTGGATAGGCAGGTAATAGCCTAAGTCAGAAGACATCACATTTGACAGTTTCAGAGACAAAAATATCACGTTTAAAGTTTCCAAAAATTAAGCAAAGGATATGTAATATGTAAGACGAATGCCGCTGTGACAAACAAAATTACTCATTTGTCAATTCTGTCATTATAACCAGCAGCTAGGTAGATGATGACGCCTGAACAAGTTCTCCAGGACATACTGTATAATGTCAATCAAATAAAAATCATAATAGACATAATCTGACGGTGAGCTGAGGTAAATTATTTTAAAACGCCATAAAGCATAAACAGCTCACTTGCTGATAAAACAATTTATGACTGTGCAAAATTATTACATGCCAAACAAAAAGTTTATGTAATAAAAATGTACGCTTGATTATGATATCTAAGAATGGAATGTCTCAAGGACATTGTTCTGCTTGAATTCTGACTCTCATAATCATTATGCTAACTAAACAGTCCATATTTGGTCTTTGTCAGTGCAAATTCTTGACTCACTGTAGTCAGGAAGAAGTCTGGATGTTGCAATGGTTGATTTGGAAGCTTTTGCTATGATAAGAAATTGATATGAAATTCCAATTCCATCAAACCACACCTACGGAGAGCAGATGGAGCTGCTCACAGTCGCAAAGAATAGGTTCTTGCATTACAGCTGGACGAAGCAGAACAGATCAAATGCAATTCTTCAAAGTTGCAATATTTTTAACTTGATACAGTATCTTAAAAACATGGCGCTCATTGTGCAAGATGCAGAAAAAACAGGGTGATATGGCAAAACAGTTTAAGTTGTCTGTCTGCATGTGTTAACAGATTTTAAATAAAAACATTTTTGCAGACAAATACAACAGCATGTCTTGTGTGAACAGACCCAAAGTCTACCCTGAAGAACTTAATTGCAAAAATGAGGACTGTAGGTAAGTGATAGACTTTCATTAAATTATATGGAAATAAAACAAACATATTTATTTATATTATTACAAATGTGTATTCATATTAGTGCCGTCAATCAATTGAAAAAATTAACTAGAGATTAATCACAGAAAAAAATGTGTGATTTAATCGATTAAAAATACAATCGTTTTATACGTTTTTAATATATTTTATGATGTAATAATAATTTCACTGTTAATCTCCAAATTAAATGTAGAAACAAAAGACAGTATATTTTAAATACTTGTTTAATGGGATCTTTTTATAAATGAAGGCCAGTTTCACTGATATTAATACAGCAACAGATGTCTTGATGAAAATTATTTCCCCCGGCCCCAATTTTAACCATTAATTATAGCCATTCAACATTACAGTACATTGATAGCTTTTTTTTTTTTTTTAACATATATTAGGCTTCAAAAAAATACAACAACTTTTAATTGGGAGTGGTTTATTTAATTGAACTTAAAAAAAAATCTCACATAAACCCATAATAAATGTCATATTTATCTAAGTTAAATAAGTTATCAAACAGTTTCCACTGCATAAATTATCAATTAAATATAGATTAATCCTTATTACAGCAACAAAAGTTCTTTAGTCAAGAGCAGTGAGTAATTTTCTCTGTTACCTTTGTTCTTTGATTAACTTTAATGATAGACAGCATTAGTGGCTGCTGTCACTTTAAGACCTGCCCGTGATGCACATGATGCGGATCTCACATGAGTCTAATTTTCTCACAACTCTTTACGTTAATTTAAGACATTATTTAAATTATTTAAGACTGCTTTAATGAGGATATTCGCGCAAAAGAGCACTCGATTTTGGCGTGGTTTGTTCGCACGATACTGGCATGTGTCTTTCTGTGCGTTGTGTGATAGACAGGACATTCACACGCAGCACGTTCTCTTTTGTCTTGTCGCGCTGGAATGGTTTAAAAGTATTTGCATGAATAAGAGTGTGATCATATGTAACGCTAACCAAAGGATGACAGAAAATAAAAATACGGATACTGCGTTAGTTGAGTTAAATAATTGAACATGTTAAACTGGCCAAAAATTAATCGCATGCGTTAACGTTGACAGCACTAATTCCTATATGAAATATATTGACTTTTTTTGTAAGATTAGAATGTAAGGTAATGTAATGTATTGCAATCTTCATTTGGGGGCTTTTCTCAGCAAATATTAATAAATGCTATATTTTAAGTTAATTTCTATTAATTCTATAATCACATGACAGATCTAACTAGGTAATTAAGTGTACTGTATGTGTGTGTGTGTGTGTGTGTGTGTGTGTTTTAATTTTAATTTATTATATAAATGCAGCTACTTAGGAAAATAAATTAATAAATAAAAGGACATGAAATATTGATTCGAGTTTAAATAATTTCATTATATGAGAACAAAGAGACTGGAGTGAAATATAAGACATGAAACTAGCACATTTATGTAGGAAATTGGTTGGATGGGTCAATTATACAGTTTAGCGATCATTATGCAAAACAATACAGATTCATGAATCAAGTATTCCTAAATGTGTCCCACCGTATGGCTATTTGGTTTCTTACTATTTATCCTATTAGCGTGTAGCTCAAAGAACACTGCACAGACAGGAAATGAATGCAAAAACTGAGAGAAAACCAGCCATGACAGTGTCATGCTGGTCATGTTTATGCCACAAGTGTTGGCTCTGCACAAAAAAAACGTTTGCTTTTTTTTTCAAGCTTATGTGAGAGTGATTCTCTTTGCTAGACATCAGGAACATTTCTGCAAAAAATGACATTAAGTACTAACAGAGAGAGCATCAGAACACGCAAGAAAACATCTGGATGACACCTGTAAACGGCACATGACCTGAGAGTACATCCTCACTGCAGGAGACAAGGAAATGGGTATGTGTGAAAGAGACCGTTAGATGATTGAGCGATAAAGACAGTGCATCTTCATAAACCAGTCTCCTCTTTCTTTTTTCTCCGCTGCACAATACATGCACTGAGGTTATCAAAAAACGCAATTCTTCTTACTGCGTACCTTTACAAAGTTTGCGAGCACTGACTGTTGAGTAAATGAAATCATTTTGGAGGTACTGGGATGTTTTTCAAAAGTAAAAGACCACAAAGACAGAATGTTATAGTTCATGTCATGCTAATTTCACACACTTCGAAATCCATGAAACAACCATGTCAACCTACAAGACAGCGATGAACTGAGTTAGAGAAAGACAGTCACAAAGAAGCAAAAAACCAACCCTGCAAATCAGACAACAACTTCACCACTAAAATAAATCATGTTTGATCAGTGTGGTTATGAACCCAGACACGATAATTTTCAGACAATCAGGATACTGCAAACCTTTCATCCCAAATCTGCCTCTAATTTCAGTCAAACTGATGCAATGGGAGACTAACAGGTCGATTCTCATAATTTTTCTGCTCTGCCCACCATAGAAATAAGCTCTCAAGACGTGCCCTAGATTTGAACAACCCCACTGTCTGATGAAAGATTTGATCTGCGTATGATGTTCTGAAAATGTAATCGAGTGTCAGAACATTTAGGATTATGCAGTACATATCATGTACATTCTAATTTGGAAAAAACATGTCTAGAATACCTGATATCTTCTTACTTCACTAAACGACCAACATGAAACGTTCACAGAAGATGAATAAAGAGGCCTCCCACACAGAATTCACATTTCAAAGAGACCACATGAACACTGCAGGCCTGCAGACTGGATGCAATATGCACTTAAGATAGTACAACAATTATTACTGTAAAAGAAACATGTCCGCTTTTGCGCAATTATATAATATTCACACAGTATTTTAAATATTGGCACATTCAAAATATTTTCAATCGAACAATACAGTTGCATAAAATATGCCTGTTTTATTTCTTAAAAGAATCTGTTAAATGAAATAAAAAAATATATTTTTAAACGAATTTAGTTAATTTACTAGCCAGTTGTGACAAGGAGTGGCACTGCAAATTGTATGTTGATGGTCACTTTAGTTTGTCAAATTGTTTCTCACCAGCGTAGTCAAGCATGTCTGTCGGAGTCGTCCAAAGCCCCCGAACCTGTGAACAACAAATCACAGCCCATGAACATTTACTTAAACTCAATGAAAAAAGCACAAGCACTTTACCTAATTTCAAGAACCGTCCATAAGCTCATCTGTGCTGCGAATATTCATCCAAAACAGTGAACAGCACAGCATTTTCTCGGGTCACGACCCGGCTCAGTTGAGCATGGAATGTAAAACCGAACCAAAGGAAGCAGGAGAGAACCCTGCAAAGGATTGTTTCATTTGCTCACAGGATTCATTAAGTCATTTTTGACTTGGGATCTCAGCTCCTGCTCACTGTAAGCCCAAAAAAAATAGATGTTTTCTTGGCAGGAGCAAAAAAAAAAAACTTGAGTTCAGCCAAAATAGACAATACAGCAGTATAAGGAGCTAAAACACATGCCAGATTGCAGAAGGGCGATTCAGAGCTGAGGCCCTGGCTTTCTCCCCCTCTCTAGAATGATCCACAGTGGAAAGAAAAGCCTTCTCCCTGTCCTCAAATGAACTCAAACATGAGCTTCCTGTTAGACCCTGGGAGGAAACACCCAGCACACCAACCTCACACTAACAGAGGAAGGCCTTCACTGTCGAATTCTTCTCTGCCTGCGAAATTCGGTCAAGCACTTAAGAGCTCCTCACTCATACTCACAAATTCTCGAAAACGAACGCGCTCACACGCTGACATACATAAATCACACACATGACCTCGGTTACCTCATGCACTCACAGAGGACAAGCACGCACAGAATGCGTCACCTGATGTCTCCCTGCATGAAAACGCAACCCTGTGACTACAGAATGTGTGTCAGTCTGATGTCCTCTGCTACCCATGAATCTGAGCAGCTTAGGCACATCCCCCAGTGATCTGTAATGTTCCAGACTCCTGTCGGACACGCAGCGCTCTAACAGCTCTTCCTCACATCTGTGCAACCTTTTAGTGCCAGCTTCAGACAGGCTACAGGCTAAAAGCTCAGGACACACCCCTGACCTCAGCTGACACTACAGGCCACTCAAATCATCTCAGAGAGCTGCACAAAAGCGAGGATTGATTGTGTGAATGTGACAGGTTAGCCGAGGCGCCTCCTCTCTCTGTGGTGATTGCATTTTAAATTTTAAATGATAAATGCTTTTTCGTAGGGTTAGCTGAGGTAAACTAGCTTGGATGCAGGCCAGCTACGAGACAGATGAATTTATGACTTTGCAGGCGCAAAGAGCGCGTAGGACTGTTCTCCTCTTTGTAATCTCAAAGGGCTCGGTTGGCTTTCCTCAATTATCTGGCGATTTTCAAAGTGTTTTAGCAAAAGATGCTGGTAACGAGCCGTAGGCGTCATTATCAAATCATTTCGAAGGGCCAAGCGTAATGCTCAGATTACAGTACAGAGTCCAGGTCATGTTGACACATTACATGCTTGGCCTTCTGTCTCTGCTGAAATGCAGCAAGGGAACAAGGGGAGAGCGCACAGAAAAACCTGAAGCCAAGCACAAAAGCAGAGGAGGGATGAAGAAAAAGTCTGAGAGAAAAAGAATATGACAATAACATATGCCAAATTTCTGTCATCTGTTGCAGAGAGTTTGGGGAGACATTCCTGTGGGATTGACAGTTTGGCGTGGCTGTAGCACCAGGGGCCAGTCATGGAAAGACACTTACAGTGTGCACACACACTTTATGAAGTCAGCCAGACCTTCTAAATGCAATCTGGCCTCGGTCGTGTGCTCTCAGCGTCGGCCTGGCCCGGTCCTTCCTGCCTCGGGTTACGGAGCTCTGTGCTCAACGGTGGTTTGGTTATTTCACCGACAGGAGATGTAAATGAAAAGATATTTTTGGCAAAATAAATCGAGTGCTGAGTGACAACATTAAGACAAGTGGAAACAGATTTCACAAGTGACTGATGACCTTTTTCTCTTTTTTTCCCAGTTGTTTTGAAGTGTTATACGACTAGAAAAATTATTGTGGAAAAAAGAAAAATACACAGGCCCTTCAAAATAATGCATGGTACTGTTTACAGTGAGTGTTGGATCACATTAAAGAGACAAACATATAAAACATCTGACTGAGGTTTCATGTAAAACCTCAAAAAATACCTAAAACATCCCCATACTTAAAAAAAAAATCTTCCCACTTATTTTCTGTTTCCATAAAATGCAACCAAGCAATAAGGACAACTACAGCTGAATTTCTCTAATGCACCTTCAAATAGACTGACAACGAAATCTAAACTAGGCCTATTACAAATTCAAAAAATTATTAACAAAAGGAAATTAGAGAGCAAGCAGGCCGCCATAACATGACATGGAAAACGCACAGTCAGCATAACAAATCTCAAAGGACAGTGGTTAACATGTTATAGCATGTGTGTGCTACACACAGAGGTGTTCGACTAGTCAACAACTAAAAGTTATAGCCTACCTCACAGACACAAAATGAGATTTTTAAATCCATGCACTTTCAAATATATTAATAATACATAACAAAACACATACACACAGTAAAGCAATTTATGCACATGAAACTCTAGTTTCAGTTATTCAGTAGGCTTCATTATTCTAACATCTGACTGATGTACGAGTACAACCGAAGTCAAGAAAACTGTAATTTCACTTTTAGCATATAACAGCAGATTATTATCACATTCAATTATTTATATATACAGAGTTGCTCACCCTGAAAAATTTAAAACTGTATATTTAAAGATAAAATCTTACCAAATAGAAGGTGGACGTACATTCCATCTCTGGGTTGAGTCCGAAAAAGATTTTCGCCATTTCAAGCACCACTGCAACACAGACACACACACACACACACACACACACACACACACACACACACACACACACACACACACACACACACACACACACACACACACACACATTTCAGAATAAGCTATATTCTCACTGACTGTAAAAAAAAATGTCTATAACAATAGCAATATGCATTTAGGGAAATAAAACCATGTAATAGATGTATTTAAATAACTACATTATGATCAACCAAAAGGGGCTGAGGACTTTGTTATGCATGATACACAAGGATGTAAGTTAAAGTAAGATATTAGCATGAATTTACAATACAAAGGGGACATAACATGCACTATTTTAATAATAATTACATTAGTTGAGATTAATATTTTAATTTTACTAAGCTGCATGAAACATTATAGACAACCTCAGTTTGAAATAGATGGGATGAAATAGTCTATAAAAAAGACATTCGTTTGGCAGAGATCTTTTAGTAAGACACCCCATTTATGAAGTAAGTTAACGTTAAACATAACTTACTAGATTCATTTCTCTTTTAAACCGAGACGATCTAACGTTAGATCCGTCTCATGGTGCCTTCAGTAAAAGAGAAGAATCTATAACGTTACAAACCCAAACGAGAGCAGAACGATCGATTATTTGAAAAGCGCGAACAAAAACGTCTGGCTATGAGAAACTGACCTCTTTTTCTGTCGACTGTCTGCATTATTCTATTCGACGTGCCCCAAATAAAATGAACTATTCCTCGATTCGAGTGCGTGCTCGACATATATTTTACATTTGACGCCAGGAAAACAAGCTGTGAAAACTAGGCTACAGTTCAATAATGCCCCATATGCCGGCTTTGTATCACTTGCGCATATCATTTCAAGCGTGACAGAAATAGCAAAGAAAAAAATAGAAAGAAAAAAAAATGCAACCGACGGGACCAACTACAATATGATAACGGCAAACTTACATTATTTACGTCCGCGTTTCACTCTCTTCCTAGCTTCATCTAGGTCATTCGTACTCCTTTAGTTGTTGTTAGAAACAAATAAGCAAAAGAAACTTGACGGGGGTTGGTGAATAAACCACGACCACCGTTATTATTCAAGTTCAGGCTGAAATTCCGCTTTTGCTAGGTTAACGCGACCGTTAATGTAACCCGTCCGTGAGCAAACTATCACAACCTTCCCATCTAGACAAAAACATGACGACACACTACGTCTTAGGGGTACCGTTAGTTTGATTTTTTTTTTTTTTTTTAAATGAATGGTCTAGAATAACTGTTCACTCTCCCAACAGCCATACGACCGGACCACAGCCTCACACTACCGTGAACTAGATCACACAAGTTCAACTAAGGTGAACCAACTGTGATTCACTCACTCTCTCTCTCACACACACACACACACACACACGCGCGACCGTTACACAAGAGCCAGACAGCAGCCGCTGGCCTATCTTATATCAGCACAAATAACAGTTTAACGTTAACCTTACTCCTATTCACATTGGATATAATGATGGTGGCTGTGGGCTTTTTGTTTTTTATTTTTTAACCAACGAGCTCGTCGAGGTCGACCCGTTCGGCAGATTTACCTCAGCTCGACGATTATGCAGTCAGTTTTCAAACCGAGGACAAATCTGAGAGGTAAAAGTTTGGACGTGAGGAGCTTTTATTTACCGTGTGTAAATAAAAGTAACTTAAAGTCAATAAAAGTGTGGTTCAGGAACATCCATGATGTTCGATACTAACATTGTTCAATAAAGAAGGTTAGGAATTATATCTGGTCATTTGCTGATCCATAAAATAAATAACTACATGTTGCAATAATAAAATATTGTACGTACATTTTAGTACAAATGCCTACATATTAAATATTTAAAGGCGTTTAAACATTCTATAAAGTTTTTCATAAATGTTTGTAGGTCCCGGGTCCATCGTTTAACCTGTTTAAACCCCCATATTGTCCTAGGCCCAGCTAAGCGATAGTACAATGAAATAAACTAACTTAAAGTTACATGCATTTTCTAAAAGAAAAAAAGGGGATAAACTGTTGGTAAAAATACATGATTTTTTTCTGTTCATTAGTTCTGTAAACAGTTGCTCAATAAGGCCCAAAAGAAAGTTACAAAAAATAAAGTAGGCTAACATAAATGATCATGTCTTTTTTTTTTTTTTTTTTTTTTTTTACTATCAGGCAACTTTGGGGATATTCATATGGATTTTCTTTTACTTTGTTTCGTTTAATGTGACAATGCTTTAACATAAAGACGAAGACTGCCATCTTCTAATGTAAATGAATCAATCAGTTACTACTTAAAAATGTGACCACTGACATATTTACATGTTTATTGTGATGATTTATATGAAAAAAATAGACCCTTTAAATATATGTATGAATTTTGATAGCTGTATACTGAGCTTTGACACAGACATCTTTCAGAAGGGCAAACTGGTCATGTGACTATTTACATCAGCCATATTAAAGCACTTTAATTTACAGAACTTTGACAATGCTGTAAAAGTAATTTTTGGTCACATAATTTTTTATAAAAGTTATTTTTTGATGACAAATGGTGGCAGGGGGATTAAATGGGTTAAGTCAGAAGGGCTTTGGGGTATCAGGTGATTTGGTGTTAAACCTTTGTGTGTGTGTGTGTGTGTGTGTGTGTGTGTGTGTGTGTGTGTGTGTGTGTGTGTGTGTGTGTGTGTGTGTGTGTGTGTGTGTGTGTGTGTGTGTGTGTGTGTGTGTGTGTGTGTGTGTGTGTGCACACTATCAAAGGCATTCTAAAGGGCATTTTCATATTGTGGCTAACAAGTGAGTCATGTATTCATTCTTTTATTATTTTTAAATATAATTTTAGGCTAAATTGCATCATAAATATTAAGAATTTCTGTCTGGACGTTCAGTATACTTACAGAATGTGTAAAACATGTTAAATGTAAAATGTACATAAAACAACTTTAACTTCCAACGCTGTTGAGGAACTAACTCTTTAGATGGCATTTAATATTCTAATTTACCCTTTTTATTGACTCTCAAAGAACACTAGTTAGATTTTTTTCCTGCTTCAGTGCTCCTTTAAGTCAAGTCTGCTGTATTTGTGGCCCATAGTCAGCAACAATTTCACTAATGTATTTTTAAACACAATACTTGCATCATAGAAAATATTTGACAAAGCCACTAAAACAGACAGAGAACTATTTTATCTGTCAGATACAGATAAAAGTTTTTTTTCAAACAAGGCAATATTTTTCCAATAAAATAGGCAGAAGACAATAAATAATTGTTTACTTTTTTAGGCTGACATTTTTAGATACTGTTTTAAATTTTATTACAAAGATGAAAATAAATCACATAAGAGCTTTGATCACCCTTATTTAGTATTTTATTCCTTTTTGAAAGAAATGCGAGAAAAAAAAGATAGAAATGACATAATAAATAGGCCTAACTAACATATTTTTAACACTTGATGAAAATATTTGTTCTCATACAGGTTGGTGGTTGAAAGATAT
Source organism: Meda fulgida (assembly GCA_030578275.1). Classification (NCBI taxonomy): domain Eukaryota; kingdom Metazoa; phylum Chordata; class Actinopteri; order Cypriniformes; family Leuciscidae; genus Meda; species Meda fulgida. Next base: position 11,700,827 of record CM060619.1, read on the forward strand.
GACAGCTAAAATGTATTTTAAGAACAATTTACCTTGCATTTTCCCCCTCTGGATCCAAAAATCAGATTACTTTCCCTATGAATACTTGTGTCTTTGCTTCACCACTCTGCCATTGGTTACTGAGGGACACACTCAGTGAACCCACAGGTTCATCCATACAGACACAGCTAATCAGATTAAATGTCCTATGTGTGAACGAGCGTGTGTGTTTATGTCCTACACAAAGTGGCCTCGTGGGAATTAACAGGAGATGGTGGAAAGCAGATTATTATGAAAGGGTGGTTGAGTTCACATGGCATCACATGTTTACATGAAACTTATTATTGAACCACTGTAGTCTCCAGCATTACATGCCTCACAAATTAAATAAATAAATACATGCAAGAAAAAAAGGGTAGACATTAATGCCAGCAAGTGCTCCACATTTATAAACTAGAAAGTCAAGGGAAGATTTGATTATATGAAATTTAATACACACAACCTTTACGGCCTTGTGCCGGTTAAATTGATTCCTCGGGCAACCAATTGCCTTGAAAACAGTTGGCCAGGGCGCATATAGGTCAAACGATTCAAAATGATTACATTTGCATTTGTAAGATAAAGACGTTGTATTCTCACGGCAAATAGAGTCGTCAAGTAACAAATTGCATGCGATCCTCTCTGACACATGTCAATCACACCAAAACGTAGTGAGAGGCCCACTTGCGGAGCCTGCTGATGTAGAGACGTCGCTCCTGCAGTGCACCGGCTGCACCTTTTGTCTTTTTCAGCTAATCACAAATTCAGACCCGGCATCACTTGCATACTAAGCAAGCCCAAATGCTTTGGTCATACGCAAGTCAGCTCAAGAGAAGCCTGCTGCTAATTATTTTTTGTGCCCCTGACTGAAATGGGGCACTATTCAATAGAACGAAAGAGCGTAATGATTTTCAACGGCGTTTAATGCAGAACTTTCTCCACGCCTCACACCGCCAGTGCGTGAGTGTGTATGAGTGCATGGAGCATTGAGCCCTGGGCTGTGCTAATTTGCAATCAGACACTCTCTTTGAGTTCTGTCTCTATGCCCCCAGACAGTGTAAATGGCAGCTGAGACAAAGCTCCTATTCTCTCCGCGCAGGCCCTCATAGTTTTATTTCAGGCCAGTGCTCTCAGACAGAGGGCATTCTGGGAAAGCCAATAGATGGCAGTGGCAAAGGGGGCGGGACACTGAGAAAGTGGAAGAGAGCATGCTGCAACAGCCCCCTACTTCCCTCTATGACCGGCGTCCATGGGCACGCTGCAGTGCCACACCCACAAGACTTGCACTCTGCCAGCCAGTGTCTCGCCATTACTTAACTTATCGCCATTAACTAAATAAAGTGAAAGGTTCTAATGTCTAATCTATCTAGCCTACCTATCTATCTATCTATCTATCTATCTATCTATCTATCTATCTATCTATCTATCTATCTATCTATCTATCTATCTATCTATCTATCTATCTAGCCTACCTATCTATCTATCTATCTATCTATCCTATCTATCTTGAAATAATTTTTTAATCTAATTATTATTATTATAGTGCAATGATGTCATTGCCTTGAATACATTAACTGTTGAAATTTTTTCTCTGTTTTGTTATATCCATTTAATTAATTATCTATCTACGCACTTTGAAATGTAAAAAAAACAAAAAAAAAACATTGCTGTGCATCTTGAGAGAAAGCAAGTTGCTTTTAGTTAAAACAGCTCAAACATTCATTTTAGTGTGGGATTATAGGCTTAAGCCTTGTCTGTGAAACTGGGGGCAATACTTTTATTCAGCAAGGGTGCATTAAATTAATAAAAAAGTAACAGGTAAGGACATTTATAACGTTACCAAAGATTTCTATTTTAAATAAATGCTTTTCTTTTTAACTTTCTATTCATCAAAGATGAATCAAAGAAAAAAAAATAGATTTCCACCTAAATATAAAGCAGCATTGATAATAATAAGAAATGTCTCTTGAGCACAAAATCAGCAATGATTTCTTTAAAAAAAAAAAATCAAAATATATTAAAACATAAAATAGTTTTTTCTAAATGTTGCTGTATATTCTGGGTCTTTATTTTATAGTAACGTAGTTACATGTACTTACTATAGTAATAACAGTAAATTATGCATATTTGCAAGTAACTAACCCCAATCATAACTCAGAATTAATTAACATGTAGTTAATTAATATTACTCAGTACTTATTTGAGGAAGTATAATGTCACTACATCACCTTAAAATAAAGTGTAACCTACTTCTGATACAAATCCCTGCTGAGGATAAAAGACAAAAATGTTATATTACAATATCGACCCTAAACTTTAGAATGCTAACATACAGAGTACTAAACTGTTTCAGAGTCATTGGTTTCGGAGCAAAACACATGCCTGGGGTGTCAGAAATGCAGGTATGTTACATGAGATAACTTTACTTTGTTTTCAAGAGCCAAGACAATGCCTGTCACTGCCACGCAACCCAAGGCTACAAGTGAATGATTACAGAGAAACGAGCCGTGTCCTCAGACAGGTCACAGTCTAGAGGCAACGAGAGAACGATAAAACCCAGAGCACACCTATGACTTTATCACAAATCCAGAAAACATCCTTGACATATTCTCGATGCTGACACCCATTTCTTCACAGTAAATCAAGTGCCCGAGGTATAAAATTTGACTACTGGCTCCGCATGGCCTCTTTGTCTGAGATTAAGTGAAACACGGAGAGCCCGGTTAAGGCCAGCAGCTGTTTGTATCACTTTACATTAAGAGTTATTTCTTCTGGTGTTAACGCTTTGATATGCTGTTGGTTCAGCTTTTAAAAAGTATGGAATCCCTCAGATTCTCTTTGATCTGACAAGCGCTCCAAAGATGTTTCTTTTACAACTGCTTATTTTGCACACCAAGCAATATAATCACACGAAACAGTTAAGAATTAGTTCATATTTGCATCATCTTGGTCCGGTTCCCAGAAACAGCTTAACCTTAGTCCTATACTAAAGTGCATTATCAACAGTGATTCTCCATAGAAAAACTCTTTTATTCTGAGATTAGGTTTAATCTGTGCCTGAGAAATCACACGTTTAAGACATATATCACTAAACCTTGAGATTCAAGGCTCTGAAAGCGAGACATTCCTTCTTTTGAAGGATTTGCTCACATGTGGACGATTGCCCTAAAGACCCTCGTTTCAAATAAACAAGAAATCTATAGATTAAAATGTGTGAAAAAAGGATTCGGTTGAAATATTGAGTTTTAAAGTGGCAACCTCAGAAAGTCCCCACAGTCCGCCTGACAGCTGGTCTTCGGCTCCCATCTTAATACTATACAATTCTTGGAAAGAAACAAATGCACACACTTTTTTGTCGAATGGGTTAAAATTCTCAATGAGAAAAAGGGGATCTTATTGGCGTAATTGGCACAAAACATGGTGTGATCGAGAGTAATTTGACCTTGGTGTGACCCTGCCTGGAAAGCCTAGCACTGGAAGCGGTGTAGTGAGGTTACTGTGTGTGCTGCCCCATCTCTCTCTGGCTCCACATGATGACAAACAGCTATTGTTATGGCATACCGCAAGAACAATTGACTTCTTATGCCTCTCAAAGAGAGTCAGAAGACAGGCAAAAGTTTAACATTGCAACCACAATTAAATCAGAAACCTTTAGCTCAGTGGCCCATTATAGCGAGGTTTTGTGCAAGGTGGCTGGGCTGTGGCGGCAGGGTGCAGAAAGGTAAAAAGCCCTAAAGATGCCCTAAAGTCTTTCAAAAATAAGACCCCTGTAGTGCTTAGTCTCAAGTGGAGACCTTAAACCCCCCAGACAACCCCGGAGGACACCAACTAAAACAAGGGATTCAAATCCTTTTATGTTTTGGATGCTGGTATCTCCATCAGGCTTCTCAATTAAGATTTTATGTCCACCAACTCCAGATCAACATAAACCAGCTTGGACCAGCATGGAAATTGATGTCTCTTTTCAACATGAACGACTGAAAATTTCACTACAGACCAGAGATTTGAGTGCACTTTGCTATTGCTCCTCCCTGTACGCTCACACACACACACTAAATGACATCACCACACATCTGTTGTCCCAACAGGCATTCATCACATGGGTACCAAAAAGACAAGCCCTCTTTTTTTTTACCCATTACAATCTCTCCAGTTTTCCTTCTCTCTCCATCCCCTGCACTCATTCTCTATACTGACCTGTGGCTTTTATCTACCTCATCCTACATTCAAAAACACATGCATTGTGGAATCGGGAAAGAACTGTCATTAGTAGTCAATTAGCCATTTACGTGACCCTTCAGTCCACCCGTGTGATTACACACAGACCCCATCAACCAGGTCAGCACTAATAAAGTGAGATAGAAAAAAGGCCATGAAAGTTAGAAGATGTAGCAGTCTTTCTCTAGATCTCTTGTTCTTTCAGAAGTATTTTGTTTATCTCACATATTATTTTTATTTGCTGTGAATAATAATGACATCCAGTCCAGAAACATCCAAGGTCAAACTTTTATTGCCCTTTGACTCTTAAACCAAAGGTTCCAGCAATAGTTTTTAGACATTACTTTAATATGCATCGCTACCACAAAATGTAGTACTATATATCATTAATAGCATTTTAATAACAAAGTATTACAACATCCTTTGCCAAACTTATTCTCAAATTATTTTTTATTATATAAAATGTAACTACACCATAAAAATGACAAGATCTTGCCACATTTGTAGACAATGAAAGCTGTTTGAACGCCTCATGCAATGTGATTTTTCTGACCTATTCTAAAAAATGGCGGGCTTTGGGTCAGAGCCAGGCAGCCTTGAATCAGCTTTAATCGACAGTGTATAAGTTTATACTTTGGAGGGAGGGATACAAGATGGCGGAAGCAGTGAGGTGCAGTTCTCATTCTGGGCGGCAGTACAGTTCCTCATCTTGTGCAAATAGGCAATCCGGGTAGAGCCCCCTTGTGGACTTTCATAGAAACTGCTCTGACCAGAGGATGTGGGGGGAGCTTGGTAGGTTACGCCCATGCCAAACCTGAAGTGGGGAGTTTTAACTGTGATAGGGGACAAGCAGTGGATACCCTTACACCACTGATGAGTGGAAGCCTGGTCTGAAAAACGGTAGTGGATAGGGATCATTTTTGTGGAGCTCTGCCTCCCTCTACTGGTATATTCGAATATTGCACTTTCATTTAAATCCTCACTGCTGTAAAATGAAGTATATTTTTAAAGGTAACTTTTCCAAGGAAATTAATTAAAAAAACACTTTTTAAAGTTGTAATATAATACAATACAATATATTATAATATTGGAACAATTAGGAGATTATTCTAAAATACATAACCAAAAAAAAAGCAGTTTATTTTTTACTTAATGAAAGGAACACAGTATGCTGACAGTAAGTAAATATTAAACTACACTGTCACTACTCCAGCTTTTTCTGCATCTGTTTGTGGGTATAGACGTACCAGCATCTGGTTTATGTTTTGAGTGAGAGAGAATAATGAAAAAAGAATAAATTCTGGAATAACTTATAGGAAATCGTGTGATTTACACAGACATTTATAAGCAACACATCAATGAAAATATGCAGTTTTTTCTCCTTTCACTGGACTGTAATTGGGAATACATGGCTCTAAAACATATCTCTAAACACGTGTTTACAATTTTCTTTTGTCAGCTCTGGGGATTTAGCCCGAGCATCATCATCATGTGATCAAATTCAACTGCGATTTACCAACTTGTTGATCGCACGCACTTGGACTCAGAGATGTCACAGGGTGCAACAGAGAGAAAAAAACTATGCAGAAAGTAATTGCAGATGAAGAACTGAAACCCAACAGCCCTGAAGGGAGGTGGGGTGTATTGATGTCCACTTTCCATTCCTTGTTGTACAGAACAAAAGTGCTAAACAAACCTTTTCCGTCTCTCCTGGCATTTTTAAGGGTCTCTCAAGCAAACGGTCACAGACAAAATGCAATGAGACAAAGATATTCCCCCAAGACAAGGAAAATTGTCCTCTTTTCCCCTAAAATCTTGATAAAGTAAATGAAAAGGAACAGATTCCATTGTGTAACCATCCAAACTATGAGAGCAGAGCTAAAGTGCAGTTTTGGCAGTCTGTGGTCAAAATGCTAACAAAAGCATCTGATGGGATTTTTTTTCTTCCCTTTTGGTTCTTCCCTTCCATTCTCTTTTAATTTATTTCTATTTTTCATTGGCCTAAGAGAATATCACTCAAAATTGTCTCTTGCCTGCAAATTTGTATAGGGATATGGCCTTTATTTACAAGTGGCCTAGAACATGGGTTTGCATAGAATATTTCAATTATCTGCACAAGATGTAAGCCATTATTTTGGCTAGTATGGACATAGCTGAAAAAAGCCTTAATATATTATCAAGAAAGGATTAGCATTACCTTTACAAGGGAAAATAGGATGTTTCAAGTACAAACTGTGCTACTCATGAAAATTTTACACAGGTTGTCTAATGGACTTATAATGCATTGTCTCCAACATCAATTTCCACAAATAGCCACATTTGTTGCATCAAACTCCATGTCAGACTCAAAGGTTGCCTAAGCTGGAAGTTGTACCTAAAGAAACACGCATAACAAGGTCTTGCAAATCATCAAAAAGGTCAACTGCAACTATATTGCACTGTTCATTTCAGGACTGAAATCCAAAGCGACATAAATAATGGTAACTGATGTCAGATTAATAATATGAATTATATTCTGAAAGTTTCCATCCCATTAGCAAAACCTGAGCTCCACTGCGACCATCAAACACAAACAGAAGCAGGAAATCTGAATAGGCTGTGCACTTTGATCTCTGCACTAGCGAAAGAAACAGACTCATAAACATGTCCACCCTTTGAAGCTTATGATTCTGCACAGCTAATTCTCCACCTTCTGTTCTGTCCAATCTTCCCTGCCTTAGAGCAAACAAGCTCTTGTTTGCAGAGAGCATCTTTACAAGAAATAGTACATTTGTTTGCTTTCCTTCATCAATCAGCTCCCATCACCCAACAGATTTTGACTTGCTGATGTTTCCCATTATGACAAAAGCATGTGTTGTTGTTTTTTACGTGCCTTCTCGATGTATTTAAGTACATTTATTTATGTATATATATTTTGCACAGGACCGATTACAGGTAAGCTCTACTTATTAGGTTGTCTGTGACATGAGAGAACAACGCACTTTTACCACCTACCACTAGAGGGAGCAGGGTTGTTTTGAATGTCGAAATCTTTTTGAATGAATAATTGACTTCAGTCGTTTGCAAGATCTGAAAATTTGGTTGTATGTGAAAGTTGTTGAGGATACATACATTAAAATAAAGAATGGTATTAAGCAAAAGAGTTTTTTTTTTGTCATGATATAGTTATCAAATGGCTAGTCCACCCAAAAATGAAAACAATTGTCATCACTTACCTTAATTTCGTTCCAAACCTTTATGACGTTTTTTGTTCTGTGGAAGAACAAAAAAGAAAAAACAATTTTTTTTTTTTAGCCACAGTGAATATCAGAGGGGTCCAATGTTGCTTTAACAGCATTGGCTTTCAAAATATCTTCTTTTGCTGGTAAACAATCTTAGACCAACAACAAACCAGTTGAAATGTTTTTTTTTTCAACATTGTAAGTTAGTCAACTAGTACGTTAGGCTACTTAATGACCAGCTAATGAGCATCATAGACCAGCTAGAATCCATACCATCAAGCTGGCTTTTCCAAAAGAGTCCGTATCAACTTGTCATTAAGTAGCCTAACGTACTAATTGACTAACTTATTGACTAACTAATTTCTTGTCAGTAAGTTCCGTCTACGCAACAGAACTGTTTTGGCGTCCCAAGCAATGTCTTAACCACTTATCATCAAACACTTCATGTGGTAGGCAGCAAACGGTGTTATAAAGCGATAAATAATAACAAAGCCTTCATGTTTTGTCGATATACCGTGCGACTCGAATCCTAGCTCTCGAGCGACCCTCTGTTGCTATGGTTACCACCTCAGCCAAACGCGACTTTGTTCGTTGTTGAAATGTTTTTTTTTTTATGTTGGCTTCAAGTTGGGAAGCTACACGTCTTAATTAAATTAGGACCAGACCTTCTCAAACTCCCTCATAAACTCGCACCCATAGCTTCTACGGGTGACCCATGCCTGCTATCTACAGCGATGAGAGAAGCTGCATGCACCATTTACTCAATGGAATTATTGTCTGCCAAAGAGGAACACTTTATAAACCCTTTATAAACTTGAAGTTTTCACTTTCTTTCAAAATTTAAACAAGGTCTCCCCAATAGCCCGAGTTAAGTTGATTATTTTTATTAAAAGAAATGGTTTCAAATCAGATTCCTGCGCATGTCTCATCGATCTCTTCGAAATTAAGCGCTATAGACTATATCACAAAAAGGCGGAGATGTCATTCAACCGTGCCCGTAAAGGTGGGCGGACTGGAGTGTTCCCCCCCCCCCGCCAATGGCAAAGCACCGACACAAGACCCAAAATCCCTAAAATCAGCCGTCAGCCCGCGGCGGGGAGCACACTCAGTCTGAATTAGCCCCTATCGCGCATGAGATGACGGATCGTGTCTCCGCGCCCGCAGCTCACGCACGGACCGCGGCGCGCCGAGCAGCAGCAGCAGCGTAACGTCACGACACAACTTCAGTAGTTCGCTTTCTCCACGCGCTCTCTTCAATGTCACCATGCGCAGCATCTCATCCTGCGGTGCATTGCTGTCAGTCTACTACCCCCAGATCTTCCTCATCCTCACCAGCGGCAGCTACCTGTAGGTTTCAACAACTTTTTTTTATTCTCACCTTTAAGATCCCGTGGCAACGCAGTCAACAGCTGGGGACAGTTAAAGCGAAGTTAAAGAGGTCTGTCGTTATTGCATTGCAAAATTAGACGGTCATATGAATTTTAAGAGGGCAAACAAATCATGATTTCCACATGTGTTGGAATTGGCATTATTTAGTGCACCTGCTGTGTTACACGAAGAGACTGAACATGTGCATGTGTTTTAATTGCATCTGAGTAACTGATAGTTCAAATGAAAGTGTGCTTGAAGAACAATGCTGCTGATTGGATCGTTATATTGAGTTAGGCTATATTATTTATTTAAACATACAGTGTATCAGAAACCATTTTCTGGGATCTTGAATAGGATGAACATAGGCAATGCAATATTACTGCTTAAATTAAAAGCATGGCTATAATTTACAGTAAAAAAGTTAAACTATATTCCTACAAATATGATCATCTTTCAATCAGTTGTTTATATTATTTTTGTTATCAGTTATGCACATTATGGATGAGTAGTTATGTTTATTGCATTTGTCATGCGTGTTACACTGATGGTGTTTTGTGTAACATTGTACCCTGCCTATACATACTGTACTTGATGAACTTCAATTCATTATGTGCCTTCTGGTTTACCTTCTGCATTATTATGCTGTTTATCAGTAGGCTATATTTAAGATTAAGCAGATTTTACAGTGAAGTTTTGGCAGCAATTACTTACTCAAATTAGCAGATGAAATTAGAATAAAGATTATACATGGTTTATTTACAGCTATACCAATCATTATACCACTCAGTTGTATAGGCTATACTAGTCATGTGCCAGTATAAACCAGTTAATTCACTCAGAATTGATGAGATTACCTTTCATTAATTTGCTGTGAGAGCCCAAGGACAATGTTTTACTCATTACATCATGTTCTGATCTCAAATGCTTGTAATTGGAAAACCGCATTTGGAAAAAAACAGGGTGAGATGTGCGTCTCGCTGGAAAAGACTGAACCTTTTATTTACACTAAAGTTCAGCCTGTGGAGAAATTACTGAGCCACACATTTCAAAACATATGTGTGGATCATAAGTGTACTTTAAATAGATCCTGGTCTGTTTCAGAAGTGGTCATTATTACTTAAAGAGTTACAATTCATATATTGTTTTCTGATTCCCAGTTAACTTTCTTCCTTTAATTTGGTGGCCTATTGACTATTTAGAGCCTAAAATATTTTTTCCATGGATTTTCCTCAGACCAGACCTATGTAACGTAACTTAATAATAAATGACACAATGTGTAAAAAAAAAAAAAAAAATGCTTTTGATAAAAGAGATATGCTGCATGCCATTAAAAATGACTGAAGGGAATGAAGTTTCTCTGTATTCAGATGTTATTAAATAATATTTGTTTTACGAGAACAGTTGGGTCTGCTCTAAAATAGGACTTCATTTCATTATCATTGGTCCTAGCATCTTCCACAGTGGCAGGAACAGTTTAATCCATTAAAATAGGATTGTGTTCATCTGTGTTAAATATTAGTCAATTGACTAACTTTGTGGTGATCTTTGTTGAAGAACAGCTGAACAGATGGCTTGATTTACAAGTGTAATCCACGTTATGTGTGTAGTTTCACTTTAATTGGGCAGTATATCCTGTGATCGCATTGTTGTATATGGTCTTTGTCTGTAGAGTTGCGTACGGTTGGCCTGTTAAACCTTGTAGACATTATTTGGGACCCCCGTCTCATTTAAATCAAGTCCAGTTCCACGCTTGCCCATAAAAGCTGTGATTCATGAACTTTGATTTGTTTGTTGTTCTGTTTTAAATGAGATGCTCTTAAATTTCATTATATTAAAGGCGAATCTTTCAAATGTTGCCTGTGGCATATTGAAAAATATGGAAACGTTTGTGAGGAAATTGCCTGGCAAAATGCAGTTAAATCATGAGAAGGGTTTGGGTATTTGAAGGGTCTATACAAACCCTGCAAATATATCTTCTAAAACACTAAGCAATCTTAAATAGTTTTGTGCGGTCCACTAACTGAGAAAATGAAATGATGAATGGATAGTTCACTCAAACATGAAGAGTTTGTCATCATTAACTCACCCTCATGTCGTATTCTCTTCCCTGAGACAAAAAACAAAATAAAACAAAAGATATTTTAAAGACTGTTTTAACTGTTTTCGTTGATTAAGTGAAAGTCAACAAGGTTTAAAACAGCATTTGGAACCCATAGATAAATCTTTAAGGACAAAAAAAAAGCCCTGATATATTTTCCAAAATATCTTCTTTTGTGTTCCACAGAAGAAAGTCATACAGTTTGGAATGACATGAAGTGAGTAAATTATGACAGAACTTTAATTTTTGGGTGAACTGTCCATTTCTTGAATACCTGGTCTACATCAGATGCTGACATCAATGTGTCTGGTCTCCGAAGGGCTTTGTCTTCAGTCGTGGCTTTGGGTGCGAACATCATCTGCAACAAGATTCCCGGCCTGGCCCCCCGACAGCGTGCCATCTGCCAGAGCCGCCCAGATGCCATCATCGTCATTGGAGAGGGCGCTCAGCTGGGCATCAACGAGTGCCAGTACCAGTTTCGCTACGGACGGTGGAACTGCTCTGCCCTTGGCGAGAGGACCGTTTTTGGGCAAGAGCTGAGAGTAGGTCAGTAGGTGCAGCCCTGTGAGCTGTGCTTTGGTGTTATGCTTGTGTGTGCGTGTTGCTTTGGCTCTGACTTGTTTCCATGAGAGTCTGGCCCTGCAAAATCAAGAGAGACAAAACGAGGTTAAAGTTGATACATTACTTAAAAAAAAATCTCAAAACATTCGTTACACACACGCAAGTGGCACCAGTAGCTTTGCGAGAACCTCAACTAGGAGAACATACAGTAATGTTTTTTTAATATTGCACTCCCATATAAATTGCCTATCAGTCAGAAATGTTTTGTTACGGTCAGAGTGTGGAGCAGGGCTGTGTTTAATCCAATGGTCCTGGTAACAATCACTCTTTTGGGGGTTGGTTGGCTCTACTCAGCATAATCTTTTTTCTTTGGTTCAAGGAAATGTATGTTTCTCTGTTGTGGTGAGCTCTACACTTTGCGTTTGTGGGTCCTATGAAGCTTTTTTTTTGTTCTTTTGTGCAAATTGCTTTTGTGAGACCTAAAGAAAAGTAATTTTATTGGACAACTCTAGCAGGAAAGTTTAGTTTAAAACAGTTTTTTCATATGCAATTATGGAGACCTGTATGGAATCTGCAGACTATTTACACATTTTCTGCACTGATTTCGAGTGTAAAACTGATTTAAACACGGCTTTTATTGGCAGCTCAAAGCATAACCGAATTAACTAAAATATTTAAAGTCCCCCTGTAGTCAATAATTTTATCCCTTAAAACTCATCTTTGATCACCAAAATTACATATTTCCTTGAAAATTTTTTATTCATGTCTTAAAATAGCTTGAATGTAACTCTACACCTCATTTAGTATACGCTGTTCTATGAATATGCAAATTAGCCCCACCTCCACTCCCTCGCACCAGCTCAGAGATCCACTCGTTGACTGTCACATGTTGATGTGATTGGTTACAAGGTAGTTTGTGACATCAGAAACACCAGCGATTTCAAACCACGTTTTTGAGATTGTCTTTGGTTCACTGCAGTTTTAAGGAGAAAATACTCAGCAATGGAATAGACTTAAAGTGCCCCTATTATGGATTTTTGAAAATGACCTTTCATGTAGTGTGTAACATAGCTATAAGTGAATGAAAACATCCTGCAAAGTTTTAAATCTGAAAGAGCACCGTATATAAAGTTATAGCCTTTCAAAAGTAAGATTCAAATCAATGAAATGAATCGTTTTTCAAACGAGTCATAAGCTGTTTTGTTGTGACGTCAAGATGAAACATTAGCATATTGCCCGCTCACTTATTGCTCGCACAGACACCAGAAAAAAACTTGAACTTCAAACCTGCAGTTGCTTCCTGTGGATACTGGATAGCATCATGTTGAGAAGATGCTGTGCTCTACAATGTGAAGGTAAAGCCAGTTTTTTTCACTGCCCAAGGACGAGCATGTGAAGAATCAGTGGTTAAAATTAATCTTTACCACAATACCACAGCAGTATAATTCTAAACTTTTACTATTCCTTTATTTTACTGACGACTGCTTCTAAAATCTTGGAATTCAAAGCAGGATTCGCAAAACGCTTGCTCTTGAAAGATGGTGTTCAAAATACTAAGTTTTGAGTTTTATATTGTGTAGGTCTCCGGCTGACTGATTAACTCACATTATTACTGTCGTAATGAAATTCTTCTGCTAATCAGTTGTGGGCCACTAATACCCTAAAACTGTGTCTATTAATGCAGATTGTCTGTCGTTCTCACTACTTTGAAGGAATATTAAGCATGGAGCAAGATTTGATATGGTAAAATACTGTTTAGTTTGTGGTGTAGGAAGCCTCAGTATAAGCAGAGCTGACGTTGTTATGGCAAAGGGCGTTTTCGACACGGACTGAGCTGTCTGGCCAATCAGAGCAGAGTAGCTGGCGGAAAGGAGGGATTTAAAGAGATTGATTCATCTGACGAGTCGTGAAGTGCAAATGTATATTATGAGGAAAAAAACAGTTTGTTGACCTTTGATGAATGTAAACCTGTTGTAGGAGACTCCAAAACAACATTAGGAAACTTTAAAATAGCATAATAGGAGCACTGTAAGACAAACCATGTACAAATGCATAAGCCATATTAAAAACACCACATAGACATATAAACAACATTAAAAGCTTTATTTTTACCAGAGGGGGACTTTAACATTTAAGAAGCAGGGTGCACTGTACCAACAGGAAATAATATCTTTCAAATTTATTTTCCATTGAATTTCGTATCTCTCAAAATCGAATGTACGAATGGGCAATTTATCATAAACTGTTGGTTATTTAATAGCCATTGTGGACTTCACTGAAATGCGATTTGAGTTTTACCACAAAATTCATTACAATAATGGTAGTTAAAATTCATCAGTAGGTCCAGGTATGCATTACTTGTCAAATTATCCAATGTCTTTGTAACATTGAGATTCAGGCTCTTGGCTGGATAAAGGAGAATCCTGTGCTCAGTCAAGTTACAGGACGTCAGCTTTAGCTATGAGAAGAACCACAACGCTAATGGTCTCTTTCCATTTTGTACGATGGAGAGGGCAATCACTGCTTCTTTTACAAGATTCAATGCCAGCATATCTTGATGAGGGATATTATCCTTAAAAAAACAACAGCAATTTCATATTTATTTCTCACGCATACTGTAAATGCCAAAAAGTCCACAAAATTATAGTATTCACCGATTTCCAGATTTAATGGTTAGTCTTCATCTGAAGTCTGACAATAAGGTCATGACTATAATTATAAGAGCAATGACCCTACTTCAGCTCTTTGCAATATGACGACCATGTACAATGCAAACGGAATGACCAAAATAACTGGGCATCCATGTATGATGACCAAGAAGTTAAGGAAAAAACAACAACTAAATAGAGAGAGAGAGAGAGAGAGAGAGAGAGAGAGAGAGAGAGTACGATATAGTACATTTTAAATTACATTTCGCATTCTTAACCTCAAATGTAAAAAAATAAATATTTAGCACCTATCTACAATGGAAAGGGAATGATAAAAAATACAGCCTTTTTGTTACACTAAAACATAAGCAACTTATGTGTTTTAAGAAAGGTAAATATAAATGCAAAGATCTATGTGAAGTCATAAGCTACAGACCTAAACAGTTCAGAAATCCATTTGAACAATCACCCCAACTCTTCCACATGGGGAAAAACCAATGCAACATTTTATTTATAATTAAAACTTTTAAATTCGGCCGTTTATCAATGTAAAAATGGTCTCAACAAACAGACAACAGTTTAGAGATTTCTGTGGCGGACAGTCTATTCCTACTAACCTCAGTGGTCTTTTCATAAAGGCCGACCAGCAGGGGTCAGTTTAGTCTCCTTACATCATTCTTGAGATCAGGAGTGCTCAATCCTGCTCCTGGAGATTAACATCCCTGCAGAGTTTAGCTTCATCACTGATCAAACAAACACAAGAACCAGTTAATAATTTCTTAGGGATAAAATTACAGTCAGGTGTGTGGTGTCTGCTTCGCATTGGAAGTTAGACCCTGCTGATAGATGCAGTAGCTGAGTAGGAAATCAAACAAAGATAAACTCAAACAATAAGAAACTCACAAGCATGAACTTTGGGATGTCAGTGGTGTCAAATCATCTCAGAGGTTCTACTCTTTTCTTCCTAGGTAGCAAGGAGGCTGCATTTACCTACGCCATCACGGCAGCAGGTGTTGCCCACTCTGTGACAGCAGCATGTAGTCAGGGCAACCTGAGCCACTGCGGCTGTGACAGAGAAAAGCAGGGCTATCACGACCAGGAGGAGGGCTGGAAATGGGGAGGCTGTTCGGCAGACTTGAAATATGGAGTGGAGTTCTCCAGACGCTTCGTGGATGCCAGAGAGATAAAAAAAAATGCAAGGAGACTAATGAACCTGCACAATAACGAAGCAGGAAGAAAGGTATGAAAGAAAACAAGTTGTATAAACTATATGTAAATATACTGGGGTTGGACAATGTAACTGACACACTGGCCAAAATAGTGTTGGAGATTTCATGCCTATTTATGCACAGCCTGGTGGCCAATCTTTTACATTCCATCGGTAAGAGCAGAGTTTGAAGGTTGAATTAGCAGAGCAACAGCACAGCTGTACATAAAATATTGAGAGTTCGAAAGAGGACAAATTGTTGTTGCGTGTCTCGCTGGCTCATCTGTGACCAGGACAGCAAGTCTTTGTGGTCTATTGAGAGCTATGGTATCCAGGGGTAATGTCGGCAAACCACCATGTAGGACGAACCACATCCAACAGGAGTAACTGTTGACGCAAGAGGAAGCTCTCTGAAAGGGATGTCCTGGTACTAACCCAGATTGTATCCATAAAATATAAAACCACAACGGCCCAACTCACTGCAGAATTAAATGCGTACCTCGACTTTCCTGTTTCCACTAAAATGGTTTGTCAGGAGCTCCACAGAGTCAATATTCATGGTCGGGCTGCTATAGCCAAAACTTTGGGCACTCGTGCCAATGCCAAATATCAGTTTAATTTGTGCCTTGGGCTGTGGACAATGTGAAACATGTATTGTTCTCTGATGAGTCCACCTTTACTGTCTTTCCCACATCCGTGGGAGTTACGGTGTGTAGAAACCCCAAAGAGGCGTACCACCCAGACTGTTTGTGCCCAGAGTGAAGCATGAGGGTGGATTAGTTATGGTTTGGGCTGAAATATCATGGCATTCCCTACTGTGCTTGATGGGCGCATCACTGCCAAGGACTACCAAACCATTCTGTAAGACCATGTGCACCTAATGATTCAAACATTGATCCCTGAAGGGGGTGCCGTGTATCAGCATGATAATGCACCAATACACACACACACCAAGACTTGTGACAGAATGGTTTTATGAACATGAAAGTGAAGCTGAACATCTCCTCTGGCCTCCACTGTCACCAGATTTTAATATCTTTGAGCCACTTTGGAAGAGCAAGTCAGAAATAATTTCTTCCACCAGCATCACATAGTGACCTGGACACTGTTCTGGAAGAGGAATGGATAAAAATCCCACTCTACAGGACTTGTGTCTGTCTTTCCCAAGGCAAATTGATGCTGTATAGGCCACAAAAGGAGGCCATACATCATAATAATAAATGATTGTGGTCTAAAACCAGGTGTTACAGTTTCATTGTCCAACCCCTGTATAATTAAATTAAAGAATTGTCATGTTTTCATGTGATTTACTTCATTTAACCATGAATAGTGATACACTGCTTTTAGAAAGAGGGATTAAAGAGTTAGTGGGAAAAAAGCATAGGAACATTACTACTGAATCTCAAATCCCTCTCACTGAAGGGGAATATTAACATTGAACTAAACGGGTAAATGTCAACTATCACGTACGTCTGTCTGTTGAACATATCAGTAACACATCAAACAGCCAAATAGTTCTGCTTTTAACTCAAATGTAACCATATACATAAATGGGGACTTGAGAATTATGCTCATTTCTCTCGTTCTTTGATGTGGCCCTTCGGAAGGTAGAGAAAATTACAGGGTATGATTTGGCTAAAACATATTTTTTCCTCTCAGTCTTGACATATATCTGGCATCGCACATTGAGACATTGCTCAGGACGTATTGAATAATGGCTTTTGGTTCAAATTGCTGAAAACAGTCAAAATAAAATGTCAAGAATTTCCCTTACCCGTCAGCTGCACAAATTCACTCGCACCACAGATTCAGAGGCCTCTGATGAAGTCATGCCTATTGTAAAAGACTATGTGAGTTTTACCAGCAAATAAAATACAGATTTACCCAATGTATATATATATATATATATATATATACAGTATATATAGTAAAGTTTAAATAAAATAACATTTAATTTACATTACCTCTCATTTAGAATTCAAAAGATAAACGAAGGTTTGTGCTTCACATGCCAATTGGTCACAGTTTTCTTTTTCTACTGCTGCAGGTTCTAGAGGAAAGGATGAAGCTGGAATGTAAGTGTCATGGCGTCTCCGGCTCATGCACCACAAAAACCTGCTGGACGACTTTGCCAAAATTCAGAGAGATCGGCTACGTACTTAAGGAGCGTTATACCACTGCGGTTGAGGTGGAGGCTGTGAGAGCCACGCGTTTTCGCCAACCCTCCTTCTTGCGCCTCAAGCAGTCCCGTGGGTACATAAAGCCCACTGACACAGACTTGGTTTACTTGGAGCGTTCACCCAATTACTGCGAGGAAGACACTGCGACGGGGAGCACGGGAACGAGAGGGCGCCTGTGTAACCACACGTCCCCTCACACAGACGGCTGCAACCTGATGTGCTGCGGCCGAGGCCACAACACCCATCAGTACACACGCGTTTGGCAGTGCAACTGCAAGTTCCAGTGGTGCTGCTTCGTTAAGTGCAACACCTGCAGCGAAAAGACGGAGGTGTTCACCTGTAAATGAGCGAGCGGAAGAGTTGAAAAGACAAGAAACAAAGGAAAGAAGCCTATGGAGAGAAACAGGAAGTGTTTGAAAGAAAAATGGAAGTGTCTAACATATACATGGCTTCGTTTTGCACATCAGGCAGTCTTTATGCGAGAAAGGCCATTGCCGAGGGAGATGGGGATGAATAATGAAGATCCTGAAACTTTTGAGGAAAATGCACTGACTTCAGACTGACTGTTTCGTGATTTCATTCAAACATGTGGACGCTACAACTGCAGTGCAAGGCTTTCGTAGTTCTCAGATGCTCACAGACTTCAGGAAGGTCACCTGAGGCATGTCCTGACTTGATATAGACTCAAAATCGGACAGTCTAAACTGGCCACAAAAGTGATTTTTTTTTTTAAATTAAAGAAAGCTCATTACAAAGACAACTTGTAAAAGACATGTAAAATGTCCCACCAGTTGAATCCCTATGGGAGCTCAAGAGGAAAGACTTGCTGCAACTCTGGAAACGCTGGAAAGCTTAAAACGTTCAGTCACACTGTACTGTATCTGTTTGAACACTGAAAAAATTCCTTTTTTCCTTCCGTTTGGAGAAAAAGACTGAAAATGTTCATACTGTAGTTGTCTCATAATGGTATACAGAGGTTTGAACTTCTATTATCATTGCTACTGATCTGTTGCTTCCAAAATTCAACCCGAAACAATACAGGACATTGTTTATGAGCTTCTTTAACCCTGCATTTCTTTTGCAGTTGATCGATAGTAAAGTGGTCTGCACACTTGGGAAAACATCATTTCGGTGAATACGTTGGCAATTGCTGCACTGGTGGTTGTGACGCATGCTGTCAGCTTTATGAAAATGGAAAACTGTTTTTTATGCGGAGAGAAGATTCTTTAGTCATATCAAGACCTGGCCATGTATGCTGCATTGTTTTGTCTTTAAATTTGTGTGTCTAACCATGTGTGGGAACATAAGAGAGAGCTTTCAGATACTTCATAGAACTGTAATGTGACCCACCACCATTTGAGTGACCGACCATTCCCACGAATGCCAGAGACATGGGATTCCACATTACTGGTCCGGCGTGCACAAGGTCTAGTTATATTCCGCCTGAGCCAATGGACCATACAGCTATGGATCTGAAAATCTTAAAAGGTCACTGGAAATATTTTGAGTAGCAACATTTTTTTTTTTTTAATCTAAATTGTTTATACAAGTTATATGGCTGGCAAATTTGTTAAAATATATTTTTTTATGTAGAGAATATGGCACTTTATGTCAGGTATATTCAGAGTAATTATTAATACTATTTTCCTTGTCATATTTTTATTGTTTATTTGGAGATCTACTTTTTTTGTCCTGATTTAATTTTGTAAAATGTTTTTTATTATTATGATTTTTATTTTTCCTGAGCTCCCCATAATTGCCTTCTCAAGTTTGATATGAAACCATCTCATCGTTTTGTAGCCTGGTTGTATTTATACTTTTTTTTTTTGAAGAGATGTACAGTAAAATCACTAGATTAATAAATGAATCAAACCGTTTGGATCAAACACATTCAACTGTGTTCATTTAAATTCATTTTATTACTAAGAAAAAGGTTGCTAAATGCATTTCAACCTCTTGCTTGATCGACACGCTGGACCCTGTGTAAAGTTTCTTCCCAGATGCACGGAGTAGCTCGCAGTCGTGTGGTGTAGATCCTGCGAAACGCTGATCTCGGAGCGACGCAGAGCTGCTCCCGCCTGGGTTTGAATAGGCATCCGACCTGGCTCATTCATTCACCAGCCATATACTCTCTGCCCCTCTGGTCTTTTTCCTGTGTGTGAAAAGCATTGCAGGCAGCCAACGGAGCAGAAGTAAATAGGACCTGTTTTGTTAGCTGTCTGAACTGCTGGGTACCGGAACCGCGTAAGCTCCCAACACTATACCCCGGATTGAGAGAAAAGTCAACCCGATTGTTTCGCACAAACATTTTGTCATTAAAAAATATGAGGCAGAAAAAACAGGGTGTTGTGGGGAGAGTAGAGGCCTCCATTGAGGGGTATTAAAGCTACAGGGGTGTGTGTGTGTGTGTGTGTGTGTGGACCACTCAGCTCATTCCAGGACAGGATGGGGCGAGATATGATTCTGCAAGCTAATACTTCTGGTCTGATTCACTTGGGACGAGAACTAGATAGCTACAAGAGCAAAAAAAGAGTGGTGTGGGATGGACCAAGAGAGAAATAACTGAGCACTGGTGTCCCATGTTGATTAGGCTAGACAATAAACATACATCACAACCAATACGAATATAAGGACCCTCTTCCTAAAATATAAAAGCAGCTTTTTCCCTGTGTAAAGTATGCAGAGTATGTATTACAATATATACATACACTTACCACCGGCCACTTTATTAGGTACGCCTTGCTAGTACCGGGTTGGACTCATGGCATATATTCATCAAGGTGCTGGAAACATTCCTCAGAGATTTTGGTCCATATTGAGATGATAGCATCACGCAGTTGCTGTAGATTTGCCAGCTGCAAATCCATGATGCCAATCTCCGGTTCCACCACATCCCAAAGGTGAACTATTGGATTGAGATCTGGTGACTGTGGATGTCATTTGAGTAAAGTGAACTCATTGTCATGTTCAAGAAGCGAGTTGGAAGTCATTTGAGCTTTGTGATATGGCACATTATCCTGCTGAAAGTAGCCATCAGAAGATGGGTACACTGTGGTCATAAAGGGAAGGACATGGTCAGAAACAATACACAGGTAGGCTGTGGCGTTTAAACAATGCTCAATTGTTACTAAGGGCTCCAAAGTGTGCCAAGAAAATATTCCTCACACAATTACACCAACACCAGCAGCCTGAACTGTTGATACAAGGCAAAATGGAGCCATGCTTTCATGAATGTCGTAGCAGAAAATGAGACTCATCAGACCAGGCAATGTTTTTACAATCTTCTATTGTGCAATTTTGGTGAGCCCGTGTGACTTGTAGCGTCAGTTTCCTGTTCTTAGTTGATAGGAGTGGCACCTGTTTGTCTTCTGCTGCTGTAGCCCATCTGCTTCAGTTCTACCTGATGTGCGTTCAGAGATGCTTTTCTGCATACCTTGGTTGTAACAAGTGGTAATTTTAGTGACTGTTGCTTTTCTATCAACTAAAACCAGTCTGGCCATTACCCTTGGACCTCTGGCTTCAACAAGGCATTTTCACCAGCAGAACTGCTGCTTACTGGATTCTTTCTCTTTTTCAGTCCATTCTCTGTAAACTCTAAAGATGGTTGTGTTTGAAAAACCCAGGAGATCAGAAGTTTCTGAAATTCTCTGACCAGTCCGTCTGGTACCAACAATCACGCCATGTTCAAAGTCACTTCAACTTTCTTTCCCATTCTGATGCTCAGTTTGAACTTGGTTTGACCGTGTCTACAGTACATGCCTAAATGCATCAAGTTGCTGCCCTGTGATTGGTTGATTAGATATTTGCGTTAAATAGTACTTGAACAGGTGTACCTAATACATTGGCCGGTGAGTTTATACAATAGTATATCCTATATATCCACTTATTAATAATTCAAGTTTATGGTAAAAATTGTTTAATGAATACTGCATTTTTTTTAAATGAATATAGAAATGAAAATCTATTTTGACAGTAAACATTTTTACATAGCCTACACAATTAAAAATAATTACATATTAAGCAGCACTTAAGCAGCACAACTCTTTTCAACATTGATATTAATAAAAAAATATGTTTTTTGAGCATGGACAGGAAAAAATTACATGTTTAAAAATATTCAAATACAATATAGTCATTTTAAATGTCAATAATATTTTGCAACATAACTGTTTTACTGTATTGTTGATCAAATAAATGCAGCCTTGGTGAACATAAGAGACTAATTTTCAAAAACATTAAAACGTATTACCAATCTTTTGAATGGATACTGTTAAAATAAATGTTGTGATTTTTTCTCCCAAAACTGACCTAGATGTTTTTGAACACTTCTCTGCGCTGCATGCTCTCAGTCAGTAAGCGTGGTTTGTCAGGGCATGTTGCTTGTAGTAGGAGCTGAGGTTGCACTGACTCGCATAAACATGAGGGTGGAATTTCTTCAATGATTAGAAATTACCATATTACGGAATGCACACACAGGTAATTGCGTCGTTTTTATTTTACTACAATAATTGCACTAAATTAAAGTGTTAAATAGACTATCCTACCATATCGTAATGTCCATCTAAACTACACGTGAAGCTTGTTCGGACAAAAATGGAATTGCTAAAATGGGATGGCTTTGTAAACAAACCCGATTTTTAAGCACAAAAACTTTCAAAAAGAAAGATTCGAGTCTCACGGCTATTCAGAGGCGAACTTTATGTGTACAGATCAAGAGGCGGCCTGGTCTCTATAAAATGCAGTGAATTAGGGATTAACCTCTACTCCCTGTTGGTCACCAGAGTTTCTTTAGTGGCTGAAATGCCAGGAAGACACGGTTCTCCTTGTTTCATAGGATTTGAATCCCACTTTGGGGGGGGGGGGGGGGGGGGGAGGCCACTAAATGCATTACAGACATCAGCATGAGTTCTCTCAGATTAGCTCCTCTGATTGATTTCCTCTTGTGTGGAGAACACAAAGCCCAGACCACCCCCTTATGCTCCCAACTACTGATTGGATATTTAATGACACCAGTGTGGGCGTTTTAAGCCATCTCCAGAGTGTAATATAGCATAGTTAAGGGGTGTAGGGATGGGCGTCCAGGGATAGCATTCTCCCAGCTCCACTTAATCAACTATGGGTCCTTCTTTAGGGGCCTGAGGAGTAGATTGCCATCCCTTTTTTCCACCCTGAGGCCCATGTCCCTGAGCATTGTGTCATCTGCCACACCTTGTCTCCGAAGGCTTTGTATGAGCTTCTGATTCTCTAGGTTGTGTTCCAGGATGTTCCGGATGGCAAACACGGCCCACTGGCTTATGACTGGCAGGAAAATTAAGGAAAGTTATTGTATCAAACATTTAAGCAAAAACAAAAACTAGATTTTATATTTTTGGATGAAAATGTAAGTGGTACGCTCCCGTGCAAACTCTCTCTGCAAGGGGGCTGTCGGCATGATGTTGCTATGCGGTCTCTGAGGTGTTTTTTTTTATAGTTTTATTATGTTGCTATGAGGTTGTCGGAGTGTTTTTATTGCTTTCATACTGGCCCAAGCCCAAAAATCCCAACCCTCCATGATTATCTGGTCTCTAGATACCACCAAAATATGGGTCCTGAGACCTACAAAATATAACCATTGGTCCATGTGAATTTTACGGTAAACTTACTTGACCACTTATAAATATTTTTGCCGTACCAGAAGTGAAGCTAGCATCACCAGGTCCAGCAACAACGCTAAACATTAAGCAAGAATGACCACTTCCTGAAGCAGTCAGGAAGCAGCATCCGGGAGGACACAAGCTCAGCTTAGTGGCTCATCCCCTAGTGAAAGAACAGCTGGCATTGTGCCCTGCTTTCTCTAATACAGACCGGCAGAGATCGCAAGAGAATGAAAACGTTTTTTTTTTTTTTTTTTTTTTTTTTAACACAACAGCGCCAGCATCAGTCAAGGAGCCTTTGGAAACACAGCTGCAATACATTAGATTGTCACGTTATCAATGAACCGTTTCATATGGAACAGAGTTGGCAGGATGCAGATCAACACTATAAAAATACAAAATGTCACTTAATTTCATTCAAGTGGTGATTTTCCACCCAGGATTTCAATCAAGTTTTCCAGAAAGTGTTGCACATTTATAAAATTGACTTCTGTCAACACCACAAAATTACTCATATATGCAATACCTACATTTAGCTTCATAAACTATTATGACTAGATATTTCACACAAGAAAACTGTTGAGTGAGGGATACAAAATGACCGTGAGTCAGCCCAATGGTTCCACCTCTCTGCAGGGGACGTTGCTAGGTGGAGGGACATGAAACCATTCGGGAAGGCGCTGGTTTTTCTCTAATAACATTTAAACTGCGTTTTCAACTCTGAACAAGCCACCAATCATTCAAACATCAAATAGTGCGGTAAAACCTCCAATAGTAATTGAATTTAAGGGCTATTACAATGCTATTCACACTTTAGATAGCAATATCTTTGCATTTTTTGCGGTGGTTGTTAACAGAAAATGCTCATTAAACACACCGCACAAGCACAGAGTGAATAAAAAAACAAGTGAGTTACAACCAAGGATACAGGGGTTGTTGCTGTCAATGCTGCAGTTGTCCAGAATGAGAGCTATACCGTCCAGTTCTCTTACCTATAGGAGACAAATGAAAAAGAAAGAAAAGGAAAATGGTCTTTAACAGGGGCATCGTGAGCCAGACTGGTCAGAGAACAATTACTTTCCATGGAGGAAAGTCCATGCGGTTAAGCTCTGGTTTGGCGCAGTCATACGGGTTTGCGCTGGTTTTTGTCACATGCAGTTTATAACTATACCGTAAATTACCCTGAGACCGTATAGTAACCCAAGAGCTACAGCGGTTGCCCTTTAACCAACTTGGTTCATTAAAAAAAAATCTGAATAAGAAAGAGGAGACACAAGCCATAGAACCCTGACAATTTTCTGCTGTTAATGACTATCATGGCGTTTGATTGAGAAAGTAGTACTAGCAATAAAACGAAGGGAAACTTATGTAACTGTACGCTTCGGCCACAGAATTAGTTTTGTTTGGCTGTCCTCACATGTAGTACACTATTGCAGAGGCAGCATTTTAAGACATTGGTGCTTCTGACGCTAAAGCTGGTCCAAAACTCATCTGTACAGCTACCTAACACACCTTTTAGCAAACACAAAAATTAAATACAGCAACATGCCAATAACAATAGTTCAGTCTTTGAATTCAAATTCATTATTTTATCCAATATTTGTGCATGCCATTAGCATTAGTAACATGATAATGGTAAACTGTTGAAACCATCAAGACTCATCTCAAGTGTGTTTTGTGCGAAAAGTGCTATTGCGTGGCAGCTGCGGAGCTGCTTTTTACATTGAGCTGTCCATATTACGAGGCTTCAAAAAGTCCAGATTTACGAGGTTCCATAGCAAAGACGATGCTATCTTAGGGGGCATTCACACAGAATGTGACACGCAAGGCAGTAAATTGAAACAAACAAGTCTAGAGTGTCTATGGACACGATTATTAAAAGTTAAACTTTTTTAACTTGAGCATCACGTTTTTAGAACATTGTTTTGAGTGCGAGACGTGACAAAAAAACGCGTTCTGTATGAACAACCCATTAGAAAGTAGCAAAGGGAGCAGTAGGCAATGAAGGTGCTCACAAGTTTTGGTCAAAAAGTGAGGGTGCAGATTGGCTATTGTTTTTTGACCTTTGAACTCTCAGTTGTGTGCTTTGACCCTATTTAGGAAGGCCGGTACTAGGTTCTCCTCCGTGCTGATTAAAGGGGACAGACCTGAAAGGATGAAAATCCCTCCATGGCAGGAGGCTGCTTACAAGGGAATTCATTTAAAAGAAAAAAAGGAGGAAGGGGAACAAAGTGTAAAGAGATTTGGGGAAGAAATAAGATGATACAAGCATGAAATTCAGATTGGTTCTCAAGGCTTTATCTACCAGCGTTAATCCCCTGATTAGTTTTCAAGGAGGGAGCTTCCACAAACAAAAAAGCCCAGGCCTGGGTTGATGGACAGCGCGCAAGGCTCTAAACCACAGTATTGTTAATGTGTTTACCACGACTGAGTTGTGCCGTCCATTGAACAGTGCATTACTGGACTTGGCTGCAAGCTCTATGGTGTTAGTTTCATCACTCATTGCCAACACATTCCTTCACATTCCAACGAGTCTTGGAACTTTTAAAGATGATTTCCAAGATTTTTGCTAAATACTTCCTTCCTTTGGCAATCACATTGACAATTTCAGTTTTTCTTACCTATCAATCAGTTCTGATTTATTGATGAATTGCAAGCAAGGTGGAGTAAGGCAAAAAAGCGAGAGCGCCCTCCCAAAAATGTTTATTATATATACACATTTTGTTTTGTTTTTTAAGAATATAATATATACATATATATAAATATATACACATACATACCATACATACACACTATAAACATACACAAATATAACTTCTAGGAACTATTGTGTGCAGTACCTTGTTCTGGTTGACAATGTGGCCGTAACACAGGTTACCAATGAGCCGAATGAGATGAGCTTTGAAACTGATGACAGGGTGTGTGTCGGCGCCCCCTGGCCTCGTCAGGGAGAAATCATGTGCTGCAGTGAACACATTTTTACTGGTTTTGCCCAGTAAGTGGACATCTTTCAAGAGATCTAGGAACGAAAGAGAAGATATAAGGAGAATTTACACATTAGTCATTTAGTCACATTAGACATTACATACAAGATTAGAGAGAGAGAGAGAGAGAGAGAGAGAGAGAGAGAGAGAAAGAGAGAGAGAGAGAGAGAGAGAGAGAGAGAGAGAGAGAGAGAGAGAGAGAGAGAGAGAGAGAGAGAGAGAGAGAGAATATGCATGCTGGCATAACTCCCATGCCTAAGGTGTGACATCAGAGCTGGACGGATGACAGGAGAGTCTGTGAAGAATGTAGATTGTGTCTGTCTTCAGTGAGCTGTGACCTGTCAGAGGTGTCGGTTTCATACAGCACCCCACAGGAATGGCTGCTTTGTGTTTTAAATGTGAAAGATGGGAAAAGCTTATAGGGGTGTGTGGTACATTTTTCAGTTTAGTTTTTAATCTGCGAAACGAACAGTATGAGGGATAGTGAGCTCAGCAACGTTTCAAGACAAGAGACTTTTTAAAGTGAGTATGCAGTAGTACCAAAACAAATATTTTGCATCTTCATTTTATGGCAACGGCTTGTGTATTCACATTAAGAATGCATTAGGATTTTTATCTCCAACAAAAGCAAAAGCATTACGCCAGTACTCCGCATTTACCGACTGTTGTGCTCAGAAGGCCAGAGTGATCCTGCAGGACCATGAACTCTTTGCAGTCAGAGGTGATCTCGCAAAGGATGTCTAAAAGCCTGATGACGACCATAGCCGCCTGCAAATGCAAAACAAATACTAGGCTTAGTATATCTTCTATAAAGTGTACACTACAGTTTGGGGTCAAGTAAGATTTTTGTAATGTTTTTGAAAAAAGTGTCTTATGGTCATTTATTTATTACAGCTCTTAGGCAGTATTTATTTGATAAAAAAAATACAATAAAAACAATAATATATTTTTAAATATTATTACAATACAAAACAACTGTTTGAATTTTAATACAATAAAAATATATATATATATATATATTCCTTAAAATTAAGATGAATTTATTTCTGCTTAATATTTTTGAGGAGATCGTGATACACTTTCTTTTTCAGGATTCTTAGAAGAATAGAAAGTTCAAAAGAATAGCAGTTATTTGAAATACAATTTTTGGTAACATTATAAATGTCTTTTGATAAATTGAATATGCCCTTCCTGAATAAAATAATCACCAGTAATTTCTTCAAATAAAAATCTTACTGATATTGTAATGGTGGGTTAACTATGTTTTCATGTAACTATTTATGTTCATGTTTAACTATTTTCATGTTATGGCCTTTATAAGGCCAGATATTAACAATCTATACTATACTACTAAAAAAAATTAACATGCGAAAAACAATAATTAGTACCGATATGAAATGAAAAATAGATTCCCACAATAAGCTATTCAATCTCAAGACAATAAATATCCAATATCTACTGATAAAAACATGCATAATATTGACCGTGATCTGATATGATCCCAATTCTCTTTAAAATTACATACTGTACATTACTAACATGAAGAGGTGCAGTATGGGCATAGCAGATCAATCTGACCTGGTCATCTGATGATTCAGAGCTCAGAGTGAGAACAGCTCTGCAGTGATGAGTGAAGCAGGAAGCCAGGAACACTGCTACACTCAGAGGCAGTAAACAGTCCTTCTCCTCCTCAACAACACTGAGCTGTGCTAATATCAGCTCCAATAGTATGAGCCTGTTAGCATTCAATTACATACACAAAATATTAACACATAATCAGGGCTTTAACATGACATTAACACCCGCCAAATGCGGGTGGATTTCAGCAGTGGCGTATAATGCAGTCACTCCAACTAGCCACGTTGAATTTTATTTATAATATATACATTTTTCAATTTTAGTCTATTAAAAAGACATCTGAATTAATAAACTAAGTGCAATGTAGTATTGTCAAAAATATAGATTTTTCGATACATAAATATCTAATACTCATTTTTTGCACAGAACAGATACAGCTGCGTTATTTTCTCTCTCTCTCATCTCTCCGCCAGTGAGTTAACACAAACCCACCTCCCCTCTCTCATTCATTTCATTTTTCGGGATTAATATTGTTGGTGCTACAAGGCTTGAATTTCGGCGTGGGATTGCGCGCATTACGCATAATTTTACTTAATCCTGCAGATTTTGTGTTTACACCCAAAGTGCGCGCACATAAAGCCGCTTCTCAGAACTAAATTTAGTTATTTTACACTGCTTATTGCGCATAAACAATCAAATACACACAAAATAATGTCAAAATGCTGGTCTTGATTAGTATTCACATGTTTTAAATGAACGTAAACAGTTAAGAAAGAAAATGCACATGTAACAGTATAATGGGTCTCTGTGTCAGGTCTTAAAGTGACAGCAGCCTAATATACCTGCTACCAAATTATGAGATAATATTAAATATCTATCTGGCAGTTTTCACCCATGGTATTGATGTCAAAATTGTGGCCAGTGAAAATGCTGGGTGGCTAGTATCTTTGGAAAACCATTAGCCACAGTAGCTAGTGAGCAAAAAAGTTAATGTCAACCCCTGCATATAATGTTATTTAAAAAGATACATTAATTCTTATGGCCCATTTGACTGTGCTTTAAGAGTGATGGTCTGACTCTGTCCCAGACCCAGACCCTAGTGAGCTGTCTTGCTGTATATATAGGGAATTACCTTTTAAGGCAGCATCCTAACCAAAATGGAACCTCATTAGCCTGGAATTAGTTTGAATATTTTTAATAGATAATTGTACACCGAAAGTACAAAAGTGTATTTTTAATTATGTAATGTGACTTTTTTCTTTTGATGTTTTATAGTTGATATTTGCCATAGCTGAGATCCTCGCAACGCATTCTGGGATTCCCTTATCAATTAAGGATGAGATGTTACCTTTTAGGTATTTAAAAATGTGTAATTTAAAAGGCTGCCTATTTATTATATGGAACAGCCTGTTGACTAAAATGTTGTCTAGTTATACAGCTCACTAGAATTTGTAACAAAGAGTTTAAATAAGTAAATGAATAATCACTGACTCAAATCATCCAAGAGTTAAATCTCAGAATTGTGATGCATTGACCAAAATATAAGCATCTCATTTTCATGCAATAATTTATTTGAATAACAGAGTTTTTACCTTGCTTCATTGGTCATTTCAGTGTACATCATCTTAATAAGCTCTGACGACTTGAGGAAACGTTGTGTAGCAATAAAGACCCTGTGAGAAGAGTAATTATGACCGGGGGAACAGGATATAAAATAGGTGATGACCGTGTTCCAAATTTGTTTCAATGGGAACATTTTAAAACAAAACACAGCTTACGTCCAGTCCACATCAGGCAACGTCCTGCACAAGTCCATAATCTTCAGGGACAATTTAAACTGCTGAGTGTCTTTAACTAGCTGCTCTGTCTTGTGTTCATCCAGACAAGTGTGGATCACCATACAAGTGTATGACACAGCTTTCTCATCTGGGAGCTCCAAAAGGTCCCTTGAAGGAAATAAGAAGCGATTACCAAAAACTGGCACGTGGATCAGTGGCATATCACTAAACGAACAGTAAACACATGGTTTACTGACATCACAAGAAATGCATCAGCGGCCATCCGACCATAAAAGAACTCACCAAAAGATGTGCGGGAAACCAAGCTCCCAGATGTCATCTTTGCAGAGCTGGTTTCCAACAGCAATGTTACCAAGAAACTGAATACCACATCGAATTGCTGCCAAAGGAGAGAGAGAGTACATTGATTTATCTACCCGTTACCCTCCATCTCACTGAGAAGATCCTTTAGATGGAGCTGAAACACTTGAAACCCACCATCATAAATATCATTCGAACCTCCTGACGAAATCTTGAGGAGTTTGGCCAAAATCTCAAAAGATAGCTTGATGGAGCCTAGATCTCTGTGAAGATAAAAATGTTTTTCTACTTGCTATAAAACCCACAGGCATATTCATATACTAATAACGATTATGATGTTATAAACAGTCTCCATAAACCAGTTATGACATAATGAAGACATTTTTTGCAATTCTGCAATATTTCCATGCCACTAATCAAATTTGTGGCACT
Source organism: Meda fulgida (assembly GCA_030578275.1). NCBI lineage: Eukaryota > Metazoa > Chordata > Actinopteri > Cypriniformes > Leuciscidae > Meda > Meda fulgida. Next base: position 11,731,075 of record CM060619.1, read on the forward strand.
GATCATGTGATTTTGTATAGATGGTCAGATGTTCAAATCATGCTGGGAAACCTGGGTCTGGAATCGCATACTCTATTGAGTAGGTACTTATTTTGAATTAGTAATCACCTCATGATCACTAAAAAAGTATGTTCTATATTGTAAGAATTTGTGTAGTATGAATGTAATCTGGACATGCTACATTTGCCATGTTGTCATTTTCATGTGTCAGTTGCGTCGTTTCACTCCCATTGTGCATACGATGGACATTTTTCTATCTAGGATTTATCATTTCAGAATCTCGTCGGAAGAAGTAGGTCATCTGGGCACTTTTTGCCTGCTCTTTTATGAGTACTATGAATTCGGACATAGTTCTTTTGTCACATACTGTTTTTTGCCTACTATATATAGGAAAGTATGCGATTTTGGATGCAGCCCAGGTATTACACAAACTTGTGGAGTTCATGCAGCTCGAGTCCTGCTGTCATTAATTTGGGGACATAAAATACTAAGAAATTTGATTTTTATTTCTTTATAATATAATATAAAACAATACAATAAAATATAATATAACTAAGAGTCATGAAAGGCATCCATAAATAAAATATATTATTGTTATTATTACTATAATCTAGACATCACATTCTGGTTAAATTTTCACTTTTTACTCAAATTGTTATGCCACTGATTTAATTTTAAATGAAATATGTAGTATTACATTTTAAAAATGCTAAATTGATCATACTGTTTTAGCAGTGTCAGACTTTTTGGACTCCACTGTACACTACCTCAGACAGCACTGGTTTTCAGTGCACTGCACGCAGGCATTTCTGTGCGCTCTGAAACACTCCGCAGTGAGTTTATGGCACAGAGATCCTTCTTCTTCCTGTGAATCCATCTCCTCAGTCAAATGATGAACAACCACAGAAAGTCTTGACAGCACAGCATAGAGGTTTCCAAGAGCCTCCCTGTCAATACTATTCCTGAAACAAAACAGCACACACTCAGTAGTAAACAATTAATGCATGTCTCAGAAACTGGTTTAAGTTTCTGTGGTGATGATACAGAGACTAAGAGGGTGTTATGTATATCATAAGTAACAATCCATGAAGAAATGTATGCAACATTCTCTGCTACCACAAAGTTAAACGCACATATTTCTGTTCATTTTGTGATACCTGAGCTGCTCATCCCGTAAAGCTTTCGTCACAGTTTGCAAAGTTGTAAGATAGGTGTTTGTAAGTTTTTCTGTGGCTATTTCACAGAGCGCGCTGTTTATGTTCTGCATGTCACTGTCTGGAGGCTGCCATCAACACGCGCGCGCAAGTAAACGGTAAACATACGGTAGACCTTTACTTCCGCCTACCGGCTGCACGAGGTTTCAAAATAAAAGACAGCAAAATATTGAATTTACGACGTGAATATTCTAATACTGCTTGTAATTTGTACTCATTTTCTTTTCAAGTCTATAAACTGTAATTGAAAGAAACATTCGAGCATCTGAACTGTATTTGAGAAACCTTCTTAATCTCTGTGAAAGTAGCATACTTTCAGAAAATGATGATGATGATGATGATGATGATGATGGATAGACAGACAGACAGACAGACAGACAGATAGACAGATAGACAGATAGATAGAGTTAGTATTAGGAATAGGGTTAGTTACATGTTATTATGCTTAATATGCTGTTTTGGCCACAGTTAATACATGTTGATAATATATGTAACAAGGACACTGTAAAATAAAGTGTTACCAAAATGTTTTGCTGCAAATCATTGAATGTTAATTTAATAGACATGAATAGCAATTTTGACATTGCATAATTTCCATTATTCCATACAGTAAAGGAGGTCAAGAACTGGGACAGGACGCTCTTAAGAAACAGCACAGTCACTGTGAAACTGTGGCGTTAGAGAATGGATCCAAAGACATACGAATAAATGTTTGAGTTCTGATTTTATGCCATCACTCGTGCTCCTCTGAAAAACACTCTGTGAAGGTTATGCTGATTGAATCTGATCTTGAGAGGACAGACCGAATGTTTGTGATGATGCCTACACATTATTACATGATGTAACTTTCTTGATGTCCCCTTTCAAGAATGAGATCATCCGAACCATTATAAGCCAGGCCATCTGACACCCATTCATATGATTCAAACGATCAAAGGACTTTGACATCAATCGTTCCAGTTTTTTTCATTAACAAGATGTGGGGACAAGTGTTCCAGCTGAAACAACAAAAGGCCAGAGTTCCCCTTTGAATCTCCAGAAGTGCCAGGGTATTTTGGGTCACTGGCTTTCCATTCTGTGGTTCATCTCTTGTTTTTTCTGGCCAGGGAAATGCACTGAAGGAAGTTGGTCTTGCATGAAGAATATAATTACAGGTGGTTGTGTATCAGACATATATCTCGGGTTAAGGGTGGACCCGCTGCTAATACATAAATGGGGTATTGCCGCTACCAGACCCTAAAACAGAGTCGTTGATCACGAGAGACCGAAGCCAACTGAAAGCATCTACTGTGCTTAATGGCTTACAGGGCCAGCCGAAAATGTTCCCCTCCACCACTCCAAATGTATCTGGTGTCCTTGAGCAGATAAATATGTGCTAAATCAATGATCACTTTGCACAGCAGCTAAACGCTTGCAGAAATATTATAGAAGTGGGGATGTGTGTTGCTCTAATATGGTTCTCATAAAACACTTCCTCATGGGAACCAGCTGGGTACAGTGAAGTATTGCTTTCATTGACAGACTTGCAGGAGACACATTATAATATATCCTGTCATGGTCTCACTCCAATAGGAGGCTCCTTCTACAATAGTCTCAATATTGAGAGTGTCAGATAGGAAATATCTCTCACATTATTGTGTAAAACACAACATATCTGTGTCATAACACATTATAAAAGCACAAAAACTCTACTGTTCTATAATGTAAATCTATAAAAAATCTACTGCTCTATAGGGCCATTTGCCATGGGGCCTCATGCGGCACAAGTTGCCCTGCCTTAAGGCCATGATAACAACCTCAAATATCTGTTGTCTCAACAAAATAACCAAAATATCCACCTCAGTTTCTGAGATTGAAAGTAAAGTTGGCCTCTATTGATGTATGCAAGACTTCGCCAATCATTTAATCTGTGTAAACCCCGCCCCTTTCTTACAATCGACTGCATGCTGGCATTCAGATCTGCCCCCAATCAACAACCCTAATCCCTGCCTTACATTTTTTCTGTTTTGATAACCCATTGTTACTTAGATTTACAGTTGTAATTTAAATTATTCAACCCCCATTGCAAATCAGGTTTATTGCCAAAATGTACAGACTTTCTGCTGTTTGTATTGAACAAATCAAACAAAAGTAATTAAAATATCTCAACACAACAAAGGTTGAAAAGTGTTTTCCCCAAATTCAACGGAAAATGCAACTTTTAATGACTTCTGCAGTCTCAAAATTATTCAACCCCCTGAATAGAATCCCTCACAACAGCACAAATCTGCAAGACAGGTGTTGTCTTAAGCACACCTGGTGCAACGAATCAAGGGCTTCATTAGTTGCACCAGGTGTGCCTTAGTTAGAACACATGTAATATCTGAACTGGCTAGGTTTGTTGAGTGTCACATTTGACTGCATGCTAGATAAATGGTCAAAAGAATGGTCCAAAAAGTTGAGACAAGATATCATCGCTCTTCACAAACAACAGGATACAAAAATATAGTGAAGGGACTCAATGTTCCTAGACACAACGTTGGAAGTATAATTCACAAGTTCAAAGTTAAATGAACAGTGGTTACACTACCTGGACAAGACAAAAAAAAGGTAGCTATCAACGGCTGCAAACCAGATTTCTGAGAAGGCAGGTTCAGAAAAACCATGTTAGAACTCCAAGACTTACACCACTACTGACCCAAAAGCACAAGAAAAGTCGGCTCCAATTGGCTCAAAACCAAATAAATAAGCCACAGAAATTTTGAGACTCTGTTCTGTTGGAGCGATTAAACAAAACTGGAACTTTTCGGCCCTATGGATCAGCGGCATGTTGGAGGAAGGAGAATGAAGCATGGGCTGAAAAGAACTCTCTGTCTACAGTTAAGCATGGTGGGGCTTGGTGATGCTCTGGGGCTTCTTTGCATCCACTGGCACTAGAAACCTGCAGCATGTGGAAGGCTAGATGGATTCATTGAAGTATCAGGAAATCATAGGAGAAAACGTCATGCCGTCAGTGAGGAAGCTGAAGCTTGGGTGACATTGGACCTTCCAACAGGACAATAATCCCAAGCATACCTCACATTCCACCAAGGCTTGGTTGCAGAAGAAGTCCTGGAAGATTGTACAGTGGCCATCACAGTCACCTGACTTGAACCCCATAGAAAATCTCTGGTGGGATTTGAAGGAAGCGGTTGCAGCACACAAACCCAAGAATATTACTGAACTGTAGGCCATTGCTCATGAGGAACGATCCTCAGAAACGCTGCCAGAAACTGGTGTCTAGTTATACATCTCGTTTGCAGCAGGTCATAACAGCAAAAGGGTGTTCTACTATGTACTAAACATGTTTGCCTTGAAGGGGTTGAATCATTTTGAGTGCAGAAATCATTAAATGTTGCATTTTCAGTTGAATTTGGGGAAACCACTTGAAACATTTGTTGTGTTGAGCTATTTCAATTACTTTTGTTTGATTTGTTCATTGCAAACAGCTGAAAGTCTCTAAATTTTGCCAATAAACCTGATGAGGGTTGAATAATTTCGATTACAACTGTATATCACAATAGAAACAAAATATGTTGCAACTTCCATTAAAGGCTTCCACAAAGGCTAGTTACTGTTCAGTGAACTTCCTTTTAAAATTGGCAAAAAGACTAGCATAATGAGATTGAGATTATATGCGGATTAAATTGTTAAATGGCAGACGGATACATCCACCTATTACAAAAGTAGCGAAACAAAGGCTTAAGTATTGCATTTTATTTTTCCTGATCTCTGGACCTGACAATTCCTCTCGTCATAACCTCAAATCTCTACACCCGCATGTAGAAACCCTCCAAACCATAGAAGGAAAATATCTGTATCTGGAAAAATCATGGCCACAACTTTTCTAAAATATCATTTACAGTCAGTCTGTTGATGACCACCCAAAACTAACAGAGAGAACCATTATTCATTCTCAACAGAAACCTCAAAGCCACAAACTCAACTGTACTTTCTTGCTGGCCTCCACGGATCTATAAATAGACTGCATGATTCTTTTCACTTTTAAGCAAAAAGGGGGTGTCCTAATTGTTTAGACATGGTCAGTCCATTTAAAAACATGATTTGCAAAATAAAAAATTATGTTGATTGGCTTCTCAGACTTTTTGGATCCTGTCCCCTGATCTATTAGGCAGGAACAGGAAAGATAGAAAAAAAAATCTATTGATTGGTTTGGTTTGTTAACAACCACAGAACAAGCGCCCCCTCTACTGACCACACAAAGTAACACACCGTAACAAAAACAAAATTGAATGTGAATGATGTGTATTGTGTGCAATGGGTTCTGAACTTCCAAGGGGGGCCTCAACGTGATTTAAAACGAGACAAAACAAGCATTAAAATAAGCTAAAATAACTAAAAAAAACAAGATATAAGCTGACATAATATTTCTCAGTTTAATTTGTTCCCTAATTTTTATTTATAAATCAGGATTTTCACAAAAGTCTTGGAAATTCAGTATGAGGGATGAATACAATCTTTTTATAAAGAATATACTTTTTTCCCCAGCTATGTCAAGTTCTTAAATATTTTATTATAAATTACTATATACTTTATTTTAATATAAAAAAAATTATTAGACGGTATTAAAAATATTCATCACAAATGACCAGAAATATAATCTAAATTGAGTGTAAATACTAAAGAACATTCAGTTATTGAATGTTTAAAACTTCTGGAATTTTAATATTAATACAGTTTATGGGGGGCTTCAAATAATTTATCAATGATGAGCCTTGAAATGCGACAGTCAAAAATGCTGATTTAAAGAATTTAAAGCATCTGGCTGACTGCTGCCTAAATCTATATTTACTATTCATTTTGTGCATATTACTTAATACATAATGAACAAGCTGATCAGTATGTACATATATGATCTGTGAGGTGCTTTTGCAGCCAAACTCAAACACACAGGGCAAACCTGCTGCACAAAACATATACAATATTATACATATACAGTAGGAACACAGATTTAGGAACCCCTTTCTTCCTCTTCTTCTGGTGGTGATGGGCTGTAACCATTTCCTTTTTCTTGACCGACGCCTGTTTGAACCTTAGCAATGAACTCTGTGCTAGTGAGGGCCTGGCCCGGTCTGGGACAGGTGGGCTTTACTGGCAGATGCTCGGCTTTGTCTGTGAATAAGCAGAGGAATAGAGAACAATGATTGTAAAAGCTATTTATGATTGTGCAGATATGATCAAACAGGACGTATCTTGTTTATTTCATCCTCAAGTGACGACCGAACACTATTCGGGTCATAAAAATATTTGAGTGAGATTGTGTCTTGCCTCCTGGTGCGATGGGCTTCATGAGGCGGTTGAGCTGAATTGTCCAGTGTTTCAGCATCTGAGTGGAAGCAGACTGACTCACCAATTCTCTCTGTATAGAAATCGTTCGAAAGTCTGAACACTTAAAGTAATAGCACATGATTTGAAGTTTCATTCATGTAGCACAAATAGCCCTTTATTATTAGTCCCAAACTCTTGTAATCTCTCACCCCCGTGTTGTGTTGGCTGCTCTCCTCTGGTTGCTGGATGCTGGGTGGTACTGCAGTGGAGGTCGATTCATGGATAGGTGCCTCCTTTTATACAGTAAAAGCCATTTGTTAATGAACTACTAAACAAGTTGTAATTAGAACAGGGGCGGTCCAGCCAGAAATCCTTGCGTTAAATCATAAAAAGCTATTTGCTTTTACGTGAAGCTCATTCAGACCTGCCCTGGTCTGAAATACTGTGTGGAACAACTGCACAGGCACATGGACTTTAGACAATTATAAAAAGGCATTCACACACAAAGATACAGTAGCAAAACAGCCTGTTTTAAGGAAGATACAACAAAAATCAAAATTTGGTCAACATCTTATTGACAATTCTGTATATTCCAACTTGGTGTGGCGTTATCTGTGATGACATGCACCACTATTCAAAAGTTTAGGGCAAGGTTTTTTATTTTTCTTGCAATAAAAAAAAAAAAAAAACTTTTATTCAGCAAGGAAACTTATTTACTGCTTTACTACTGTGGATTAGTTTCAAATAAATTCTGTTTTTCTGAACTTTCCATTTTTTTTCTTATGCTATCCACAAAATTAATAATATTAATATAATAAATATGGACAATAATAATAAATGTTTCTTAAATCACCAAATCAGCATATTAGAATAAATTCTGAAGGATCATGTGACACTAAAGACTGGAGTAAAATGGCTAGTTTAAATTGTTATAATAGTTCACAATATAAACTATTCTCCCTGTATTATTGATTAATAAAATGCAGCCTTGGTGAGTACTTTAAAAAAAAACTTTTTAATGGTGGTGTAGTACATGACAACAGAGTGTGATAATTCAAGTTTTATTTTTGTGTGAACTAATCCTTTAATTCAAAGAGAATTGTAAATCATGAATGTTTTTGCCTCAATAAACCTTATGTGCGTCCCACATTTGCACTATTCTATGCCGTTTTGTGAATGACAAAATAACCTTATAAAATGCATACACTACATGGTTGAGTACATAGTGCATGAGTACATAGTGTATCATTTGGGACGCAACTCTTGTCTTTCACTATAAATGGAACAAAATATAAAACGCTACAAAAGACAAAAGGTTTTTGGATTTCACCGACCCTACAAAATATGCTGTCCCTTTACTATCTTTATATCTTCACACCAACTCCAGATGTGCATTGTCTCTCACCTCTGTGTTGTGTTGACTGCTCTCCTCTGGTTGCTGATTGATGGGAAGTGTTGCGGTGGGAGTGTCATCCTGACTCCTAAAAGCAGGAGTTTCCAGCAGGCTTTGGAGGAGGAGAAGTTCTGCAAGTTTCTTCTGCTCCACCGCAAGCTGCCTACAGGTATAAATAAAAACACTTAAGAGTGTATTTCTTGTCCTAATACAACAGTGTCCATATGTGTTACAAAAGTTTGGGGTGAGTAAGTTACTTATGTGTTGGCGATGGTGTGGAATGTGAATAAAATGAAATAATTTGAGAATTGCGGTACCTCTCTAGTTCCTGTCGGACTCGATCTTCTTCTAAACGGGCGTTCTGCTCCTCTGCAAGCTGCCTGCATGTATAAATGAAAACAATTAAGCTTGTGTTTCTTGTCCTAATACAACAGTCTCCATATGTGTTGGGGATGGTGTGTATAAAATGAAATAATTTGAGATTTACGGTACCTCTCTAGTTCCTGTCGGACTTGGTCTTCTCCTAAACGGGCGTGAATCTGAGCGTTGAGCGCCTCCTCCAGTTTAAGTTGAGTGAGTTCTAATTCATGGATCCTCTTCTTCTGCTGTTGTACTTCTTTCTCCATCTCAGTCAATGTAGTTGCCATCCTCTCCTTGGCCTACGTAAGCACCAACACCATCAACTCTAGCACTACTGTTTCTAACATTATAATGTTGTTGCCTCTTGAAAACTGATTTACACTACCGTTCAAAAGTTTGGGGTGAGTAAGTTACTTAACAAGGATGCATCAAATTAATCAAAAGTGAACAGTAAACAAAATTGTAATGCTACAAAAGATTGCTGTAACAAATAAATACACATTTACGATATAGAATCCTGAAAAAAATCCACTTCATAAATCCACTGACCATGAAAAATTAAGCAGCACAATTGTTTTCAAAACTGATAATAATAAGAAATGTTTCTTGAGCAGCAAATCAGCATATTATAATGATTTCTAAAGGACTATTTCTATAATGATTTTTTCATGTGACACTGGAGACACTGATGCTGAAATTTTGGATTTGTCAGTAATACAAGTGCATGAATGTGTTAAAATATGCGATGAGAAGCAGATGCAGTGGGACAACACATTAACAAAACAGGATGGCAAAAAAAGTTTTTCTTATTCTCTTTATCTCACCTCTTTAGTTTCTTCGAGCTGTCTCTCCAGATCTCTCTGTACTGTCTGCTGTTTCTCTCGCTCCTGCCTCTCTTCCTCTTTATGTTTTGCCTCCACCTCCCTCTGTTTCTGGGGAACAAACAAACTATTTTTAAGACAAACTAACACAGGGTATGTTTGGAATTAAATACTAACTTAATACTTACTCAATACTGCATAGTACACACTGTACACAACCAACAATTTTTTTAAAATAGTATGTGAAACAGAACACGCATGATTATGGTTTATGATCGTCATGTGGTATTTTTAATTATACGGCAGCGGTCCAGTTATCAATATGGTTATTTAGTTTATTTAATCCAATTTTATGTACAAATCTTTCAATGCTCCAATCATTCAATGAGTCAAGAATCATGTCATTACTTTTAGATTATGTGTCACACACTGGAAATGGAAGGCTAAGTCAAATGCATTGCATTGTGGGATACAACATCTCACACCTTGTGCTATATTCACCCTTCACCACCCCCACCCCAATGACCAACACAATATTCGGAGGCCCCCCTTCCCTCCACATACACCAAGATATTTTTGGTATTTCTGATGTAATTATGACAAAACTGCTTGTTTTCAAAATTGTGTACGGATATATTGATTTATTTAACATGGTGATTTAATTAAATATATATATTAAATAAATGACCACGATTCATTTTGTAATTATGTTCAGTATTCCATAACTGTGTTCTTCAATAAAATAATGGTTGTGGTTTATTAGAAGCATTTTAATTTAGATCAGACTTAAATTACTTTTAATATATTAAAATAAATCTTTTAATTTAAATACTTTTAAGCCCCCCTTAGAAATTTGCTGAAGGCCCCTGGTTGAAAACCAATGCTTCTGTATATTGTATAGTGCCCATTTTAAGAAATGTAGGCATATCAAAATGTGCATACTGCACACAGTAAACATGCTATAAACTGCAGATGTGGTAAGAGCAATCAGATAGCATTAAATCAGTTACTTGAATGATGCTCTCGATGTGTTGCTCCAATCTCTCGGTTTTCCCCTGCTGCTCTGAAGCAGAGTCCTGCGACGCCTCAACTGCTATGGGTTCGCTGTTGTTACTCTGGTTGCTGTGGCTTCTCTGAAGGGTTTCTCTCTGCTTGCGTCTACTCAATTTTAGCTCCTGATGTAAAGAGCTCTTACCCTCGGCCCTCAATCTCAACACCGTCTGGATGGCTACAAAACACGAAACATCATCCCTCAAGAAACCAGGACACTTCGACAAGAAAGTGCATATAAATGCTGCATATAATGGCTCCTCACCTTGTACCCAGTCTACTCTCTGTTTCAGGTTTGAAGCACTCATCTCATAGGTCCTGATGTAAGTCTTCACACAGAACAGGCAGCGTCGCCCTTCTTTATCAGGGAGATTCTGAGTGTGATGACAGTTATTATGAGACATGAGAAAGTTATGATACCTTTATTTTACAGTGGAATACACTTGCTAATTTACCTCTACCACACAGTTGTCCTCCAGCAGGATCTCTCCTTTCTTCTCCTTCAGGTCCTCGCCGACAAAGTATGTCAGGCTACAGGGCTTTAAAACAAACCAGCGCTCCTGCCAGTTCCTGCGAACGTGCCCCTTCTTTAACAAGTAACCCTGATGGATAAAGTGAATAAGAAAAAGATAGAATGTGACTAGAAGACTTGAGATACAATTATTGTAAATAGTTGCGCCATCTGTTACACAATGCAGGAAGTAAAGGACCATGCTGCAAAGCTAAGATTCAGACAGAATCAGTAGTTGCAGATGTTTGTTTAAACGATTGCATTAATTTACTAAGATTCCCATTATTAAATGTCACTTCATAATACTGCATCAACCTAGTGTGCTGCACGCAAAGCATCAGTCACCTTCTTGATGGTGTTGTGGTACATCTCCATGAAAACTTCGTCCACAGCGAGACTGAAGGCCTCCTTACACTCAACATTCAAAAGCTGGCCTGCACTCAAATGTTCCAAGAACACCCACACTGACATGCCATCCTGAAGATCAACATTCTGGGAAAAAAGTTCCTCCAATAACGTCCCATCCCACTCCAGACTCATTGTACAGGAGATTTTCTTCAGCAGGTACTCCAACTAAATGAACAGCGGCATTAACAGAGTCCACACGTTAGCATCAGCTACTGATGAGCTGTTAAAGACATGGATGAATCTCACAAAAAACATGTACAGTCACATATATTATATATCTGGATAAAGAAAATAAAACCTATTTTAAAGTGCCCCTATTGTGCTATTTTAAAGGTTACTAATTATGTTTTGGAGTCTCCTACAACAGGTTTACATGCATCAAAGGTCAAAAACACTTTCATTTTCTCATAATATACATTGCACATCACCACATTTTTCAATGATTCTCAAACGACTCGTCGGATGAATCAGTCTTTCTAAATCCACCCTTTTTTCCACCCGATCTATCCGAGCCTGCTCTGCTCTGATTGGCCAGATGGTCCAGTCTGTTGTGATTGGTCTACTGCTTACAGCGCATGTCGGAAACAAAACAGCCATCACCATAACTAAACTTCAGCTCAGGAGGCTTCCTCAGTCCTCAGCGATTGTACACAATGTAAAGACAGTAACAATGGCGTCGATGCATTTTCAAGGGGTTTCAAACAAACCATGCTAGCTCAATGTTGAAGAAAGCCAAATGATGGGACGAGATGAGAGAACACAAATGCATATGACAAAAAGCAGCAAGAAATGAAAGTTACATCATATCCTAAAATTTGTTTTTTTTTGTTGATAAAAATCTACTTCAGACTAGTGTTATCACCAGGAAACCACCACATCTATATGAAGTTTTAATCCCTGTGTCACTTCCTTCCTTAAAACAGAAGCATATGAAAAAAGTAACACCATACTGTAGCTTCAGACCACTAAAACACTATCTGAATAATAAACTATGAGATTCTTAAGTCTTGTTTTAAGTTTTAACTCTCACTTAAGCATTATGAACTGCTGCTATTCACAAACATAAGACTAGGTATTTTATTAGTGTGGACAAAGTCTAACCAGCATTAGGCGGTGTCATTTCAACACATAAAACATCCAGCCTCTGAATCTGCTAGTCTGTTTGGAGGTATCTGTATTATTTTAGTGAACAGGAGATTTTTACATTATTATATTCATATTTTTAACATCAGCCACAGTCTGGTTGTATGCGTGTATCATTTCAGCATGGTGATTTGCAGCTATGTCTTATCTTATCTCTCTATCTGTCCCTCTTTCTTATTTTCTCTCTCACCTCCGGTTGAATGATGACTAATGGGTAACGGTCTTCCGAGAGCAGGTTGAACAGACAGAAGAGTTTGAAGCAGTCTTTCTGTGAACACAGGCGCTGCTGAGTGCTGGGCTTGAAGTTCTTCTTTGATGTCAATGTCCAGCACAGCTCATCAAAGGTTTCCTTATTAAACGTCCCCTCTGTGGCCTGGAAATGAACACAGCAGTGTTAGCAGCCAAGAAAACTTCACCTGACACTGTTCGCCAACAGACATTGCTCAGTGTTCAATTAAATTAAACTGCAATAAGCATTTCTCTTTTCTTAAAGATATCGTTTCCCTTAAATTAAAAATTCTGCCATTATTCACTTAGTCGCATATCATTTCAAACCCGAGTGGAACACAAATGAAGAAATATTACAGAATGAACTGCACTTTAAGGTGCTTTTGAATACACTTCAAACTTTCTCAGTTTGTTCCATGGCAGAAAGAGTGTCATATGAATTTGAAATGAGATCAGTTAAACCCTTGTGAAAAAGAATGGGACTGAATGTGCACTTGTGTTCTTTAAATCTTAAAAATGTATTAGTATGTGCAGATATAATGTTAATTAAATAAAAGACCACTTAAGTGTACTATGTTGCTTAACACGCTTAAGTACACTTAATTAAGTCATTATGTATTCATAATTTTTCTTTAAAGTACTTATTTTGATGTTAAAGTACTGTACATGTAAAGTACTTGGTTACTAAATTGGTTACTAAATTGCAACTTCATCATTACAAATGTGTAATTACAAATCTATTTAAATATATATTAAATAATAAATATCTATTTAAATACATTCAATTATTTTTAAGTTCACCATAAATGCTTGTCAGTACACTCAACAGTACACTTTAACCATATTTCAAAGTCAACAGAATTATGAAATTACACTTAAACATTTTCAAAAGCTCTACCTTGGGTCAAAAAGCATCCCTACATTCAACCAATTGCATTTAATGTAAATGTAATAAAATATATTTTCAGTTTATTATAAATAACATTCAATAATTTGTCCTGAAACATTCTTTTAAAGTAGATTATTTCAGTAATACCTTTTTAAAAGTATGGTAAAGTGTACTTCTTTTTCACAAGGGAAATGATGAAAGAATTTAGATTTTTGGTAATTCTGGAGAGTTATCAGACCTTTGCCAGGATGTATTTGTTGAGGTAGGGCATGTAGCCCTGGTTGGACACTGGCCCATTGTTATTGTCCTTAAAGTGCTCCTCTAATGCCACAGGATCATGTGGAATATTCAGCGCCGTATAGAGATTGTGTGACAGAACCTGGTGGAGAAACACACGCATACTTGTTTTTATATCATTATGTAGACTCTCCATAGGCGTAATGGTTTTATACTGAGCTAATTATATTTTCTAACCTAACCCCTAACCATAAACATAACCCTCACAGAAAACTTTCTGCATTTTTACATGATTTCTAAGCCGTTTTCCTCATAGGGCCCAACCAAAGGTAGGTACACACACACGCCCGCACACGCACACGCGCTATGTATCATTTTGGCAGCCAGTAGCCACAATAGCAGATAAACAATACCACACACACTATTCTAGTGAATGTGAAAGTACTAAGCTATCATACAGTGGCCCCAAAAGAATGTAGCTACTTAAAAAATGTTGCATTCAATGAAATATCAAACTGAATAACATTTATTTAAAAAAAAAGACAGCATTAACACAATTTTAAAGGAAATATTTAGGAATACATTTTTTTTTACAAAATATACAACATCTACTTTTTAAAATAAGACATTTGAACACTTTCTGGTCAACCGTTAATTTGTAGCATATCTATGTGAACTTGAGGGGAACTGACTTCATACAGTACATGCCCTAAATTACCTAGAAACTAGTTGGGTAGAAGAAATTGCAAAAATGTTACAAAAAAGTGGAGTCAGTTCTTTGAAAAGGCCTGACCTGTTAGTCACTCTTCAGCCGTGAAATGAGTTGGATATAAATGTTATTGACATGATCATGGGACCTTGTTCTGATATGACAAACAATCAGCAAGTGACCTTTATATAAAGCACCATAATAGTTTTACACACAAGAACAAATTTGCAGAAAATGCTCTCAGTCCAAGTTCTAACATGTCTTTCAAAAAATTTTAAGCAAAGGGCCGACCCAGGACGTGTTTAAACACGAGAAAGACTGTCAAATCTGCCTGCATGCTTACTTCATCCTTTGGTATTTATTTTCAAGCCCACAGACCAGTGATGCCATTCAATTTCCCCATTAATATCCATAAAAATAAATAAAATATATCTAAAATATAAATAAAAAAGCTTTAAGACTATCTGAGATAATTTATTACTGCATGAGGGTGTTTTTGTGTACCTATACGCATATTTTGAGGACGTATTTGTACCCAAAAGTGAGCTAAAACTGTCAAAACCTCTTTTTGGGGACGTTAAAAAAATAAATAAATGTGTGTGTGTGTGTGTGTGAGAGAGAAAGAGAGAGAGAGAGAGAGAGCGAGAGAGAGAGAGAGAGAGAGAGAGAGAGAGAGAGATGGATAATATGGCATGACTTATTCGGACTGTTGTTCCTTTTTTTATGTAGCTCTTTATAAGAAAATATGACACTGAATTAACAACCACAGATGTTGAAAACATTTACAGTGTAGCCATTTTCGTGTATAGAGTTAAAGCAAACAACACATTGAAACACGAGTCAAGTCAAAGGTACACAGGTGGTCTGACCTTTAGTTGTGACTTGGACACTTTTCCGCTCTGTTCTACATCAAGAGACGTGAACGCGTACCAGATGGACTTCAGCAGCTCGCTTTGTAGATCCATAACGCCAGTAATGACACATCCTGCTCACATTCTGACTGAGACAGATACCGCTTTAAATTGCGGAACTGAGACATAGGCTGTAAAAAAACTTGTGCTGCCTACCTAGGCAGCATGGGTAGCACAGGCGCGTGCTAATTGTAAACGCGTTCCAAGCTGAGCCCTAAACCGCGGCTATGGGGAGGATTACAAACGCGTCTATGATACCTAGAATGCTGTCTAGATAGGAAGCTCGTTAGATTTTAAAACACAACCTGAGTACCGAGTAAAATGCACCAGCTGGGAGGGACAGTCACTGCTGGTGAACTTAAAACCCTCATTCTACCGCCAGTAAAATGCAAGTGCAACTGAGCCACAATAAACAAAACCTAAATGCTTAGTAAGCTAAAATGCAACGAATTACAACTGCAATAAGCGCAACATAGTGATACCATCAAATTAACAGTTTAGGAAGCTTGTTTGAGATGTGTTATACACTGCGTTAGAACGATGTAAAAATATAACAAAACGGAAAACAAAACAATGGTGCATATGGTGGTGTTTTGGTTTGAATGAATCTTTTAAGTGAACAAATCGTTCTAGTAGGCTACGTGACAGAGTCG
Source organism: Meda fulgida (assembly GCA_030578275.1). Classification (NCBI taxonomy): domain Eukaryota; kingdom Metazoa; phylum Chordata; class Actinopteri; order Cypriniformes; family Leuciscidae; genus Meda; species Meda fulgida. The sequence continues at coordinate 11,746,909 of CM060619.1, forward strand.
TATGACTCAATATTATTCGTTCGCTGAAGTAAGTTCTTCTCTGCCTTCAAAGACTAACTATAACACAAGTAAATACTCGAGTGTGGGCTGTGAAGGAAGGCTAACTGTACTGAATGAACAGTTTAGTGGAAGAACGAACAGGAAAATCTTATTGGAACGAAAAGAACGAATCAGTCATTATTCCAGCATAGTTCAGAATGCCATCAATCAATCTAGTTCACAACCAGGAGAAAAATGGAGAATAAGAATTGTGAATAATCTGGTTAAAAACTATTAATTTATTTTGGCTGTTATTGTCTTTTTTTTTTAATTGTGTAAAATCACAGTAGAGACTTTGTCATCTGTAGTAAAATGACGCTCACACGGCGAAATCTCAGTAAATTTGTAGACGCAAATTAAGACCGACTCAGAATTGTTCAACGATTCAATTGAGTGAATGATACAATGATCCACTTGTGAGGGGGAAAAAAGTATTGATAAGCGTAGGATTGTATACCTTTGATTGTTCTTTAAGGAAGTCATTTCTTTCTTTCTTTGTCAAAAGATTAAAAATTCTAAATCCCCACCACTGCGTGCATAGGACGTTTGAGTGGGTTAAAAAGTTAAGTGTTCTGTGGGTGTTAAAGTAGTGAGTGGATGCACTTCTATCTCTGGTCAAGGTTCACTCATGCAGCTCAGGTGGGAGTGAATCTGTTAGCACTGCATGTTTGTTTAGCCTTATAAAGCTACTTAAAGAAGCTAATACAGGGAGTTCTTAAATAGTTTATTCTGCAATATCGGCTCATTCATCGCATTCTATAAATATTCAGATATTTTTCTTGACTCATGATCTTCTAGCATTATAAAGAGAGGGAAAAAAGTTACATTAAAAGACTTGTAGAGTTATAAGTCCATATTTTTCTTCTTCAAGACTATGATCTTGGGTAGTAAAAGAGAAAACTGCAAAATCAACATGTACAATGAGAGACATGAGAAAATAACATGTCAAATTATAGTTCAGACACTTCCTCCAGGTCTCAAGTACAGACATCAGGTGACATCAAATATAACTTCATTTTATCATGCATTCCAAATACTCACTTTTCCAAAAGTAAAGCTACAAAATGACTCTAAAGAATGTGCATGTTAGTATGGTGAAAAAACCCAATAGATAAATATACAAATAAATCACACTTTTCAGTGTAGTTATATCCAATTGTACAACTTTGACACCGACAACACAATGCTGTAAACTATAAAATCCTAAAACGACTGTAAAAATAATTTAAAAATCTTTACAGCTCAAATAATACGCACGTTTATATGATTTAATACAAGTTTTTTTATAAAATTATAAGGTTCACATTTATGCTTTTTTGTCTCCTATTACCTCTATTTTAAGTGCCTCACTGTAATGTTTTCACTGTAACCTTTTAACATTTAAAATGTTTGTATTTTTTGTAGCAATCATCATCATGTCACAAGTTTACTAAGAAACTACAAAAAGTACTACGTCTATATGAAAAGAGCTTGATGCTCAAAATCGTCCTCACTAACCAACTCCTTTAAGACAAATTATCAACCTGACTCATTTCTGGCTTACTGACAGATTGTTAGAGACTATGTATTAAAGAGCTGGCTCATGTTCTGAGGAGAGATCTGGCCATATCTAGACATTCTGTACCAACTAAAGCTAAGAAGGTCAGGTCGAGTTGTGCGTAGATCATATTGTTCTCTCTTGAGTGTTCAATCACACCTGCACTGGTCGAAATGTACATATGTACACATCCCAGACCCCCCTCACTCCCTTTCTGTCACAAATACACACTCAGTTACTACCGTAACAGACACACAAGATTGGGAGAGAGAGCTCATGTAATTCCCTTTTGCTTCCTCTTGGTGCTCAACCCTGATACACCTCCCACATCCCAACTCTGCTTATAAATACAAAAAAAAAAAGGAATGCTGCTCCCATTAAGAGAGTCTGACTTCATAGACATGGACAATATGTATATTTAACTGGACATCTGGCATACAGTAGATGCACCCTTTCTTGACTTGTGGAATTTCAATTTGGCGTAAACTCAAAACTGGAACTGACAGGTAAGACTTCGTAATCAACTTATACAAATAGGTATTTCGGTATAAACAACAATGGACAAGAAATTAATTTATTCAGATACTCTTAAATAAATGTGGGGTTTCATTTACCATCAATACTGTTCGATATTATAGTGGAACTGATTACGAATAAGTGGCATCAAGATAAGGTTTTCCATTGTATTCATACTTACGGTTCTCAAATGTGAGGGAAAGACTGGTGGACACAAACCTCCTCATTCAGAGTGGGAGATCGGATCCCTCCCAAATTTCAGGAAGGGTTTCTAATGTCAATGGGTTCAGTGATCTTAGTGCAGACCTAGAAGAGCTGGTCTACTGAGCACAGCAATACTGCCAGAGAAAGGGAGAAGGGCTCTTTTGGTCTGTTCGATCAGATTGTTTGTGATCCTCTATGTGTTTGCTTATCTGGATAAGCCACCCTACAAAAATAAATAAATAAAATGAACAAGTGACGGTAGGTAGAAAAACTACAATAAACTAATTTATGCATAACCCTCAGCAAACAGCAAATCCAAATGAATCTGAAATCTAATAAATCTGCTTTTTCCTCGAACAGATAAGATACAACACACAAGAATTTACAGACAAACAATCAGGCAATATGATGGATGAGTGTTTTCCTGAAAAAGATTACCTCGTGTCACGCCGTATCTACTCAAACCGCATCTTTGACCAGGTCCATGAGAGACGAGACCAAGAGATTCAGAGTTTACGAGAACGGCTGAGCAGAACCTGCCGGTGAGTAAATGTGGAACTCACATCTAGTGTTTTCATCTGCATTGTGATATTACTGTTTTTCTCAGTCGCTTTGGTACATTTCTCAGATCAGAATTGAAATTCTCAAAACTACCTGTTAATCTTCACATCATGGTATCACTTGTGCACATCAAAAAAGCAGTTTCTCATTTCTTTGAACAAGTTGGAAAGGCTTTGGTACATCCATGCAAATGATTATGTACAATTCTCTGCTGTTTCCTACATTATCAATTGCTTATGTCATGTTGATCAAAATGTATTATAATGTGTCTCTGTTTAATAGTCTCACCCCCCCCCCCCCACACCCACGACATTTAGGCATTAGTTTATAGCATAAGTTTTCATGCAAAATGGTTGAACAAGTTGTCATAATATGCATGTACAATTTTCCCTAAGGAGATTTATCCTATGTTCACATTTCTACTTTTGTTATTTCTTTTTTTTTTCTCTGTGCTATGCAGTGTGGTCTTTTCCTTTCTGTATCGCAATGACATGGTCTGTCTACAAATTACAGTACAAACAGTAAAAACGTAAATTTGAATCTTGTCCAGTCTCTTGCAATCAAACTCCCACACAATTTACAATTTACAATAATTGTCATCAAAACTTTAGCCATAGTTTACATCAGAACATCCCTCTCCAAAGTAGGCACTGTTATATTGACAACATGACTAAGCAATTTTATAATTTCTTCTTATCCGTACACAATGACACAAGGATTTGTCATTCTGATGGCACTGACATGTTCATTGACACAGATATTTACTTTTGAGAAATAAACTAAGGATTTTGAGTAAGAGACTGGCTTTTGCAGGTAATTCATGGTGTTTTGCTATTTGTATGAATTGTTTTGAGAAATGCACTTACTGTTTTGCAAATTTCAAGGATGATTCGAGAAATGTACCAAAGCGACTGAGAAAAACTGTAATTTAATTTTCCACAGATGCACAGATAAATGGGCTGTTCAGAAGATAAAGGGGCTTCTGCCAATTCTAGATTGGCTTCCTAAATACCCAGTCAAGCAATGGTTACCCAGTGATGTTGTCTCTGGAGTCACCACAGGTCTAGTATGCTGTTTACAAGGTAAGATAGACTCTGTGAACAAAACACCATATTAACTTAATACTGCAATGATGCTACTTTAAAGATGTAATTGCTTTCTATTGTTGAACAGGTGTGGCTTATGCATTGCTGGCCTCTGTAGCACCAGTCTATGGACTCTACTCTGCGTTTTTTCCAATTCTCACATACTTTGTGCTGGGAACATCCAGACACATCTCTGTAGGTAGGTCTATCTCTTTATAAAATAAATATTTCAAGTGGTATCAAATAAAATATACTACTATACTGCTTACTTCTTAACATTTAATGCAAAACAGTATGCAATACGGTATGTAGCGTTAAATGCTTAACACAGTGGCTACTACTACATTATGTGATCTTGAAAAATTGCATGTTTTGTTCTGTAAAAATTAGTTAGCATTTTGTAACTGTACATTTTTTATCAAAAAAAATTCTTAATTGTTAGACATAATTAAATATTTATTCAAGAAAACATATATATAATATTACTTTTGGTTAATTTATATTGGAAGTTCAAGTTTGGTATAGTATTCTGTACCACTGTGCACTGATGTATACAAATGTAGTAAGCATATTTTATGCATATAGAATCTGAGCATACTGAATAAACATAATCAAGAGTAGTATGCAAAGTTTTCTTGGAATTTTCTTATTTGCATCTATACGCCATTTAGGTCCATTCCCTGTCACCTGTCTGATGGTGGGCTCTGTAGTTTTGACCTTAGCGCCCGATGAGCACTTTCTGCGTTCAGTGAACATAACAGCTGTGAATGAGACGGTGACAGATGAAAGATTAATGGAGGTGGATGTGGAGGCCAGAGAGGCCCAGAGAATCATGGTGGCTTGTACTATGACAATGCTGGTTGGATTATTCCAGGTAAAGTCACAACATTCAAAATTTAAAAAATGTGAAATAAATAATTTACACATTTCATTATTGTAATATTTCATTCGTATACGTGCATACCTCAAGCATATTGGAGGCAGGGACGTTTTTTATCATAAAGCTATATCTGCACTTTTGTAGAAATGTATTCTTAAGCATCAGACAGCAGTTTTATCATTTAATATCAAGGTGGTCTGCTTATTCTCAGGTGGCTATGGGGCTGATGCAGGTGGGCTTTCTAGTCAGGTATCTCTCAGACCCACTGGTAGGCGGCTTCACCACGGCTGCTGCCTTTCATGTCTTCATATCTCAGATTAAAACCATCCTGTCAGTTCCTACCCAAAACTATAATGGATTCTTCTCCTTTGCTTATGTGAGTATCTTACATTAATATCTTATTAATATCACAAACACACCTATCTCAGCTTAAAGAACTTGCATATATATATATATATGATTTTTTTGTGTTTTTTTTCCAATAGTTTTATTTTCATATTCAATTTTACTAGTACATTTTTGCTTTGCTATGTTTTATTTCCACAATTTACATAAAACGTAATTTACGTAAAAAATTAAATACAATGATATTTTAATTAAATAATGACGATGATGATAATGATAATTAATTATAAATAAAAATAATAATTAATATTATATTATTATTATTACATTGTATTATAAAAAAATAAATAAATTCTCCACATCTAGACTCTTATTGATGTAGGTAGGAACATCAACCAAACGAACATTGCAGACCTGATCGCTGGATTACTAACAATCTTCATTGTTATGGCTGTGAAAGAGATCAACACAAAATTTCAGCATAAAATCCCACTGCCGATTCCAATAGAAGTGATTGTGGTATGTACAGTTTTCCCACAATTGTCCTATACAAGTCTTAAACCGCAAACTAAGCCTGTATTCTCGGACATTTGATGATTTTTTTTTTTTAATTAATGATTGCCATTACCTTTCACTCTTTCAATCTGATAGACAGTGATAGCTTCTGCAATCTCTCATGTGATGGACCTGAAGTCCCAGTACGGTGCCAGCATTGTCCACAGCCTCCCCAGGGGGTAAGAGCACTTCCTGTGGCACTTCCTGCTTCCTGATGAGGGCTGGGTGCACATTCAGTCACTTTATATTGACATACTATTATTATTGTCCCTGTAAAGATTTTCAATAGAAATGTTATCTCCAGAACAATGACACTGACAGAAAGCCTTGTCCAATAATAACATGAAACGGTTATTATTATATCCTACCTACATCAATCAGAGACGACAGCATAAATACAAAGGCTCACAGTACAAGTACAGTGTACAAAACCGTTGTGTGAATCTATGGTAACTACTGACTATGTGTCTGCTTGTTTCTCCACAGGTTTGCAACGGCACAGCCACCAAATATAGCACTTATCGGGAATATTTTGGGCTCTAGTTTTTCTACAGCAGTGGTTGGTTATGCAGTTGCAGTCTCAGTGGCAAAAGTCTATGCTGCAAAACATGATTACACAGTTGATGGCAACCAGGTATACAAAAATTGTGTGTGAATGTGTCTCTGACATTGCAAGTATGCTTTTTTCTGATGGATAACGGGTCCACAATGCTAAAAGCACATAATAAAATGCAACGAACTATACAGTCATACAAAGTTAGCAAAATAAAGTATATAACACTTATATGGTTTGTGCCATTGTGCGTTTTTTGCTTTGAATGTGTCAAGACCAGCTGAGAACTACTGCTTTAGTTGGTTTCTTTCATGAAATGTGCCATTAACAAGTACTGGGGAAGTACATTTGCAAGGGTGCTTGTGTGAGTGTGAAGTATAAAAAGGATCAGCCTCAACACTCTCCCACAGATGGAGAAATTACAGTAACGCGAGGGTGAGACAGAAAGAACGAGTTGGCCTTTTAAGGTCACTTTCACCTGCCAGAACAGAACAAACTTGAGTTTGCAACAGCGGCTGATATCATCTGTAAACCCGGCAGTGCAGCATAGAATTTTATTTTTTGAGCACTGTAAACAAAACAAAACCTCAAAGATTCTAATTAGGTGTCAGTTATAAATTTATTTGCATACAGATTTGTGATTGGTCTTCAAATCTAGGATTTTTCTTATTTGTAGGGTAAAGCCTCCATTGCTGGTGTTTAATTCTAACAAACTGATTATAAACCACCTGATCTGGCTAACTACATCTTTATTCTCATTAGGAGCTGATAGCTTTTGGAGTCAGCAACATTTTCGGAGGATGTTTATCAAGCTTTGTGGCCAGCACTGCACTGTCACGGACTGCAGTACAGGAAAGCACAGGGGGGAAGAGTCAAGTAAAATACACGTGCTCTTACTCCTACATTTACACGTGTGTGTGTGTGTGTGTATATATATAACAGTACTACTACCCACATTTAACTGTTCTCTCTTCTCATTGTTGCAGGTTGCTGGTATCATCTCAGCTCTGATGGTGATGATCGTGATCTTGGCCCTTGGGCCCTTTCTTCAGCCTCTGCAGAAGGTGTGGTAGAGCAACCTAATGTTTTAATAGAAAAAAGAACAGTTCACAGTGTATTTCACAAAAAAAAAAAAGTAATACAGCCAAAATACATCACGCAAATCCCTTTCTGTCCTGCAGTCGGTGCTAGCTGCCATTGTTATAGCCAACCTGAAGGGCATGTTCATGCAGATCTCTGAAGTGCCTGTACTCTGGAGACAGAACAGGACAGACTGTGTAAGTACCATCACAAGACTAATAAATGAACAGAATGAGCACTACCAGCAAAATAATGAACAAAAAGTTATTTGAAACATAAGATATGCATGACTGTGTACAAGAGTTTCTCTAAGCTAATTGTGTTTTGAGGTCATTATAACATTCATTAACAAATGGAATCATGTGAATAATTTTGGTTTATTTGTATAAAATTAGATTATATACTAGCAGTCTGTGTCTGAAATAAGTGCATGTGAATCCTCATTCATCTGCAGCTCATCTGGATAGCTACTTGCCTGGCCTCCATCGTGCTGGGTTTAGATGTGGGCCTGTTGGCTGGTCTGGTGTTTGAGATGGGCACAGTGGTGGTCAGAACACAGTTGTAAGTAGCAAAGTTGTAAGGACATTAAAGTATGTTTGAGTAATGTACTTACTTGCTTGCTTACTTGCTTACTTATTTGTGACACAGAAAATTCAACCGTTTTTATTATTTTGTTTCTTTCAGATGTTTGGGTATATTTCCTGAGAAATGTCACAACTGTTAATCTGAATAAGTGCAGATGGATGCTTATGATATAACTCAAACTATGATTTTAAATATTGTCAACAATAAGGGCCTCATAAAAATGCTTGTTTTGTAATTTTAACAGAAGTTCAAGAATTATTAGAGAATAATTACTGTGAAATAGAAATTAGACAGAATAAATTACGAAAAATACATCTTAATAAGACCTTGGTTTCTCTCGTTTTAATTCAGCCCTTCTTGTGCCAGCCTTGGAAATGTCCCAAACACTGATATCTACAAAAACATGAAAGACTACAAAAATGTAAGATGCTAATTTTGTTCGTACTTACTACAATTCATGCGTATGGTTATCTAAAATAACAAGGTATTTCACGAAATTTTCAGATTGATGAAATTCCTGGGATTAAGATTTTCAAGTGCAAATCACCCATTTATTTTGCAAATATTGATTACTTTAAAGAAAAGTTGAGAGATGAGGTAAGTTTACTTTTTGCTCAAATTCTAAATTCAGAAAATCTGAAATGATCTACTGTTTAAGACATGATTTGTGGTTTGAAAAAAAATGTGTGGTGTGCTTTAACGCTTAGTAAAGTTTTATTGTGATTCTTACAGGTGGGGTTTGATGCAGTGCGGGTGTTCAAGAAAAGAAACAAAGCTTTGAAAAAGATTCACAAGCTCATTAAAAAAGGAAAACTACAAGCTACAGAGGTACTTTGCGCACAACAGTTGTTTGCAATACTGTACGTTTCACATACGTTTAAAACTCTGAGCAATTTATTGCAATTTAAAGCCTATTTTCACTGACCTGATTTCACGACACCACATTCTGGACTTTCCATTATCTGATGATGTCCTTCACAGAATGGTTTGTTACCAGTGCCCCCACTGGGAGTAGAAAATAAGGCCTTTGAAAACGAGCAGGGTCCTGAGCAGGAGAAGGGGGCGTCTCAGCCAGATTCAGAGGTGAAGGTCCAGGTAGACTGGAGGTCTGAGCTTCCTGTCGGTGTGTCAGTGCCCAGGGTCCATATTCACAGCCTGGTTGTGGACTTCTCAGCAGTCTCGTTCCTGGACGTGGTAGCAGCCAAGTCCCTCAAACTGGTGTGCCATCTTTATTGCTCTTTGCTGTCATGGTTTTACTGCAATATTGCCAAGCCAAAATCTGATGGTGATCCTCACATCATTCCAAAGCTGTATGACTTTCTATCTTCTGCAGAACACAAATGTCCATCCATACAATGAAAGTCAGTGTTGTTTTTAACCACATTGTATTGACAAAAACATTTAAAACATTCTTTAAAATACCTTCTTTTGTGTTATAACATAAGAAAAGTTTGGAATACCATGTCGCTGTAAGTATTCCTTTAAGAAGTAGCTAATTCATAATTTCCCATCTTCGCAGATCGTAAAGGAATTCATACAAGTTGGGGTTAGTGTCTATATCGCAGGCTGTGATGGTAAGGCCTGGCTCTATAACAACATGATGTACAAGCTGTGCCAAACTCCAGCCTGATAATGGCAGGTTTGGAAACAGTGAATAACCTAAAAGGGTCCTCGTGTCACAGGTGAGCTTGTCAGGAGAATGGAGGCCCTGTCCTTCTTTGACGAGGAGGTTACCAGAGACCTTCTCTTCCTCTCGGTCCATGACGCCATTCTCTTCATCCAGCAGGAAACCTCCAGTGGAAATGAGCAGGATCCATTAGCTGAGAAGGTAGGTGATTTTCAGCTTGAAGGGAGACTGAATACACAGAATATTTTGTGTTCTCACTGCAAATTATTTTTTGCAACATGGGGGATGCTGTAGTGTAGTGTAGTTCTTCGACATGACAGCAGTTCCATGTGTAAATTGTCTCCTAATGAAGCTGCTAATGGCTCTGGCCTAACTTGGTGATAAAATAAGGTGGATAAACCTTTTTACTAGCCACCTCCCAAATTTATGTTAAGCGTAAGAGAGGGTGCAGGCATTTGTAACTTGAATGTGCATGGCTTCCGGTGTCGTCCGCTTCTAGTTATTTCAGCTTTACAAAAACGTTTATGCTGCTTGATATCAACAGTAACAGTATTTGTTATATAATTTTATTTTATAATAGGTTTGTAGCGCAAACAAATGTCCATTTATTGCACCTTGTTATTCTTCTATAGTTATTTATTTATAATGGCAAATGAATCAGAAGTCTCAGACAGAAAATAGCTCACTTCCTCATAATTAAATACTGATTATCAAAGCTACAAGATAAACATAATAACAACAAGAATGTTTTGGCATGTGTGGAGGAAAAAATTAAACCAATCTATAAATACAATTGCTAGTTAAAATGGTCGGTTGTAACATGATGCAACAATGTTTTTATTCAGAATGGAATACTATTGTACTGGATACAGTACGGTAGGGTGAATTCAGATACATTTGGCCACTTTCTAACAGTGAGCTGCAGCTTAATTTATGTGAATTCACCCTACTACAATTTTTTTTTAACTAGTAGTAATACATTTGGGGTCAGTATGATTTTTGTTGTTGTTGTAAATTTTTACTTTTATTCAGGAAGTATGCGGTGAATTGATTAGCATTAAATACATTACAATGTTATAAGAGATTTATCTTTCAAATAAATGTTGTTCTTTTGAACTTTCTATTCATCAAAAAAATGTATCACAGTTTGCACAAAAATATCTAATGAGATTTCACAATAATTCAGTTTACAGCATTTTTATACATATTTATAAGACACTTCTTTAAAAAAAAAATCTTACCAACCCCAAACTTCTGTACATTTTTACATATGTAGCAGCTCATTAGAGTATTCTGAGCATATAGAAATTCGCAATACTGTGCACAGTGTTCATACTGTAAAAGTAATATGATTAGTATGTAATGCCATTCTGAAGACACTGTTTATATATGTTAAGATTTCACAGTTGCAAGATGACAAAGAGCCACTTCCATTTACTGAAGATGAGGACCTGATTGAGACCTATGACAACCAACATTTGGTGAGCATCCCGCATCTTTTATATTATCAAATAACTCAAATCAGCAACCCACCAAACAAATGTTTCTCTTGCATGTCTAGGCTATTCATGGACTTTCAAACTGAGAAAAACTCCCTGTATTCAGAGTGACTGGGAAAGACAATCATTGTCGTCTTATTCATTTTCCGATAATGAGTCTAGAGACGTTTACCTTTGTCCTGACTGAGAGGATTGAAAGTTGCGCTAAGAATGAAGAAAGCTTGCAGTCTTGTTCACCATGTCTTTCCACATCTGAACTAGAAAATAACAAAACAACTGAAGTTAAAAAAAAACATTAAGTGCTTTCATTTTTACAGCCTAATTTTTTAGGCAAATGTCACTCAGCACAATACAGGATGTTCATCCCGTGAAGGCCTGTTCATCAGTATGGACAGCAGAAGAAGGCTCTTTTTGATAAAACAAACATATATTTCTTGTTAAGAACTGTTCCCTGAAGTTCTAAAAGCAGAAGAACATTTAATATTTGTAAATAAATCACCTGGGAAATAACATTTTAGTGTGTCTGTGTGCTTTATTAGTCTGTTAACCCTGATTTGATCTTGGGATGTCACTGTGGTCAGAAACTTAAAAAGCTCTGTTATCTACTATTTTAGTTTTTTTTTAGACACATTCTGAGTAATGTCAGACCGAGCCAGTCAAATATAATGTTTCCTGTGTTGATGCATTTCCTACAAGAAGTTGGTGTGGAGCATATTGAATCACTTTAAAAAAAAAGAACCAATAGCCTTTAGTTTACATAACTGTGTGCTGTTGAAAGTCAAAGGTGAGTTGTGGCAGGGCAGTTTCATTCTAGAGAGCATCTGATTGGACAAAAATTTGTAATGCAGGGTAAGTCATCGATATTTGTTGGTCTATTTTCATGGAAGAAAAAGATAAAAGTTTAAATGCTAAAAGTGAATTTTGTCAACATGTCTGTTTGCTCTGACCTCAAAGCAAACAGATCTGGGCTAAATGGCACACGTCCAATTTTGCTAAACAGTGTTAAACATGATGCATGAAAAAAATTGACCTGTGTAGACCATCATCTCTATAAAATGTTCGGAATTTTCCACACAGATACACAAAAGGGGATAGATAGACCTTGCTGTTTACCTAAGATGAAACAAATTACAAGCTCAACAAAAAAGCACTTGTTTAATTTCTGTTGACATTCCTGTGTTGCTCTATCTGGAGGTCTTTTGTGTACTTTAAACATTTAGTAACAGTAACTGAGCGCATTAAACACACAAGGACATGGGTGCCTGAAACACACATATCCCTGAATACTCACTGACTGACTGACTCTGGCTTTCTAAGGTACGTTTACGCATTGAGTGTCTCCTTCTCTATGATCTTTAGTATTAGTATTAGAGTATAATTCAACTTAACATGAGAATGCACAGTAAAAGGTTAACAGTAAGGGGTTAACAGAAGCTGAAACATAATTTAGGCATAAATCACAGAATCAAAAGTTCGCTTCTATGTCACTAACACCTAATAAATGTATGAATGTTTAATTGTTAATGCAAGACTTATGTTGTAATGTGTGTCATTGGCTAACGTCAGGGAAAGTTAAAATAGATTGATTCATTACTGTGGTGAGGATTGCCACCATATCTACAAAGATCGCACAATGATCTCCTTGATCATTATTATAGCTTTGGGTGTAAAGTCTATGCTGTAAAAATCTAGTGTACTGATAAATACTTTTTCCCCTCAGTGATGACGCATAGAAAACGTAATGATAACAATACAAGGAATACAAAAAAATTACATTTAAATCAGGACAAACTGATGTATATTCAAAATGTATATTCAATAATATATATATATATATATATATATATATATATATATATTATATGAATTATTTTTCCTGTTTAACTGCTTGCAGAGTGTGTGGTCAACAAGCGTATCAATGTTGATCACCAAGCTGGAATATAACCCATCAAGCACATCTGTTCACTCAGTGGTTGTAGCTGAGCTCACATTGGAATATCATGTAAAATGTAATCTTCAGTGCAGCAGACACATCTCAAACCTCTAATATCAAAGAGCTGCCAGTTCTGATGCAAGCTACTGGACATGAAGAAAACAGAGGCATAAACTAATTTGATGATAAAAGCTGCAGGTTCAGATGTAAGAGAAGGGCTGGATCTTCTCATTCACAAATTTGATTAGGACATGACCAAATATTTACTTCTGGAGAAATAATGCAAACAACAAAACATACACAATACATAACTAATCCATAAGAAATAGGGTTGAAAATGTATAACTTGACATTTTGTTGACTGTATTTCCTAACTGTATTATGTCATTCAATGATATAATGTTAATATACCTGTAAAAGTTTTATTTTATTGTGTTTTTGGTTCTGTTCTGTTCCTCTTCCCTGTTATTGTATGTTGACCTAGTTTCCTAATGTGTGGCAGTTGGTTATGCTGATGTAGTTTACCTGTTGTTCATTTAGTTTCCTTGTTAACCCCTGCGTGTTGAGGCCTTGTGTTTTAGTTTCTTCTTGTCAGTTATCTTTTGCGTTTTATGTGGTTAGCGTTCTATTGTTTTGCTCCTGAAATCTCCTGCGTGTTTGTTTGGATTAAATGATTAAAAATGGTTTATTTTGGATTCTTCTTCACCTCTCCGTGTGCTTAACATAGCCTACGTGACAATACCAACCTATTTGAGCAATTTAAAATGGTTTGTTAATTATACTGATGAGAATATAGGTGGTACTGTTAATATAAAGTCTTTACTTGCTTCTCACGGGAACTTCAAGAAGGCTATTAAGTTTTACTTATAAAAATACGGAGCCACTAAAGGGAAATGTTAATGGAAATAAAATATGAGATGGTAGGAAAAATGATGTCAATGCATTTGCATTTCCCTGAGAAACCTTGCAAAGTTTCTAGAGGGAATGCAAAACTTTTGTGTTGAGAGAACACAAAATCATTGACATTTTTTCCTCCCATCTCATATTTTTTCCATCACTATGCCCCATTAGGAGCTCTGTGCCATTTTAACCACACCGTAAAAGCCCACACATTTCTTTAGAAAATCAAATATTATATGTAAATGATACGGTTATTTATACTCCCCCGTCCTTTTTTTTTTTATATTTTGAATTAAATCAAATTAAATGTATTGTGTTTTTAATGTTATACAGGTTATTAACAGGTTTTTACTCATGAATTTTCTTTTTTATTTAAAATTACTACTATTTTCTAGTGTACACTCACACACGACACCCGTATCCAAAGGTTCTGAATGCCGACCATTGAAGCAAGAAAAATAACATAGTGCTAAATAGTATATGAATGTGACATCACTAGTTATACGCAGTTAAAGATATGGAAGTAATTTGGATAGAATGAAAAGAATTTATAAAAGGATGATGCAATGTTTTCCAGAAAAATCACATGAGAATGAAATATATATATATATAAAGCTCTAATAATCAATACACGATATACACATTTTTTCCTTTTAGATAATTTTTTTTTTACACAATAGAAAAAGAACAAATGAATAGTTCGCACATTATATTTGCAGTATCAAAAGATTTTGCCATATGAGGTGAAGGGATGATAGCAAGAAATCGATAAGCGGATGGCTTTTGCCAAGTTTTTATCAGAAAGAACAATGGTCAGGGATAAGAGAAGATGTGGCTGGCAATGTGAAGAAGGTATCTTGATAACTGTTAATAATTACAGACATGATAAGTATAACAATTTAGAAACGGACACGGTTTTAAAGATCTCAGCTAGACCACCGCAACTTTTGAAGCAACACAGGGACAGCAAACTGGGAATATTTAATACTCCACTGAACTAAGAACAGGTAGGATTAAAACAATGCAAAAATACACTATTGTTCAAAATATTATTACAATTGAGAATGACTATTTTCTTTTTTAATGTATTTTAAAATTTAATTTATTCCTAATAAATAAAGTTGAATTTTCAGCATCATGACTCCAGCCTTCAGAGTCACAAGATCCTTCAGAAATCATTCTAATATGCTGATTTGCTGCTCAAGAAACAGTTCTGATTATTATCAATGATGAAAACCGTCGTGTTTGTGCAATATTTTTATGGAAACTGTGTTTTTTTTTAAATTCAGGATTCTTTGATAAAAAGAAAGTTCTTAAGAACAGCATTTATTTTAAATTATTTTTCTAACAACGTAAAAGTCTTCACTGGCAAATTTGATCAATTTAATGATGCATCCTTGCTGAATACAAGTATTCATTTCTTTAAAAAAAATTAAAAATGTTTTTTTTTTTTTTTTTTTTTTTTTTTTTAGAAAACTGGGAGTTTAAACACTCCCAAGTTTAATCAGTGTTTAAAAAATCCCATAGAAACATCTATCCTAGAGATACCAGGCTAAATGTGGATGTTACACACACATACTATTATACACACATCAACAAACACATGAACTCACACGTTGTACTTGCATGATGTTTACTCATAGTGCGTTTGTGTAAACACCTCCATCTTACACATCATTTCCACGATTGCCAATATAAATACAAATGCGACAGATTCAGCTTGACGGTTGCCAGAGCTGGAGCAGATATTCATGAATTGATTTTATTTGGTCACCACACACAGATCAGTAGGATTTTTACCCCAGCTCTACGGGCGCATAATGCTCCGACCCTCAACGCAGAAGTATGCGGTGAACAGACCACTATACTCAGAAGACGGCTTTGAAGATGAACATGCTAAAGTCAATCGGAAACACAAGAGATTGCTGGACCATGTTAAACAGTACTTCACGTAAGTACGCTACTTAACTTTGAACATTTATTAAGCAGTGCAGAGAAATGTATAAAAACGGGTTAGGGTTTTTTTCTTTTCTGTTTTGTATATTTAATACTTTATTAAAAATCTATTGTTATTATTACTACTACTACTACTACTACTACTACATTTCCAGATGTTCATTAATACATTTAGGATATGTTCAAAATATATCAGATACAGCTGTCAGTCTTTTTTAGTGAGTTATAGCACTTAAAAATATAAAAAGAAAAAATTGTTTTAATCACTTGAATGACATCATTGTGTCATGTATTAAATATCATGTTATTGCATGCAAAAAAAAGACAAATAACATCCTTGGTGTTTGCATATTGTTTTTCTAGTTGTACTTCAGGACGCGCAAAGAACGCTGCTGTTTCTCTGCTGCCGATCATTGGATGGATAAGGATCTACTCGATCAAAGAATGGCTGTTGAATGACATTGTGTCTGGCATCAGCACTGGACTGGTTGCCGTCCTACAAGGTAACATTTTATAAAGCTCTCATTACTCAACATGAGCGTTCACAACATAAGCTCTAAAAATAGATTCATGATATTAGATGAATTATGATATCAGGCCGTAAGAATGTAGTCTATCTTTATGAACTGTGGTCTGTGACTGATTTAGTGATTGCTTGTGACTGATGGGAGTGTCTACGCAGTTGTTTCATGGGATAACTCTGATATGACGTGATATGAAATGAGTCAAAATAAGTGAAAAGTGCATTTATCTGCGATCCGTGGTTGAAACGATAAACGTCATTAGAAGATAATCAAGAAAAAAAGTATGAATTGAGAAAAGGAAGCGTGTTTAAGAAATGTATATAGAGCCAGTACTTTCCTTTTGTTAATTCATCAAGTTACTGTATGTTATCAAGAGCCTGACATGTCCTTTTTAACCATCTAACAAAAATCTGAACTGCTTTTGCTTATGTCATCCACACACTTTAAAAAAAATGAATAACAGAGAAGTTGAACTTAGTGAATGGGGTGTTGATAAGAGTTGACTGAGGGCATACACATATCAGATAAATATTATATAACTATGGTTTGGTTAATAGCCTACTTATCAATATTTTCTCCTCAGGTCTAGCCTTCAGTTTGCTGGCATCCATCTCTACCTGGTATGGATTGTATGCTGCTTTTTTTCCGGTCATCCTCTATTTTTTCCTGGGCACCTCAAGACACATTTCAGTGGGTAAGTACTATTGTGAGCAGGTTACGTGAATGAGACCAACAACATTGTGTCATTGACAGTGGCCGGTTGAATAAACTGCTGCAGTCTTAAACGTTAGTCATCTATTTTTTGTAACATAAAAAATTTCAAGCTACACTACCGTTCAAAAGTTTGGGGTCGGTAAGATTTTTTATGTTTTTAAAAGAAGTCTCTTCTGCTCACCAAGGCTGCATTTATTTGATTAAAAATACAAAACAAACCCAGTAATATTGTTAAATATTATTTCAATGTAAAACAGCTGTTTTCTATGTGAATATATTTTAAAATGTAATTTATTCCTGTGATCAAAGCTGAATTTTCATCATCATTACTCCAGTCTTCAGTGTCACATGATTCTTCAGAAATAACTCTAATATGATTATTTGATGCTCAAGAAACATTTATGATTATTATCACAGTTGACAACAGTTGTGCTGCTTCATATTTTTGTGCAAACAGTGATTCATTTTTTTCAGGATTCTTTGAAAGTTCAAGAGAAAAGCATTTCATTAAAAAAATAAATATTTTGCATTATTATAAATGTCTTTACTGTCACTTTATATCAATTTCATGCGTCCTTTCTGAAGAAAAGTATTAATTTCTTAAAAAAAAATTAAAAAAAATAATTGACCCCAAACTTTTGAACGGTAGAGTACATAAAAAGGTAGATGGGACCTAAGGCATTATCCTGGCTTAATCTAAGCCATCTTTGAAACCAGGCCTAAGTCTGAACATAGTGGCTAAGTCTATGCAATGGGCAAAATATCGGTCTAGTTCTTGCAAAACCCTTTTTAATGCTACAACAACATTCATTTTTATTGTGTAGTTTGTAGCCTCTAATCTAGAGCTTAAAAGGAGAAAGATAGAAATCCTTAAAAGTATTTGTCAAAATTATGCTTCAATAACATATTCAAATCACCCAAAAAACAACAAAAATTACAACAATTGTATCGTAAATTTTGCTTCACAGGTTCAAACCACAAAAATACAGAAATACAACAACAATAATAATACTGTGTAATAAACATTCTAAATATATAGATGGACTTTAATCAGACAGATATCAAAAAGAGGCTATCATTTCTGCCTGTCTGTGATGACATTTATACTGTAAATATACTCACCGTTATGTGTTGTTCTTCACATCAGGATCTTTCCCTGTATTGAGTCTCATGGTGGGGGCGGTAGTGACCCGATTGGTGCCCGATGAGGGTCCGCCTGCCAACATCACTGCCTTTGAGGGCCTGACAAAAGATGAACAGAGAATCTTAGTGTCTGCCTCCCTCACTTTCCTAGTTGGTTTATTCCAGGTACATCAGCCATCCTCTCATTATTAAACTTAAAAGCAATTTTCAATCACATCGATGCTTACATTAATTCTCTTTATTTCCAGCTTGGTATGGGTCTGCTGCAGGTGGGCTTCATTGTAATGTACCTGTCAGATACTCTGATATCAGGATTCACCACCGCAGCTGCTGTTCACATCCTGGTTTCTCAGCTCAAGTTTGTACTAGGACTGACTGTGCCGGGCTTCAGCGGACCACTTGCAATTATATATGTAGGTCATTAGACACTTTTCCTGCTCTTTACAGTCACAGTCAGTTTTCTTAACAAAAGCTTTATCTCTACACTTTTAGAACCCAACAAACAATACAAAAATAATACTAGTTAAAAACAATATTGAACTAAAACCCGTATATTAATTTAAAATCATATATTTATATTAAAAGAACACACACACACACACACACACACACACACACACACACACACACACACACACACGATATAAATATATATTACACTGCAGAAAATGTTCTTCCTCATTATTTTGTGTCTTGTTTTCCAGTAAAAATATCAAAAAAATACTTAGATCAAAATACATTTACTTCAGAAACAAAATTACATAATGATTGTCTTATTTTCTGAAAAATTATCTGCTAGTGGAGTAAGAAAAATAAACTTGTTTTGGCTTTGAATTAAGTTGACTTTTCTGACCCCCATTGGTAAGTAATTGTTCTTATTTTAAGCAAAAACACCCTTCGGTTTGACACTTTTTTTTCAGAAAACAACACTTAATATCTTGGGATTTTGCTTCTCAAGTAAATGTATCTTGAATTTTAGAATATCTTGAATTTGTACTCCAAAACAAAACAAAAATACTCAGGAAGAACATCATTTTTTGCAGTGTATTGAATGCAGAATATATTACACATATATATACACACACACATATACATATATATACTATAACTAACATACAAGTAGACTATAGAGAAAAATGACTCCTGTAAAACAATCTGTGTCCTTTGTTTTATCTGCAGACTCTTGAGAGTGTATTTACCCAGATCACCTCCACAAATATTCATGATCTGGTCACTTCAATTGTGGTGATGGTGATGGTGTTGGGCGTGAAGGAGATCAACGACAGATTTAAGTCCAAGTTACCAGTGCCCATTCCCATAGAAGTGATTATGGTGAGTTCCATTCCATCATCTTTACCTATTCTGTAGCCTGACAGTGGCATTACTGTTATTCCTTTATATGACATAATAAAGATTATCAACCATTATATTGTTTATATCTAACAAACTATCATGCCAAAAAACTGTACAAGTTAATATTTGCTCAAGTGCATATAATTTACTTAAGTACAAAAGTCGCATAAATCTAATCTTTTGTGTTCAAAGCAAATATTAAATGTCATGCAAAAATCGTTAAAAGCAATTTTCCCAACAGACCGTCATAGCTTGTGGCGTCTCCTATGCGTTCAACTTCAGGGATAATCATGGAGTGGATGTGGTGGGGAAAATTCCAAACACGTAAGAATCGCAATCTATTTATATATTTTAAAACAGTACTAATAAAGCCATGATTTAAAGACCCCATGACATTTCTGTGGGCGGGACATACTTAAGGGCCCATTGAAAAAATTAATTAATAATAATAATAAATAGAGGGACAGAGCATTCTCATTATAGACAACATTTGATTGAACAAAAAATTGTTGTGCAGGATGAGTCATCAATAATTGTGGTCCATTTTCCAGGAAGAGAAAGGCTATACATTTTAAATGCATATAGGTGCAAAAAGATCATCTTGTAAAATTTAGACATCCTCAAAGTTTTCATACATGGGCCAAAATTCCAAATGTTGCATTTTAAAAGTTCAATTGAATTGAATTGTTTTTAAATTTAAGGTTCTTTATGCATAACTATTATACAGCAACAAAAACAAATGTTTATGCTTCAGAACACAAAGCTAACGGAGCAGTGAAAAATAAACACATTTTCATCTGTCCAGGTTTGAGTCCCCAATGGCTCCGGACATGCAGATTTTCCAGATGACAGCAGTGGAGGCTTTCCCAATAGCTATTGTGGGATTTGCCGTGGCTTTTGCAGTTGCTAAAGTCTATTCTGTAAAGCATGACTACGTTATAGATGGAAATCAAGTAAGCCCTGACTAATATCACACATTAAAATGTAACTAAAATGTGAGAAGACAAACAGTCTATATTGACACATGTAATCACACAGGAACTCATTGCATTTGGGGCAAGCAACATCTTTGGAGGATCGTTCAAGTCTCTGGTAGCCAGTACAGCTCTCTCCAGAAGTGCAGTTCAAGAAAGCACCGGAGGAAAAACACAGGTAAACAGCTCCAAGGATCAGATGTTCAACCTCTGTAAAACTGTTTGCAAGCTTTTCTCACTGGCTGGAACATAAAAAGGTAATTTTGCATGTGGCATCTCAAATTAGGGAATTTGTTTTCCAGCCACACAGAAATACTGTCCTCTAGTGCTCAGAAAGAGTTAAGATGTGGTAAATAATTGAATACGGTAAACAAAAAACACAACACACACACTAATGTTTGGGGTCAATAAGATTTGTTAATGTTTCGGAAAGACTTTTATGCTCACCAAGTGTCAATCTATAAAGAGTTTAACAGTTCCCTGTCTCCTGTCACGCTTCTTACAGGAGCCCCGTAGTGGATGACCTATTCAAATCAAACCCTACAGTCCGCGCATTTATTTAATAAAAAATACAGTAAAAAACAGTCAAATTGTTCAATATAATTATAATTTAAAATAACTGTTCTCGGTTTTAATATATTTAAAAATGTAATTTATTCCTGTGATGGCAAAGCTGAGTTTTCAGCATCATTACTCGTCTTCAGCGTCACATGATCCTTCAGAAATCATTCTTATATGCCGATTTGCTGCTCAAGAAACATTTACTATTATTATCAATGTTAAAATAGTATTTTTCTTTAATGAATATGAAATATAAATCTTTTGTAACATTTAAATGTCTTTATAAATCTCAACTTCAGCTGTTTTTTTTATGTACTTTTCAGATAGCTGGTTTACTCTCTGCCATTATCGTGTTGGTGGTAATCTTGGGGATCGGGTTTTTGCTGGAACCTCTACCAAAGGTAGGAATCAAATACAAATAATTTAAATCCTTTAAACATGCACATATTGACTTTGATAACAGAAAGCTTTGAGCTTAATGTCTGAAGTAGTTGTGTGGTGTGTGACTGCAGTCGCTGTTGGGCGCAGTGGTGGTCGTGAACCTGAAGGGGATGTTGATGCAGGTGGTTACAGTTCCTTACCTGTGGAAGAAAGACCGCCCTGACTGTGTAAGAGCCTTTGACCTCTCCCTCTAAATGCAAAGAAGGGATTTCAGAAAAAAATAGTAGACAGATTTCAAATTTAAGCTTCTTAATAAGAATTCCATGTTTTGAACTTGTAGTTTTTTATCTGAGATAACATCCCAGATAAATCACCTTAGAAGTGAACTGTCAAGTGGCATATCTGATTTCTGTAGTCGGTGCAATGCCTCCCTCTGCTGTTGTCCTCCAGATTGTTTGGGTGGGGACCTGTTTGGCAGCTATATTCCTGGGGCTGGACATAGGACTTGCCATTGGTCTTGGACTGGAGCTCCTCACTGTGGTCTTCAGGGCTCAGTTGTAAGTGTTGACAGATCCACTCATCTGGATAAAATAAAATCATTTGAATATTGGATAAATACAGGTGAAACTCGAAAAATGTGAATATCGTGCACAAGTTTGTGTATTTCAGTAATTCAAATTAAAAGGTGAAACTAATATATTTAGTATATATAACTATATACATATGCATGATTATACTTTTCAGAGGGCCGACATTTTTTTTGTGTTCTGTATGAATATCACAAGGATACAGTACAAGGAGGGGAACGAAACCCACTTGGTTTTATACAGAGTTCCACTCCACTTACATGAATAAACAACAAAACAAAAAAGAACAAAATAAAGGCACGCAGACAAATGAGTTGAATAATAAAAGAGGGGAAAAACATTATCAAAAGCCTGATTATCCTTTTAACTTAAAGTTACAGATGTTGAAGGGTGATGGTAGAGGAGGATCAAAAAGTGAAGAGCAGCATGTGAAGTATACTGCAGGAAACTATAACCAAATGCTGTCAAAGTAAAATCAAAAGGTCTTTCAACTGTTTTTTAAAGACAAACAAAGAAGACATAGATCTTAGGGACAAACTTAATTTACTCCATAACTGGGGACCCCTAAAGCTGAGGTCAGTTTTAAAGCCTGAAGTTCTAGAGAACGGCAAGACAAGATTCATTTCACTATGCCTTGTTTGATGGATGAGTATCTGATATTAAAGTAAAAAAGTGTTGTAATGTTGGAGGAAAGTCTTCTCTCTTGTAAATAAACTTATGAATAAATATGCATGATAAGTAAACAGTGACGTTCTCAATTGGTAAAATCTTGAATCTAAGAAATAACGGTGCCGGAGGAGAATATTTAGACGAGTAGGAAATCATCCGCAAGAATATCTTTTGGATTTTAGAATTTTTTGCCAGATAAGTGGGAAAGTAGCACCCCAGACAATATTGCAATAATTCATAAATTCATATTTATAAAAATAAATACATTTCTATATTTAAAATCCTTTTTTTATTGATTTCATGTCATATTCTAATTTGATGAGATTTTGAATTTGGGGGTTTCATAAGTTGTAAACCATAATCATCAAAATTATAACTTTTGCACGATATTCAGATTTTTCGAGTTTCACCTGTATTTGTTGCTTCTTTAAAGATATATTGGCCTGGTTTCACAGACAGGGCTTAGATTTAGCCAGGATTAGGCCTTAGTTCAATCAGGAGATTTAAATTGCTTTTATAAATGTGCCTTAGAAAAAAACATTACTGGTGTGCATCTTGAGACAAAACATTGGCATTGACATATTTTAAGATATGCCAGTGCAATATGCTTTCAGTTAAAACATGTATTTTAGTCTGCATAGACTATTGTCTTTGAAACCGGGAGATTTAGACAGAGAAATGTGGTTTAGCTTTTTTCTAAATCACTATCATATATCTATTCTCACTTGTAATCTATTCAGTTATACTTTTGATAATCTATTGATCTGTTCTGACCTTCAGTCCACGCTGCAGTATCCTGGCTAATATCTCGGGAACAGATATCTACAGAGATCGCAAGGACTATCTCAATGTAGGTCCGCCAACAGATGCATCCTCTTTGTCCATATTCTGTAACATGAGCGATATGCATTGTTTCTATTTTTGGTCCCACTTTATATTAAGTGTATTTTAATACTATGTACTAACATTTAAATTAATCATTTATGTTTTTACATTGTACACTGTAAAAAGTGGTCAGTTGACTTGACTTAAAATTAATTGCCTTAAAAATTATCAAGTAAATACACTTCATGCATAATTGAAAAAATTAAGTTATGAGGAATTGTCAAGTTCGCATAACTTAATTTTTCAATTATGCATGGTTATTTACTTAATTTTAAGGCAACGGGTTTCCCCGCCTTTTTTAAGTTAAGTCAACTGATCACTTTTTTATTATGATTACCTGCATGTAATTACAGCTGCAATTAGTTTCTGTAATTACATCTATAATTACAGTTGACCCTTCTCTTACCCCCTGACCCCTTCAAACTACCCATAACACCAAACCCGTCCATAACCTTACCCATATCCCACCACAATAGCAGCAAAAGTATTTTTGCAATAGAACATGAATACAATGACATTGTACCTAACACATTTTTTTTTAATAAATGTCAGCAATCAGCATACTAGTAAAAGACGCCTAATTTAAAATGTGACCCTATTATCTATTACTTGGTGTGTCTATGCACATGATGGGCAAAGATATGGACAACTTAAAGAGCATCTGAAAAGAAGCAGATGAATGAACGAAAACAAAAGTTTGCCTTATCATCATTTTCTTTCTTTCTGAATCTCCTACAGATCTATGAGCCAGAGGGAGTAAAGATTTTCAGAATCCCATCTCCCATTTTCTTCGCAAACATCGATTTCTTCAGAGACAAACTGAAGGACGCTGTGAGTGTAGTAGTTTCAGTGTGATAACCCAGACCTCAGATGACATTATCACAACCTAACCTGTTTACTTTAATGCAGGTGGGCTTTAATCCTTTGAGAATCCTGAGGAAGAGAAACAAGGCCCTAAAGAAGATTAAGAAACTGATAAAGAAAGGGGAGCTGACCTCAACATCTGTACGTCCTCAAGTTTTAAAACATGAAAGCAATGATCTCAAGGACTTCTTAATAAATGTTATTATGTAATGTAGCTGTATTCCATCCACTGCTTTGATGTCTTAATCTGAGACATCTAAATGATAACTCAATGAACTAATCTTATCATTTAGATATCTATCTAAAGTTATACTTTCATATCTTTCGGCTAAAGAACGGACTACAGGCCACGTGTTCAATGCCCATTGAAGAGTCAGAGGATGAAAGCAACATGGAGGATCTAGACAAGCCCATAGACTATTCGGATCTTCCAATCCAGGTGAGCTGGAACGCAGAACTTCCTGCCAACATCCGAGTCCCTCCTGTGAACATCCACAGTTTGGTCCTGGACTTCTCTATGGTTTCATTCTTGGATATCTCTGCACTCAAGGGTCTCCAAGCGGTAAGGCAGTTGGGTTCATTCTGAAATCAAAATGTACATTTAATCATTTTTGCTAATCTCTCTGTGCAATGCATTACATTCTAATCTGAAAAAGATCCAATAAACCACAAACACTTCTGTTTACAGGCCTTAAAGGAATTTATACGCATTGATGTTGATGTTTACATAGTAGGCTGTGACCGTAAGTACTTTATTTCCTTCTAGACTGCAGGTTAAAGGGTATTTGTAGTGTATTTTACAATGTAACCCCTTATCTGCAGTGCCACAGCTATTATAATGTAACATAATGGTCTGTAATAATAAAACTGTGCGGTAACTCAAACCTTTGACTTGTCGTTTCCAGCATATATCATAGAGAAGCTGAAGGGCTGTAAATTTTTTGATGATGAAATAAAGACATCTATCTTCTTTTTGACCATCCATGATGCAATGCTCTACATTCATGAGTCCCATCCACCGAAGACTGTGAGTGAGAAGGTGAAGGAAAACGTACAAGCTTAATTTGATCATTCAAATACGAAATTGTCAATATTCTATCAAAAATGTTTTATTAAAATGTGTGTCTAATTTGAACTTATGCAAACAGGTCTCAGGAAGTTTCCAATACCAACACATTAATGGCAGCAGCATGTCCAATGGGTTGACAATCCAAGAAATGCCAGTATGTGACCTAACAGACACCTGGGATTGAACCTGTTAAAATGAAACATTAAATAAATTATTTAAAGGAATATTTCATCCTTTTTTAAGAGATGTTTGAAGTTCTCATTTGGGTTAAACTGCTCTTTTTTTCTGCAGGACATGAAAATGGAAGTCGAACCAGACACCAAACCAGAGACAAGGTTCTGAAGTGAATCAACTCGAATACTCCACTATGTAGACCTTTAAAATCAGTGTATATATGAATTAATTTGATTAAGCATGTAGCAGTTTTGTATTCTGTGCTGCATGCAGAATGAATTAGCTCTAGGTTACGCCAATGTGTCAAGTCACTAAATTATTGGATTTGTGGTGAACATGTTGTACAAACACTCTTATCAGTTCACTATCAGTGCCTTTTGTATTTTTTTCTTTTTGAATAGTATGTTTTTTTTCTGCACTATCTTTATCCTAAAATAAAAAATGTTTTCCAAAATATACACTGTCCTTCCTGATAACAAACCTTAACAAATAAAAAGCAAGCATTTGAGAAAAACCTTAACAAATAAAGGCATGTGCAGAAGATAAAGTTGTTTTAATTATAAATTGAATTCCTAGCAGTGAATGAATAACTACCCATACGAGAAATTAAGTTGTTGTTGAGGAAGTGAAGAGGGCAAGATAACAAAACAACTTAAAATTCATAAGCTATTGAAGATGACTTCATCAAATATGATAAAAATATAAAATCATTAAAGAGTAAATGGTAATGTCACAATATAACAGAATACGCACAGACTAAACAAATTTTAATCTCAAATACAGAGATGTAAAGAGTACCTGAAAAGTAGAGATAACAAAAATTACTCCATTACAAGTTAAAATTCACCAATTCCAATGCGGCTTGAGTAAAAGTCTTAGAGTACCTGATTTTATTAGTATTTTACTCATACTGAATGTAGACTCAAAGATGCACTAGTCCTAAACACCTAAGAGACATGCCAGTGGAAATCAAGAAACAGTGTGAGGAGAGCAATCGTGTTTATTTCCTAAAGTCTAAATAAATCTGAATATCTCAATATTGCAATTGACACATTAGCCTCTTAAACACCTACAGTCACTCAAGTCTCAGTAAAAGGGATAATTCACCCAAAAAAGAACATTTTGTCAACATTTACTCAAGTTACTCCAAACATGTATGAGTTTTTCTTTCTTCTGCTGAACACAAAAGAAGATATTTAAAGCCAGACAGTTGATGGACCCCAGACAGTTGATGGACCCCGTTGACTTACATAGTAGGAAAAAAAAGATACTACGGAAGTCAATGGCTACCGTCTACTGTCTGGTTACCAACATTCTTCAAAATATCTTCTTTTTTGTTCAGCAGAAGAAAGAAACTCAGGCTTGGAACAACTTGAGGGTGAATAAAAATGAAAATCATTTTTTTTGGGTGAACTATTCGTTTAAGATCAAGTTCTCAAAAAAGAGCACAAGTAAAGCAATATTCTTCAAAAGGTCTCTTCAATAAAATGGATAAATAAAATAATGTCAATACATAATGTCAATACAAATAATGTCAAAACAAATAATAATGTCAATTACAACTAAAAAGTCTAAGCCTACAGTACTTGCAATGGACGTGCTGGTTTCGGCCTCATCACTGGCTGCATCTCATCTGTGAAACACCTATAATTAAGCAACTACCAGCAAATGCACCCACATTCCTGCAAGTAGGCTTGTTGACAAGTTTGGTTGAGTAAGGGCAAAACGCACAAGATATAGTACCGTCAATACAGATATCACTATAGTCAAGTAGAGAGCAAAAGTTGCCAATATCCTTAATACTCAAAGTAGCCAAAAAGATACTGAAGAACAGTAACTAATAACATTTACTCAAATACTTTACACCTCTGCTCAAATATGACAAAAATATCAAATCATTAAAGAGGAAATGTTAAAGTCACAGACTACAGTGCAACAGGGCTGAAACATTTCTATATACACTAACCTAAAGGATTATTAGGAACACCATACTAATACTGTGTTTGACCCCCTTTCGCATTGATTCAACAAGGTGCTGAAAGCATTCTTTAGAAATGTTGGCCCATATTGATAGGATAGTATCTTGCAGTTGATGGAGATTTGTGGGATGCACATCCAGGGCACGAAGCTCCCGCTCCACCACATCCCAAAGATGCTCTATTGGGTTGAGATCTGGTGACTGTGGGGGCCATTTTAGTACAGTGAACTCATTGTCATGTTCAAGAAACCAATTTGAAATGATTCGAGCTTCGTGACATGGTGCATTATCCTGCTGGAAGTAGCCATCAGAGGATGGGTACATGGTGGCCATAAAGGGATGGACATGGTCAGAAACAATGCTCAGGTAGGCCCTGGCATTTAAACGATGCCCAATTGGCACTAAGGGGCCTAAAGTGTGCCAAGAAAACATCCCCCACACCATTGCACCACCACCACCAGCCTGCACAGTGGTAACAAGGCATGATGGATCCATGTTCTCATTCTGTTTACACCAAATTCTGACTCTACCATCTGAATGTCTCAACAGAGATCGAGACTAATCAGACCTGGCAACATTTTTCCTGTCTTCAACTGTCCAATTTTGGTGAGCTCTTGCAAATTGTAGCCTCTTTTTCCTATTTGTAGTGGAGATGAGTGGTACCCGGTGGGGTCTTCTGCTGTTGTAGCCTATGCGTCTCAAGTTTGTGCGTGTTGTGGCTTCACAAATGCTTTGCTGCATACCTCGGTTGTAACGAGTGGTTATTTCAGTCAAAGTTGCTCTTCTATCAGCTTGAATCAGTCGGCCCATTCTCCTCTGACCTCTAGCATCAACAAGGCATTTTCGCCCACAGGACTCCCGCATACTGGATGTTTTTCCCTTTTCACACCATTCTTTGTAAACCCTAGAAATGGTTGTGTGTGAAAATCCCAGTAACTGAGTAGATTGTGAAATACTCAGAGCGGCCCGTCTGGCACCAACAACCATGCCACGCTCAAAATTGCTTAAATCACCTTTCTTTCCCATTCTGACATTCAGTTTGAAGTTCAGGAGATTGTCTTAAACAGGACCACACCCCTAAATGCATTGAAGCAACTGCCATGTGATTGGTTGATTAGATAATTGCATTAATGAGAAATTGAACAGGTGTTCCTAATAATCCTTGAGTGAGTGTATTTCTTTTAAATTAAAGACTAGGCAAATGTCAATCTGTCAATTAATGTGAGTAAGTTCAGTCCTGTTAATTCTACCAAGTTATGAGGCAGCAAGCAACACTCTTTCCTGGAATTGGGCCATACAGGACTTTCATACAGGACAACATTCATATTAACCAATCAGATCTTAGAGTTAGGCTGAACAACATGATAGCCAAATAATGTCTCTCTGATTTCAGGTGTAGTTTAGGATTATGGTTATAGAACTTTAATTGTATGATTGGAATGTGGTTCCTGGACAAACAAAGGATATCGATCCAGGAACAAGTTCTATTTGGTTAAATCACATTTTACAAAATAAAAGTTGCAGAGTCATATCGCACAATACTGTACAGTCAATCGACAATCATGTACATTCGTTGACTCAGTAAACAGAAAAAACTATAGACCTATTTAATCAGTCTGAGTAAATTCAAATCCGGGCAAAAGGAAATTCAGTATTAGGAAAAAAAAATATTTGTGAACCTTTGGACTTGTCATGGTTTTATATAAACCGTTATAAAATTTGGCTTGATCTTCATAAACCTAAACATCTGCATAAACACATAATAACAATGGCATGTTTTAATGCCTGCATTGAGTACATCATTGAGTAATAATTTACAGTACAAAGTTGAAAAGGTACGTGAACCCCCTAAGCTAACTAATTGTTCAAAAATGGTGTGAAGAGACTATCCTGCAAACCTGGAGTCCAAATGAGAAGAGATTGCAAGTGTATGGTGTCACTCCGTTGTATGAAAAATATTACCATTCACAAGAAGCATTGAACCATTCATCAAACAAAAGAGAATATCAGTATTGTTCATTTGCATAAAGCTTGAACGGATTTCAAAAGCATCTCTGTTATGTTCATCAGTCTAAATGGAGGAAGTTAATCACTTTCTACTATTGTGACTTCCAAGCAGTAATTCATAATTCAAATCCCTGTGGTGTTCACATACTTTTTCTGCAGCTCTATTTTTATGTTTCCTTCTCTAAAAAGCATGTAAATAAGGAAGAATGATAAAAAAAAACACGATTGTTATAAAATCCTTCAATGATTAATGCAGACTATATAAAGCACTCGAGGTGCATCTGAAAACTAAGCAGTCAGGATGCAGCCCTTCGGGAGACACTGTGGTGGTCAGGCCTATGTTTTCAGAGGATTTCTTTGCAAAGCAGCACAAGAGGATCAGCAGGAACCGCAAAACTCTACGGCACCATCTGAAAGACTACTTCTGTCCTTTAGTCATCATTTATTCATTGTAAGCCTCTTGTCTTCCTTTCGTCTTCAATAACGCATTTATAATAAACTGAAATACGGTATCATATTATAAGCGCGTTTGCAGATGTTGTAATTGAGATAGTGTATGGATCTAAACGTTTGGAACGTTAGCAAATTGTGTTTTTATGGTGTACATTGTAGTTGTGATACGAATCGTGCAAAGAACACAGCTCTTTCCTTTCTTCCGATCATTGGATGGATGA
The DNA here is from genome assembly GCA_030578275.1 of Meda fulgida. NCBI lineage: Eukaryota > Metazoa > Chordata > Actinopteri > Cypriniformes > Leuciscidae > Meda > Meda fulgida. Next base: position 11,777,321 of record CM060619.1, read on the forward strand.
AGAACTACAACATTAAAGAATGGCTGCTGGGTGACATTGTTTCAGGCATCAGCACTGGACTAGTGGCAGTGCTACAAGGTATTGCATGTTTTTTTTTAACATACTGTAGATTGGCTAAATTTTTTTTTGAAGACTTCTGTAATACATAAATACATTATAAAAAACGTATTATTACACCATTATTTTGTATCAGGAATTGCATTTTCCTTGCTGGCCTGCTTACCACCGTTATCTTTGTTAAGATATGGACTGTATACTGCATTCTTCCCTGCAATAGTCTACTTCTTTTTGGGCACCTAAAGACACCTTTCAGTAGGTGTGTGATATTGTCAACTGCATTTACAAGATATATGTGTGTACACCTCACAGGAGGCTAATGAATTACAAGTGAAGGTTTGGACATGAGTGATTGAGGTTGCCCTTTCTAATTGGGCCATGTTATAGGGGCTTTTCCTATTCTGAGTCTAATGGTGGGCGCTGTTGTCACACGACTGGTGCCTGATGAGGGACCCTCAGCAAACATCACTGGATTTGAAGGGTGGATTTGAAGAATATATATATATATTCTAAATTTTCTTTTTTCTTATTTTTCAGCTCATAACAGGGCTGCTGCATGTGGGCTTTATTGTCATGTATCTTTCAGATACTCTGGTGTCAGGATTCACCACTGCAGCTGCCATACACATTTTGGTATCCCAGCTCAGGTTTGTGTTGGGACTGGACTTTCCTGATATAAACGGGCCACTTGCCATTGTATATGTAAGTTAAAGTTATTCTCTTTTATTGCACCAGCAATGTAGACATTTATCATCACATACTGTAGCTCCATATTACTTTTTAGTGGATATGTCAAACATTTGGTCTTTGATTTCAGACTTTGGTGGAATTTTTTAGCCAAATCACTAACACGAAGGAGATCAATGACAGATTCAAGTCGAAACTACCTGTGCCGATACCAACAGAAGTCATCATGGTAGGTATAGTTACCACACTAAGACAAAATACTTCACTTCTATCAACAAGTAACTCTACCCAATATAAAATCTATCAAACTTAATGCAAGTCTATCCCAACAGACTGTTATTGCTTGTGGAGCCTCTTATGCATTCAACTTCGAGGAGCGATTTGATGTGGTCGTGGTTGGGGAGATGGTGAACGGGTGAGAATCTGACAATATGTGATCAACAATATCAGCAACATAAAAAGTGACTAGATTTAATGTGCATATTGCATATTGTGATTGCTCGTCTACATTATGCAAAGACTTTGGGATTGAAAAATATTAATCAGATGAAATAAAAAAACAATATAATTTTTTTATTTATTTGATTTTAAAGCCTTTTCCCAGATGGAAATCAACATCTAATATGTAACCTCTCTTTTTTTTTTTTTTTTTTTTTTTTAGATATGAATCCCCGGTTGCTCCAAACCTAGAAGTCATTGAGGAGAGTGCAGTGGAGGCCTTCCCTATGGCCATAGTAGGATTTGCTGTGGCTTTCTCAGTAGCTAAAGTCTACTCCGTCAAACACGACCATACGATTAATAGGAACCAGGTCAGTCACTGCAAACAATGCAAAATCTGAACTGCTGAATTTGTTATTTTGCCAAAAACAACCGACAGTTTTATATGCTCATCTGTATGTAACAGGAGCTCATAGCAACATGTTTGGGGCATCTTCCCTGTCATTTGCCGCCAGCACAGCACTTTCTAGGACGGTTATACAAGAGAGCATTGGAGGGAAGTGTAGGGAAAACCCTCATGTTATTCCTTGATCTGAAACCATCTGCTTACTACAAGAATACAAAGAATGAATGATTAATGTTTGTTTAATAAAATTTGTAGATAGCTGGAGTTATTTCAGCCATGATGGTACTGATTGTGATTGTCGCAGTAGGATTTCTACTTGAGCCGTTGACCAGGGTGAGAATTATGTCTTTATACACAGAATACAAACTGCATGAGCTGATCTCATAGTTTAAACTCTATAAAGCCCTTTTAGTTCTATAAACTATTGACTGTAGTGTAGATGCAGGACTCTGTCTAATTACCTTTATCCTTTTCTTTTCTGGCTGTTCTAGGTGCTCGGGTCATTGTTAATCTGAAAGGCATGCTGATGCAGTTCAGAGAGCTGCCGTTCTTATGGAAGAATGACCGGCCTGACTTTGTGAGTTTCTCTTTTCAATATTTTGAGAATGATGTAATCCTCAAGCAGCTTTTATTTGAATATAATCGAAAACCTAAGCATATGCTGATCTAAATTGAAAATACTTTTCCAGCAAAAACTAAATTGAGATTGGTCCAGATCAAAATGTCAAGCCCATGTGTCTCTGTTTCTCACAGGTGACCTGGGTGGTGACTTTCCTGGCCTCTCTTTTTTGGGGGTTGGCTGTTGGTCTTGGGGCAGAATTGTTCACTGTGGTCTGCAGGACTCAATTGTGAGAGTTGATTCATGATACCTTCAAATGTCAAAATATAGTTTTATTGAATTTTTACTGACCCTACAAAATCATATTTTGTTTGCTGCAGCCCACGCTGTTCCGTCCTGGCCAATATTACAGGAACTGACATCTACAGGGATCGCAAAGACTACATCTCTGTGAGTGCTGATCTTGCCCTTCCTCTAGATTATTCTTTCTTTTACAAATACCAAAATGTTGTTTCAATGAGATTTTATTCCATTTCAGATTTCTGAACCTGACTGAGTTAAAATATTCAAAATCCCCTCACCCATCTTCTTTGCTAACATTGATTTCTTCAGAGATAAACTGGTCCAAGCAGTACGTTTCTTGTTATTTTCAAGATTTGGGGTGCCAAATCCTGTTTCAATCCTGTTCCTGGAGATCTACCTCCCTGCAGAGTTCAGATCCAACACATCTGTCTGTAATTATCAAGTGCTCCTGTAGATCTTAATAAGCTGGAACAGTTGTGTTCGATCAGGGTTGGAGCAGAACTTAGCAGGAAGGTATCGATCTTCAGGAACAGGATTTGGCACCCCTGGCATAGAAAGAGCTGGGTGTTATTTCTCTGGGCTAAATATTTGCTTTCTTCTGGGTGGGTTTTGGTCCCGTAATAGTGTTTAAGAAAAGGAATAAAGCTCTGCGAAAGATCAGAAAAATGCTGTGTAATGAAAAGCTGGAGGTGTCAGATGTATGTCCTAACCATTATTATGATTTATCAGTGATGTTTTCTATATACTACAATTTAAACATTTGGACACAATTAATTTCTGTTTATCATGACATTAAAGCTACTCTTTTAAAATGTAAATTGTATTTATTTAATTTTATTTAAATAATAATAATAATAATTATTATTATTATATATTATATATAAATTAATAATTTTATTTCAATGGATTAATAGGACAGGATGATGAAAGACACTATGCCACTTCCCATATTGTTTTATGCATTTTTTTTTTATTTATTTAATATTTTACATTTTAGGGTAGTTTTGCCTCTGATGACCATTGATCTTCAAAACTTTTTTTAATAGTTTTTGGTAATTATAAAATTCTCAAACTTTTTTTTGTCATTCTAAAATGTAAAAAAAAAAAAAAGAGTAATGTTATAGTAAACAGTACTAATGATGAATGAATATATAATGTTCTGATAAAGTCCTCAAAAAAATTACTAACTGAAGTCAATTGAATAACAGAAAAACTGCGTTGTTCCTGCATGATCTGAAATGCGTATGGTAAAAATATTAAAATCCGATCCTTCCCTGATGCAGAGAGGCCTTAAAGGAGTAGTTCACTTTTAAAAAACTTTTGCTGATAATTTACTCACTCATGTCATCCAGGATGTCTGTCTTTCTTTCTTCAGTCGAAAAGAAATTAAGGTTTTTGATGAAAACATTCCAGGATTTTTCTCCATATAATGGACTTCAATGGGAACCAGACGGTTCAAAGTCCAAATGAGCGTTTCAGTGCAGCTTCAAAGGGCTTTAAACGACACCAGATGATGCATAAGGGTCTTATCTAGCGAAACGATCACTCATTTCAAAAGTAAATAAAAAACTTTAAGTTTTATAAGCACAAATGCTCGCCTTGCTCTGTTCTGTGATGCGTGCTAGTGACGTCACGTAATACGCAATTACGTTGAAAAGGTCACGCTTCTTGATGTTTGTGGAAGTACCGAGTCAGTGTTTACAAGTTGAACGCGCAAACAAAGTCAAACGCCGTTTACAAAAAAGGAAATTAAAAGGTAAAACAACGATGTCGGGCGATTTTGAACTTAGAGGAGAAGATGAGATGCAGTTTTTCACCTTTCTGAACCGGAATACACAGAGGAAAAGTGTGACCTTTTCAGCGTAATTGCGTATTACGTGACGTCACTAGCACGCATCACAGAACAGAGCATGGCGAGCATTTGTGCTTATAAAACGTAAAGTTTTTTATTTCTTTTTGAAAAGAGTGATCGTTTCGCTAGATAAGACCCTTATGCATCGTCTGGTGTCGTTTAAAGCCCTTTGAAGCTGCACAATTGAACCGTCTGGTTCCCATTGAAGTCCATTATATGGAGAAAAATCCTGGAATGTTTTCATCAAAAACCTTAATTTCTTTTCGACTGAAGAAAGAAAGACATAGACATCTTGGATGACATGGGGGTGAGTAAATTATCAGCAAAAGTTTTTTAAAAAAAGTGAACTACTCCTTTAAGGTAAGACAACATCTTTTACCACATCAGAGGATGACAGCAACATGGAGTCTGGACCAGCCCACTGACTTCTCTGGCCTTCCAATCCAGGTGAACTGGAACACAGAACTGCCTGCCAACATCTCTGTCCCTTCTGTGAACATGCACAGTTTGGTCCTGGACTTCTCTGCTGTCTCATTCCTAGATATATCGGCACTCAAGGGTCTTATGATGGTTAAATTGCTTACTATGAGATACAGCATACTGTTCATCTTCACTGGACCTGGTTTCTTTCTAAGATGGTCCGAAATTCCTCATGTACCTCACACTGTACTGTTTGTTTTCTTATAAATGCTAAATACGAATCGAGGTGGACATCTAAATAGTTTCATGCAATGGTAAAACAATCTCAAATAAAAGTTGTCCTTATTTCCAGCCATTTTATTCCAAAAGCTCTTCATTAAGACAGGTCTGCTATCTTTACAGTAATATACATCATGGAGAAACTTAATCAATGTACATTTTTTGATGACGATTTTAAGACTTCCATCTTTTATCCCACACTACATGACCCATTGTTGCACATTCTGGAGAAGCATCCAGATCATGGAGAACAGAAAATGTACATAACATGATTCAGTATTGTAATTTACAACAACCATCTGCTGTCAAGGTTCTCCATGCTGATATATTTGTGTCTATCTGCGTTGTGATGTTTGCAGGATATAAGCATAAACTACGGAGTCATCCAGAGAGACTCTTCAGCAGAAAACCCTGCTGAAATACTCTTTAAGTCATGCTGGAAAGTTCGTGGTAAATGTTTTATGAGTGCATTTCACCACTGTCACAGCACATTATAGGGCTGTTTTTAAGTCTAGCCAGTGGATAGGCACTCAAATCAGGCTGCTTTGAAAAAGAAAATGCACTATTTTAGTTTACAGCAGCACACATCCGATTGTTACCATGTTTACTGGCGATTTAGTGGACTTAAAATAAATTAATTCATTTTGTTTGGGGTCACAGAAGAAACTGTCACAAGCGGCGAGAAGAAGTCTACACTTTGTATATTACAAATGTAATTGGCAAGACAATTTTAACTAACGTTTAATGATAACAATTCTTACCTTACAAGCCAGGTCCTCCTTTTCCCTCCGTCATGGTCATCATCAGCCGCACGTGTTTCTGCTCAGAGAGCAAAGTCTGTCCAGCCTCAGGTGATCTCCTTTCTCCACGGTCCTGCAAATCTCTTTGACGTGTAGGGACATGGAAAATGCTGAAAAACTGTAATGCGTTTAGTTTTTAAAGCGCACAATGTGCTGATGGATTTCTGAAATCGGTATTCAAGATGGACCAATTAAAAACTTTACGAGCTAGCTGAATTATATTGCGGAAATAGTAAATTTAGCTTAAATCATTTTTCGGCTTCTCTTTTCCTGTGAAGTCCACACCATCCCATCCAAAAAAAAAATGAATTCGTATCAAATTACCTCTGTAGAGTGTTTGGACTGACCATAATTCAATACTAGAATTATGAATGTATTAATGTATTTTGCTTTTGAAAATCCTGTCATGTTAATAGAGGTGAATTTTATAATGAATGTGTTTGTAAACAAATTTAGTGTAATAAAGGTAAAAGAACTATACACTACCTGCTCTTAATTTACATGTTATAGACAGCGAATATGTAAACATTTATGAGACATTTAGGTTTTACAAGAATTGCAAACAGCCAATTAAGAAGAGAGAAAAAATAAATACATTTTGGACAGCTTCATGTATAACAGTCATTTACCAGTCTGTTTTCAGCCAAACTTTCAGGACCAATTAAAAAAAGATTGAATATAAACTCCAAGCTCATTTTTGACAAGACATATTGAGTTTTTTTTTTAATTCAACTTAAGACACTATGTGAGAGAGTAAATGAACGCAATAAAAGCGCATTTAATTTATACATTTAATTTTGATTACATTCAAGAAACATTCCACCATCAACAAAAGCCCCTAAAATGCAGCATGTATGGGCTCAATTATTGAAAAGTAAATGTTTGAATATCTGACGACAAGATTTAAAACACCACTCAGTACTGATCTCTACTATACAGTTATTGTTTTCAGACTATAAAATATGCATTCGAATCCCTGCCAAGTTTACATACTAAATCACTTTGTTTAGCAACAGCAAAAACACATTATTACTGGTAATATGGTCTGTAGCGGCCCTGATCCGGGTGATGCGGCCCCGGCATCTGTCCCTGTGGAGGGGGACCCTGCATTCGGGGAGGAGGACCCCTGGGGGCCGGCCACATTCCTGGACTCATGCCCCCCGGCTGGTTAAACGGCGGGCTGAGTGTGCTCTTGTCCTCAGGAAACTGGGGGTTGTAATGATGGGGTGGCGGGGCATTGACAGGGGGTCCACCGTGTTGAGGGGGTGGCCCGGGTGGAGGATGGTTCATAAACGGGGGCATCTGACCAATGAGGTGTCCGGGAGGCGGGGTGATGGGTGGGGGGACAGACGACAGTGGCGGAGGGGCCTGGTTGAAAACGATGTGAGGTGTGTTAGAGCCCTGTCCCGGGTGCGGCATGGGGTGATTGATGGGGGGAGGGGGCGGAGGGGGTCCGTAGTGCTGTTGAGGAGGCGCCATCATGTGATGCGGATGGGTCACGACGGGCTGACCTGGATAGTCTCCAGGGTGATGGTGAGGGGGTGGAGCGTTGCCGGGCTGGGGAAGTGTGTCACGTGATGGTCCGGAGCTCGCAGAGTCGTCCTGGATGGGAACTGTGATGAGGTTGCTGTGCTTTCGCGTGGTGACGGTCGAGATGCGGAAGGTCTCCTGAGAGAGAGAGCGGGATGGCCCCATGTCTCCCGGCGGTTGGCCTTGCGGAGGTCGGTGGTCATCGTGGGAGGAAGAGGGAGGTTGGCTGTAGGGGTCGTGACCTTGATGAGCTAGAGGAGGAGGAATTAGCACGTGGGGCTTGGGCAGGTGAGGCGGAGGCACGCGGAAGCGGTCGGACACCTCCGAGGCTGGAGGAAGGTGGAGAGGGTCAGAGCGGCTGCTGGAGCTCTTGCCGGACCGCATGTGTCGGTGGTTGATGTGGGCCTGCAGGTCCCTCTGGGACAGATAGGTGCGTTTGCAACCCTGAACGATACTACACATGTAGAGAGAGCCACGCAGGCACTGTTCAATCCGCTGGACCGGGTCTGTACAGCTGTACATGTTCAGACTGGAAACAGAGAGGACATATGGAGAAGCATCAGTAAAACATCAACGTTATGAACACCAGTACATGCCATATTATTATCAATGTTGAAAACAGTTGCTTTTTCATGATTCATGTTTAAAAGAACAGAATTTATTTGAAATAGACATCTTTTGTAATATTAAAAATGTCTTTACTGGCAGTTTAATGATAAATGTAATGCATCCTTGCTGAATAAAACCATTTCTTTATTTCTTTCTTTGTTTCAAAAAAAAGAAAGAAAAAAAGTACCGACTCCAAACTTTTGAATGTTAGGGTATATAATCCAGTCCTATATCTGCATCAAGCCAAGCATTCTCTATTATAGTATTAAACAACAGCATAAGGCCATATTTGTATGCAAACGCTTAAGTAGAGGCAAAAACTGCTTCTTATTCTTACCCTGGACACATCTTATCACCCTTCCTTTCATGATGCAATGCACACTCGTAGCAGAAAACATGCTTACATGGGATCTGCAAAGAAATAATATAATGTCACCAAAAAGCTGTCGCTTGTAAATTGAACATTTGTTACACATCAACTGCTCTCACCATACGCCCATATGTTTTAATTGGCAGTCCACATTTGTCACAAAAATGGACAGGTGTCTCATCCTTTTCACCGATCAAGTTTAGCTAGAAAAACAAAAAAACAAGAGTGACCACAACACTTCAAACATGAGCAATCAAGAGGTGAGTACATTTTACAATTTATAATTATATAGATGTACCTTGTAATCCCAGTACAGCTGCTGTGGGAACCGACGCTGAGTTGCAAATGCGTCTCCTGCTTTCACACCACAATCGAATCGGTCTTCCTGCTTGAAGATAAACCCTTCTAGCAGAAACACAAGCTCCACTTGTAGTGCATCATAACATCTGATAATATGCTTGATAAAATGTAGAAAAATGTGTCAATGAAAATATATAGACAATACCTTCTTCTCCAGAATGGATTTTGGGTGGTAACCGTCCCACTGGTCTCTGCGGTCGTGGGGCTGGTTTATTCCTGGCCTGTTTGGGAAGAAGTTTGATTGGGATCCTCCTCCTGACATCAGGACCCCCTAACGGCCCATCTGTACCCTGCATATCATTGTCTGCATTGAAGAACAAAAATTAAGTTTTAATTTTGACCTTTAGTCAAAAAACAGCATCTTAATTAGTTGTTAATACCGGTACATAATCAGTGTACGCCTTGATTGTTGAACACAAAAGAAGATATTTGAAAGAATGCTGGTAACCAGACAGTAGCCATTGACTTTCATAGTTGTCCTACTAAAAGTCAATAGGTGCCGTCAAATGTTGGATTACAAACATTCTTTAAAATATCTTCTTTTATGTTCAGCAGAAGAAAGAAACTCATACAGATTTGGAACAGTTTGAGGGGTGAATAAATGATGACAAAAGAAATTCATTTTTGGGTGAACTGACCCTTTAACCAATCACAAACGGAGACATCCGAGTAGCGCATCTGCATGCAGTCCGTATCGATCAATTCGAAATATATGTAGAGAACAGATGAAAGATAAGGCGATATTTCTGCCAGAAACTGATGTGAGCGATACAACACAACTCAACTCAGACGCGATTAGGTTAAGTTACCCTAAATAACCTCAAAGACTGTATGTATATATTTAACGTTACATCATGACGCAGGCTTTAAGATATTGAATAAACGGAATTAAATGGAATCAGGAAGATAAACGCCACATTGATATAGAGGCCATAACCGATGATAGGAAAAGGTCTTTAACCAGGCATAGACAAGATGTAGCTCGTCTTTCCATACGCAAACATATGTAAAAGTTCAGCGCAGTTATTTTGTGGTTATAAGAAACGCGTTTTAGGTAAAATTAACCTAAGATTGAAAACCATAAATTTCCCTCCTTACCACTGTGGTCCATAACTATGTGAAGCCAACGTTCGACAGCGCTTCCGGTTTCTACACTTCAAAATAAAAGTATCCGGTTGTTTTGAAAATAAAACAAGTTTCTGATCGTTTTCCAAGCAAAACAAAACCCTTCAAAACCATTACATAAATAAATGTGAGAGTATGCTTGAAATTATTGTTTACATATCAATTTCTTCAGAAAGCAATTGTGAATTTAAATTGTTTCATTTAATGTACAGACGTGGTTAAATGTATTGTCAGTGACAAATATTGTTTCAAAAAGTTTACTGCTTCAATATTTTTTTCTATGGTATACTGGAAAACAATGATACACATTTCATACGTTTTAAAAGCTTTTATTGACAAAAACTTTTCCAATTCGATCAGGCATGCTGGAAATCAGCTTCTGGGCCAAATCCCTTGTCCACTCGACTTTTGAGGATTGACCACAGGTTCTCAATGGGATATAAGGTCCAGGGAGTTGGCTGGACACTCTTGTCCTGAAGCCTTCTTCACTGCAGTTAAACCTCACTCCTTGTAGTTCTTGATGATACAGTAAATGCTTATTCCAGGTCCAATATTATTTGCAGCTATTTCCTTGCATGTGAGGCCATTTTGATGCAAAGCGATGATGGCTGCATGTTAGGGTTAGAGGTAACCATTGCTAACACAACACAATGATTGGAAGCACTTCCTTTTATAGCAAACAATCTGCTCTTACAGTTCAATCAGACTGACATTTTTCCTGACTAGTACTCGTTTACACTTTCCTATATGCTGATAATATATTTGAAATAATGTTAGCTGGTTATTTTGTGCCGCGGACAAAAAAAATTGAAATTTGGATTTTTGTGAGTTTTTTTTTTTTTGCCAATAAAGCTATTTACAATTATTTAAAATGCATCTGATCACTCTGCATAATAATCTACAAACAATGCGAATTAACACCACAAGCAACTGAAGCAGCAAACTTTTGGGAAACACAAAATTTGTCACCGTATGTTTTGGAGCAGAGTAAAGGAAAACCAGCCTACAAATGTCAAGCTTTTATGTGAACTCCTGTGTTCAAAAACCATTCCAAGATGAACTTCACGAAAGTAACATTTTTAAATATTTCACAAACTTTAAAAAAAAAAATTGGATTGCTTTGATGTGTTTGCTATTATTCTAAAATGTAAAATAAGGATAAAAAAAATGTTCTTTTATTACACAATATAGGGTTTTTATGGAGGAAAACACACACACACACACACACACACACACACACTCAGAATTATTTGCCCCCTTGGCAAATTTGATCAAAGATAAAAATTAAATAAATATATTTTTTTAAAATAAAAAAAAAATCTGCATTATTTATCCTTTTGATATTTTATTTAAATAAAATGCAAAAATCGAACCTTTCATTGAAGTAAAAGAATTGAAAGTGTGGGGGAAATCACATTATGAAATAAATGTTTTTCTCAAAAACACGTTGGGAACAATTATTTGCCCCATTTTATTCAATACTTTTTGCAAACTCCTTTTTCCAAGATAACAGCTCTGAGTCTTCTCCTATAATGCCTGATGAGTTTGAAGAGCACCCTAAGACACAGTCTCTAAGTCTCTTTTTGGTCCAGCTGATTGAATTAAAGCATGAGATCATGAATGAATGAATGAATGTAGTGATATCAAACCCTTTAGTGTCCTCTATTGGTCAGAAATGAAAGTGACACTTCCGGAGTGTAAAGCTGCAGGCGTGGCTCCAGGTGATCACTGTACTACTGAGACACATCACATCAAGACACCAAGATTAAAGGACGCTGCTGTAAGTCACAGAAAATTCTCATTGATATATATTTCTCACAATGCTTAAAACAAATATTCCTTCAAATGAAATTATTTCTTGAAATGTTGCAGGGCGGCGTCCGTTTTAATCTACAAACAAGGTATGATCTTGCTTTTATTTTCCATTATGCACCTGTCCTTTGTTATGAACGTTTTGACTGATGACAATAAATACGTCTATTATGGAATTGGCCGTTAGAAACATTTAAGTAGTTATAAAGTAAAAATCTATTTTAAATATTCATTAGCATGCCTTAGGATGAAAACTAGTACATTGTAGCTATCTAAAGATGAGCTCATATTTAAATTTACATATTTTGATAAGATTAAGCAGTAAAAAAACAAAAAAAAACAACAACAACGTTTTTAGAAATGTAAAAGATAATTTTTTTTAAAAATCTTTTCCTGGTCTCAGAATGATGACTGCGTCACAGTTTATTTTGACATAATAGCCTGTGTTATCACACAGAAAACATTATTCACACACCGTTTTAGGTTTTACGTCAACAATGTAATTGTTCAGAAAAATATTTCAGTTGGGCTTTGAGCAGTTTGGCTGATTTGAATGAGAATTTGCATTAAACCTGATGATTTCAACAGTCACATGAAGGAGAAAACACGTTTGTTTTCCTTTAACTAGACCCTCATAAATGATAAATGTGTTATTTATACTATATACAATCAAAATGTATTTTAATCACATGTTCTTTCAAACCATCAAATAGTGAAAGAAAGGCCAAAAGCGAGGACTGAGTCAGCTTTATCGAGCGTGTTATGAACTCCTGCACCATTTTTTTTTATTACCACAGAAGAGCAGAGTCCTCTAGCATTGCAGGAAGCTGTGTTTATGGCTGCAGGTGTTTTTCAAAACTTGATTGTATGTGCAATGATGTCATGTTCTAACACTATGGCAGCAGCCATAGACAAAGACACACCCAGTGTCCTCATGTCACATGTTTACAGAGTGATACTGGTCCGTTGAAAGCAATAGCTGCTGGATCAAGTCACGTGAGACCACAAAGGGCAGGGTGAAATAACAAAGTCCTCTTCCTCCACGCAAACAAAATAAAGAACCGCAGCAGAGAAAGGAAATAGAAAATGGTACTCAGGCAAATAGATGGTTAAATGTGATGCAAGAGACGGTTGAACTAGTGTCATAAACATGATCGCACCTTTCAGAACACGATGGTGGAAGAAACGAGACGGCCGAAAAACGCCGCATCCCTCCAGGCTGGACCTGGTGATGTAGACCACAACATTGTCTATGCCAATAATATAAGGTAATCACTTGTTCAGATTGAAATATATTGTGAAATACAATATAATATTTTACACACAAATCTTTTTTGGTCTGAATATCAGAGTCACCCAGCTTATTGGACGACAGCTGGCTCAGATAGGGGATGACTTGGACAACAAATGGCGTGAACAACTGCCCGTCCAATTGCAGCCCCTGAATTTGGGGATTTATCTTTACGTCCTAACCAGGACAGCGTTCTCTGGGTGAGTTGAGGGCATTTACTCCCACATGCTCAAATGCCAAAAGAAATCCATTTAGGATTCTTTGAATAAATATATCCTGCTGTAATAAGCAGGATCCTCGGCAACCTCTGGGGGTCTAAAATTATGCCAATGTTGAGGACATCCTGGTTGATTCCACAGCTTCAAAATGGCTGTCAGGAGGCTAAGAAGTGGGCAGCCTGGGTAAGGACAATATTTATTTATGTGTCTGTAAATAGATGCAAATATGTATAAATCTTGGGTAAAGACACTCAAAAAGTCCATTTGGTTATAGTCATAGACTAATCCAGTATAGACTACTGTTCAAAAGTTTGTGGTTTGTAAGATTTTTTAATTCTCTTCTGCTCACCAAGGCTGCATTTATTTGATCAAAATACAGTAATAGAAAATATTGTGAAATATAAGTACAATTTAAAATAGTTGTTTTCGATTTTAACATTTTTAAATGTAATTCATTCCTGAGATCAAAGCTGATTTTTCAGCATCATTACTCCAGTTTTCAGTGTCACATGATCCTTTCTAATATGATGATTTGCTGCTCAAGAAACATTTCTTATTGTTATGTCGAAAACAGTTGTGCTGCTTGATATTTTTGTGTAAAACGTGATACCTTTTTTCAGGATTCTGCGACGAATACATTCAAAAGAACAGCATTTACATGATTTAGATTTTTTCCATAACATTAGATTTTTATATTTACTGTCACTTTTGAGCGATTTAAAAAGTCCTTGCTGAATAAAAATATTAATTTCTTTCAAAAAGAAAAAAAAAAATCTTACTGACCACTTTTGAACATTAGTGTAAATAAATTGGAGTCAATATTTGAGGATTCCTACGATTTTTAAATATATTTCTATGATTTTGCAAATTTTTCTTTCACAAAGCATTTACAAAGTATAATTTCTAGTCTAATTCATATTTTAGAGCCATGCATAAGTAGACAAAAATGTATTCAGCACAGAAATGTCCATTTTTGTTGTTGTTGTATTTTGTTAATTTAAATGAAATCCACAGGCCTAAAAAGAATGCTTTCATATTTTACACATTTTTCAGGTTTTACATGACTGTGGCAACCCTGGTATTTAAGTGAAACTGAGGTATAAAACGAATGCCATTATTTTTTTTATCTTTACTCAGGTGCCCAACGTTTCTGACTGGTCTCGCAGGACCACATACATACTGGCGTCTGCTTTACTACTGGTCACTGTGTCTATCTTCCTTGTAACTTAACATGGACATGAAGACTGAATGTGACAGTGAGGGGGTCAAGAGCTGGTCTTTGGCTCAAATATAACCGTTTTGCTGATTTTTTTAATAACTGATTCAAATTAAGTGCTGGTTCACATATACGTACATATATGTGCAGGTTTTCGCAAGCCAAAAATGTTTTGTGTGTGTGTATTGGGTCTATTGCTGGATAATTGGGCCAATGAATGGTTACCTCTTCCTCTAAAAGCATTTATGCATTATTAAAGGAAGCTGGACTTTTCAAACCATCAAGCGCAATAAAAGTTTTAAAAAAGAAAACAAGTGTATCGTTTCTTTGTATTTATCAGCAAAAAGACAACAGATTGACTGCACAACCACTGATCAATCGTCTGTCAGTGTAACATCTACATGCGTATAGTTCTTATAGGCCTTCATATTGCACTTCTGTAGCGTTGAACCCAAATGTCTACCAGGTCCCACCTCATAGGTGTGAGGAAACTCCTGCCCCTGGGATCTTTCATAAATCTCATGCAGTGTCTGCTCCCATTTCACTGGAGACACCAGCTGTCTGGCCAGCTGATTCCGTACGTGTTTGTCATGCATGTACCGCTTGCCGTCCACATTGGAGTGCACGGAGACCTCGGGCCGCCGTACCTCTATCTGCCTGAGGACATCTCTCAGAGGCTCGACAGCCGGCTCCATCAGCGCCGTGTGAAAGGCCCCGCTAACCGGCAGTAGACGCGTTCTCATGAATTTCAGCTCTCTGGAATGGCTTTGAAGGAAATCCAAAGCCTGTGTGAGAGAATGTCTGTTAAAAGCATGGCAAGGCTTAAAAAATAGGATTTTGGAAAGTTACGTGAAATCAAAATCTATTTTCTCTTTTTTTTTTAGCACATTTCTGGTCTTAGTGTATTGGTCTTTTTTATTCTTAATGATGAATCTTACCTCTTTGTGGCCAGCTATTACTCTCCCATCTGGAAAAAGGTAGTTGGCAATGGCACACACAGGCTCTTGGATACCAAGAGACAAACAGTGCTCCCTAGCTTGGACGCAGGTGTATTTGTAGTTGGCCTGAGGTCGACCAATCACAGACAACATGCCACTAGGTACTTGGTCAGAGGCCTTCTGCATTGCTTCTGCCCTCACCTTTACTGCAAATAAAGCTGTGAGCACAGAACAGGGCATTTTGATCAAATAAATGTGTGTGAATCTCCTGAAAATTATTAATAACATGTCCAGTGCTCAAGGTCATATTTTACTGCAAAATAAAGTATTTGGATTCACTTCGTTTTGATGGTCCCTTTAACACATTCTGTTGATTATAAGTAACGTTGCAATCACTTGTCTACTAACTCTCCGAGTGTTAGTAGAGTATTAGTAGACTGGTAGGGTTAGAATAAGTTGACATATAGGTACAAAGTTACTTATAGTCAGAATGTACAGTATGTTGAGGTAGCATCAAAATAAAGAGTTAGCAGATTTTAAGCAGACAGTCTACGGATACTCTAATGAGAGTTAGTTGACATGTAGTTGCAAAGTTACTTATAGTCAAAAGAATGTTCAAAAGAGAACATCAAAATAAAGTGTTACCTAATATTATGGCGTAAAAAAAAGGAAGACTACTGCTATTCAAATAGCTAACTTAGTATGTTTTTATAAACGTAAGGGTGAGTTTTACCTTCAGCGAAGTTCATTGCACCAGAGAAGACCAAAGCAGCAAATTCACCAACACTAAAACCTGCTGCAGTCACACAGCTCTCAATAGCCTATAAAGGAGGTCAATGGGTTTTGCTTAAGTACTTGACCACCACATGCTCATATATTAATCATACATGCACAGCACTGCCTGGCTATACTAATAGATGAGCTGTCTCGTCATAACTATTCTGATATTGCGAATAACTTACAGCAGGATTTTCGTGGTTCAGTCTCTCCACAGCAGCCAGTGAGCAGACAAACACAGCAGGCTGGCAATGAACAGTCTTCATCAGATCTTTCTCGGGTCCATTTAAGCAGAGTGACAGCAGGTCATAACCAAGTACCTTCTGAGCGACAGCAAACATCTCTTTGACATTTCCATACTTCAACAGTCCTTTTCCCATACCGACGAACTGACTGCCCTGTCCGGGGAACAGAAGGACAGAGGCGCTCCCCGGAACTCTGCGGGTTCTCCTGGGCTTCTCCTCACCAGAGCCGGACTGAGCTCCATCAGATGAGATGGGAACATCTGACAGTTTTCTGCAAAGGTAGACAGTCGCCTTATTCCGAAACAGACGAACTTTACTACAAAACCTGAGAGTCACGCTGAGATTCATGATAAAAACTAGTTTGTTTAAATGAAATTCAACATGTATGTTTCAATGCAATCTTACTGCGGAGGTCAAATGCACATTACTCTTGTTTTGGAGCGTCACAGGAAGACAACGCGCACATGCGTCACACGAACTATACAGTATTCCTTCGATATCGTGATTTTATCAGACAATATTAACATTTAGGAAAGGAAAATACTTCTGTAGCACTCTCGTGTTTCTCACATGCCATGTGCGGATTTTTCTTCTGTTCGTCGTATATCGCGTTTAGTCTGGCAAACGACAAAAGCACAGCGTCATCTAGTGTACTGGATCTCATAATCTGTGTTTATGCCGTTCTAATCCCTGCATTTATAAAATATAAAATATATGAATATATTTTGAATGTATTTACAGAAAAATGTGACTGTTGCTAGGTGTCATGCGGAGAAGCCGTCACAAAGGCACATCAGATCGGGGCAAGTTGTCACACATTTAAATGTTTTTTGTTTTGTTTTGTTTAGTGATTCTGTTGATCACAGTGTCTGTTGGCCAAAACAATTGCCTAAAATTATGTTGGCCTATTGTTACGTGTCAGAACGTAAGTGATAACGTGTAGAACAAGCGTGTGTGTGCTTGTTTCTTTTGTGTGTTTGCTCTCTCTCTCTCTCCTTTCCCTTAATTGAGTTACAGGTGCAGCTGTGTTACTGGGCGGGGCTGATGGACTCGTCAAATGGATATAAGCTGTGTGGAAGCTTTTGTTCCTCTAGTTCCCCCTCCTGCTTCACGGTGTTACAGTGTGTGATCACAGTGTGTCGAGTGCTCTTTGGTGTGGAGTAAACTGCTTGTGTGCGGTACCAATGTTGTTAGCTTTATAGGCCGGTAATTGTTATTTTGATTTACTTCTTAGACTGTTTGAGAGGCCAAAGGCCCTTTGTTTTGTTTCACCCCCTTTTTCTCCTGTTTATTGGTTAGCAGGGTGGTAAAAATTGTACTTTTAGTTTGTTTTTCTCAAATCCAGGGAAGATGACCTAAACCAGAGTCAGATGACCTGTTTTGTTTGTTGTTTTGGTGGCCAACCGAAAACCCTCTCATTTCTGACCTACGTTTCTTATGTTTCAAGCCAGCGAGAACATTACCCCAGCATGAAAGAATAAATATGGATATTTTCCTTTGATTGCTCTGAGTCGTGAAGTTTTCTTTAACGGGAGCAGGAGACGGAACTCCGGGCGTTGCTTTTAACAGGACGCTCTCTGTGTTAGTGCATGTGGCAGGTAACACCTATGTTACCATTAGATGTAGGTTTCTGCTGTTTTGTGAAATTAATAATTCATATATAAAAAGTGACAATTTACACACACACACACACACACACATATATATATATATATAGACACACACACACACGTACATATATATATATATATATATATATATTATATATATTTAATGTACGTGTGTGTGTGTCTGTATATATATATATATGTGTGTGTGTGCTATGGACCATTTTATATGTACGTCCTGAATAAAGAATGATGATGATGATGATGATATATATATATATATATATATATATATATATATATATATATATATATGCCTATACACACCAAACACATATAAATACATATATAATTTATATACATACACATATAATATATATATATATATATATATATATATATATATATATACACACACACACACATTATATGTTACTCATATTTATTTAATATTATACTGTAGCCTATATATTGTTACTAAATGA
The DNA here is from genome assembly GCA_030578275.1 of Meda fulgida. Taxonomy (NCBI): domain Eukaryota; kingdom Metazoa; phylum Chordata; class Actinopteri; order Cypriniformes; family Leuciscidae; genus Meda; species Meda fulgida. Next base: position 11,795,705 of record CM060619.1, read on the forward strand.
TGGTGTATTGTGAAGTGATGCATGGTTTAAAAATGGCAGGTTAGACAGCAGACGGCTGAATGTATCATCAGTGGATGAAGGCAAGCACTGGAGTACATGTATGCAATACCAATATCTTTCATCTGGAGAAACCATACTGCCAAAAACCCATCCATTATATTCCTGGGAAATTAAAAATACCTGTCATCCTGTTTTCCTTTCAGTTCATGCTTAATGCAAAGCAAAGGACGTCCTTTCTTTTTTATGATAAAGTCCTAATCAGATAATAATACCTTTGCAGCAAATGTGTCATGGTAGAGAGTAAGTTAAATGGTTTTGTTTTTTTTATTTATTGGACTGACAGAAAATGCTTAAACAATACACAAAACATTCAACCGGCAAAAACTGGCTTCTTGTGAGCCCTTGCATGGCAATCCAATTTATTAAACTACAGATGCTCGGTTATACAAAATTGCACCACTTTTAATTAAGGCTTTTAAGTTGACACTTGGCCATCCACCCACCCTTACCTCCCTCCACCCGCCGCCCATCAGAAGCAGATGATGTTGCATTTGAAATACTGTGCCTCTGTCTCAATCCAAAGTCCCCCCCCCCCTCCCCCAGTTTTCCATCAAAACCTAAACAGTATCAAGGCATTTGCTCGCAGTAATCAGAACACCACACGACTCGTAATGTTTACCTTTGTCCGCTGCTGCTCGGACTCTCTCTAGGAGTCGTGTTCTTCACTTTACACAGTGCAAATCCTCAAAGCATTCATAAACAATTCATCGTGTGTACAAACGGCATGCTTCACCCTGTCGCTTTGATGTTTAAAGAGACAAGTATTTAATGCTACAACATTCTTTATGATTGCACTTGATGCACAAATCATTCTTTTAATTTTTTTAATCAATTATTCCTATTTTTTTTCTCACTTAACACAAAGTTCCCACACCCCCACATTCAGTTAATCGAACAGTAACTAAGACAGAAAACGGAAAATTATTACAAAGTCGAAACAGTCACTAACAGACATCTTTTCCTCATTCTTTACTGACAGGATCCAATATTTGGTTTTCATATCCTCGGTTTACACCAGATGCATCAGCAAGCAAGGGGAAGGGGGCGAAGTTAGAGTATCGAGAGTGCCAGTCTGTTGTTCCTGTGTATTAAAACCCCCAATTCTTTAAAATATATACCGTATACATGTCCTACATTTGATCAGGATCAGCTCTGTCAAGAGGGATTTGACGACTAATTATGAAACCACCCAAAAAATGAGCTTCTGACAGATATGGGTGGTACTAAAAACTAAATTTTCAAACCCTTTATTTTGAATACCCCCTTTTTTCCCTTTTTTTTTATTAAAAAAAAGCCTGCTGTACAAAGTTCTTTGTAAACAAAACAAAGAAACCCGGCATGGCCAATGAGATGGACCTAAGATCACGGAAATGAAGTTTAGAGGGAATCTTCATGGGAAATAAAGACAGAAAAAAAGACTTAACACATATTTGAAGGCAACATCTGAAACTAAGGACAATGATAGTGACAGAAAAAAATTATATTTTTGAACTTTTTACATGTACATCACTGTATCCACAGGTTTTTCCTAATGTAAAACTCAATAGCTGAAGCGAATATAACATCTCCATAGAGCAAAAATCTAGTAATTTTATAAAAGAGAAAAAAAGGCAGATGATAAAGAAACCATGTTTAGAATAAAAGTACAAACAAATTAAAAAACAAAACAAAAACAAGAAGTGAAAGTTAGCAGTAAGAATGGTTTATATAGGAGCTCTTTGGACTTCCTCTCCTCTCCGGCTAAAATAGTGGTGCTTATAAATATCATTGTAATTGCCATGGCAACGTGCACAGCCTGGTTACACATTCCCTCCTTACATTTACAACGGTGGCTGTCTCCGTTAGCGATAACACTGCGTGTAGGCTCTGTATTTTTTTAAATTCTTTTTGTCTAGCTCTGTATTCGTTTACTCATTTAATTTTTTTATTCAGTTGCATACAGTTAGAATATATATTTATATATTTATATGTAAAAATCTCTTTCTCGCGACATTGGAAAGTGATGATGGTTATCTATGTGCAAAAAACTGTCATGGTACTGTAGCCTTGATTCCATTGGTTGGTTGGTTGGTTGGTTTGTTAAAGGGGCATCACCACATAGGAAAGTCCATTCGATGTTAGGTTTTAGTAACGTCGGAATGCTGGCACTGCTGAAAGACACAGCAGTAAATCAGACCTGCAGGAAGAAAAAGAAAGAAAGAAGTGTAATCACTTTTGGATCTAAATATAACCTGATTTTTATGGTTTCTATAAAAAGGGGCTTTAGAGCATTGATTGTGCTGAGCTGTCAATCATTTCTGCTCAGCCAATGATAGTTGAGATCCTACCTGGCTCAGAGCAAAAGAACAGCTGTATATTAGAGCAGCTGGCAGGTGGACTTTTTGCGTGCCTTTCCAGGTACTGGAGTTTTCCTGTTGATTTGCCGAACCAGGTCATAGAAGATCTGCAGAGAGAGAGAGAGAGAGAGAGAGAGAGAGAGAGAGAGAGAGAGAGAGAGAGAGAGAGAGAGAGAGAGAACATTTCTCAGTGAACTCATACATGTGCTGTCAGATTGGATGTGTTTGTAAAGAGGCCAAATCTCAGAAGATACCAGACGCATTTTTCATGATGACAGTCTAGACCTTTGGTATAGTCAACCTGTACTTTTCATGTTAGTGTTGTGGTTCAAAGTGTCACTTTTGCTCCAGAACTGTTTTGTAGTCAACATACATTTGCAGACATATTTGCTATTCTTTAAAGTGATTTTTACTTATTTTTAATTATTTAATTAAATAATTATAGAATAAAAAAAATAAAAAAACAAACAAACCAAGAAACCAAACAAAAACACACACACACAAAATCCACAATACAACACAAAAACAAAACAAAAAACATAAAAAAGATCAACTAAATGACATGAAATGCAAAAAAATAAAAAATAAAATAAATAAAAAGAAAAAAAGAAAAACTAAATGAAATGCAAAACAAAACAAAACCAAGGAATCAAACAAAAACAAAAACACATCTGAAAACAAAAACAAACAGAACTAAACGAAGAAAATTTCTTTGAAAAAATGTGAGACCATGATCCAGTGATCCACTTTTTTAATAAATTCCTGATGGATGGATGAAATCAACGTCCATCCTGCATTTTATCTCTTTGAATATCCCGTTTCACTTATAAATATGTAACATTACAGAGTTATACTACATTATACAAATTATTTTATTTGCATGTCTAATGATACAGTATGTGAAAACCGTATGTTGTCTCTTTTTTGGCAATAAGATCACATTTACAGCGAAAAAAAAAAAAACAAGCTCCCGGCTCTTAATGCACCACCAATATTCAGGTGGTGTTTTTAAAATGTGGCTTTTACAAACAAATGAAATGTGTCTACTTGGCTCCCAAACTGGGAAAAGTACTACATCTCTAGACCGAAACGGAGAGAAATCACTCATTCAGAGGAGTGGACACTTCCCTTCACAGATGTTCAGCTCCCACAGGAGACAAACCAGCTCCTGCATCATCAATCAGTTCCACACAACATCTGCAGCTTTTCGCAATGACCAGAGATAAACTACTGTAGCAGACAGAAACATGTTAAACAACACCGGTAATACAGCAGGGTTTGTAGTAAAGTCTCTGCCACCATGTGTTGCGAATAGAAGCAGATTTGCGATGTGAATTGAGAAGGATAAGCTCATAATCCATGCTTCGATATACGTAACAACAGATAATCTCAGTTATGTGAGATAAACAGATGCAGAACTACAGGATGCACCTTACTAAAAAGGTTTTGACAATCAGCACAAAGTAGCAAACTTGTGTGGATTAGCAGAGCAAATGGGCTTGCCTGAACCCTATCAAATCAATAATGGCTTTTTCCCCTTCATTTATTGAATGGAAAGTGGATAAATGAAAAGATTTGACCATAGCAACAATTCCAAGCGAGAGAGAAAGCCCCGCCAGCACCAAATTTCCTGTCTAACCCTGTCATGTCCTGTTCAATTAGCTTTTTGCATTGCTTTGTCCATGAAGATCAACTTTTCAAAGTAACTTATACAACTTTGACTTTGTGTTGAAAATATATTTTGCTCCACCACTGAAAATAGTTTTAAACAGAATCAACTTTTGTTGAACAACGGAAAGTGCCAAATACAGAAATATTTCTGTATATTCCAAAAATATATACTAAATATCAGCACTCTATGCCACTTGTACAAATTAACAAATTTTTAAACAAAAAAACAATACATTAAAACTAGCGCTCTAAAATCAATTAATCTAACATAAAAGTTTTTGTTTATATAATATATGTGTATGTATATATATATGTATTTATATATATATATACACACACACACACACACACACACATGCAAATATACACGTGTGTGTATATATATATATATATATATACACACACACACACAAATACATACATGCAAATATACACGTGTATATATATATATATATATATATATATATATATATATATATATATATATATATATACACACACACATATACAGATGCGAACACACACACACACACAATATATAAACAAATACCTTTATGTTAGATGCGACTAATTGCGATTAATCGATTTGACAGGACTTATTATTTGCACAGTATTTTATAATGAAGTTTATGACAATTTTTTTTTTACCATGATCGATTTTCTTAACATTTATTGCAAAATACTCTTATATAAGATATTGGATTATTGCTGTCTTAATATTTAAAGTCTTAATGCATATTCAGTTATTTTACACTAAAATACTGACGGATTTTTAGTACCTTTGGGCTTCAAAAATGAACAAAAAGTGCCTGTTGGAACTTGAGACTGCGAAGAAACATGCAAGAATGTAAGAAAAAAGAAAGCACTCTGGCTGTTAACTGAAAGTAATGAGTCACTTTGACTGGTCTCTCTCAACTAAAGATCCTCATTATCTTATTGAGAGCTCAGTAAGCTTGGTATCTGGATTTCGCTTACAGGAGAATCTGAGACTTTGATAATGACGCAGGTCTGCGCTTTAACATGAGTAAATGAATAATCCTGAAGCAACGCCAAAGGATGATTAAAAAAAAGACGAGGACCTCCAATCATCACATTCTGCCCTGCAGTAACCTGTCATAAACTACAAGACATACTCCAGCTCAGCACATGGGTTTCATATAACTCCGCTTGTAAGGAGAACCAAGCAAGCACAGTCATAATGCTATAGCCAACTGGACTTTCTAACTGACTGAACTATGTCATGTAGGCAGAGTCGTGCTGCTCACACAAGGGCGTTTTGTGTCTGACTGCCGCAGCTGACTGCCTGCTTTGCTAATGTGTGACTACGCTTTCATGGAGAGATATCACTAGCTGACAATGACACTCTTCTGAGACCCCAGCAGAAAAGAGCAGCTCCATGGTGACGCCAGCACAGGCATGACAGAAGACAAATCAAGCCTGACCTGAACTGGAAAAACTGGGGAAAAATCATGCAAATACACACCCTATTTAAGTGTACCTACATATATTGTGTGTTTGTGAACATACATACATACATACATACATACATACATACATACAGAAATCTTATATATCAATGAATATGACAGCTTTTCTTCTTTGATTTACCTCTAAATTCCCAGATTTAAAGCATTTGTTCCCCCAAATATTAAGACAGTAATAATGCGATCGCTTATATATGAGGATTTCGCAAAAACCTTATGAAATAAAATCTGTGATTTTGATAGCAAAAACTTTAGGTTATAGGTCATTAAGTAAAATATAAAATACTGTGCAAAAAAAATGTTTCATTTCATTTATTTTTTTAATTAAAAAAGAATTTCATTTTAAATTAGTTACATTTTTTATTTAATTTAATTATTTTTAATGTATACACACAGGTAAGTTAATTTGTACAAAAAAAAATGTTTATATTACATTTTTTTGTATAAAAAAGTGCCCCTGCTGGTAGATGCTGTTACTACACCATTGAAACATTGCCCATTGATGGCAATTCAAAATGTATCCTCATAAACAAATCTTGGAATGCATTGTAAAAACTCTTTAACATGAGAAATGTGACTTTTTGTAGCATAATGGGTAAAGAGATGCCTTGATCGTTTCCATCAAACCACGCTCACCTCGTTGACGTTAATCTTGGACTTTGCAGAGGACTCCAGGAAAGCACAGCTGTTCCACTGGCGGGCGAGATTCTGGCCCTGTTCTTTCCCGACCACCCTCTCGTCTTCCAGATCACACTTATTACCCACCAGGATCATCGGCACCTGAAAGGAAACGCTTCGACTGAGTTTAAAGAAATAAGATAATACTGTAATTCAATGGTTTAGGGATTAGAACAAAGAAAGTCATTGTGCATTTGAGAAGCAGTGACAATTAGCATTTTCAGCACACCACTGAGAAGTAATAAAGTAGTTGATTAGATTAGCAAAAAAATAAAAAAAACAATAGTTAAAATATAAGTGCATACTGTCATATCCTGATGTACAAATGCTTCTCTATTAGTTTGTCATCTAGGGAGCTATTTAGAGACATTAGCAGAAACAGGCAATACTACATTAACAGAAATCATTCTTGAGGGGCAAGAGTTTGCAATAGCTGTTGTAATTCCTTAACTGAAAAAAAGCCACAAATAAGGTCAAAAGAAGATAAAAAACGGTCATTTCAAAGCTCTGGATGCAATCATATTTGCATGTAACACCACAAAAGCAGCTAAAACACCCACACAACTCTCAGCTTTTCAAACGAAACGCAGTCCAGATATCATAGCAAAAGTGAAACTATGAGACACAGCATTTACATTCATTTTCAGACGATACTTTCAAAGCAATCAGGAACGGACAAATTGTGTAAACGCTAACAACCAAAGCCGGTAGCCAAGGCAGTGTAAATAACTGAAACGCCCTGTGTTAAATCAGCTGAGCTGAGGAAGTGGACAGAAATAGTGCAGGTCAACTGAGGTCATCACACTATCATCTTTCTCAGAAACCGTTTAGAATGAGTTCCTACATACACACACACCTTTCATTTCCTCCCACGCTCAACAAAGTTGGCCGCAATTCAACCCAAGCCTAGTCGGATTTTGTGACAAAAGAAACTACATCTTAAGGGAATTTCACACAGTTATTTTCAGTGTCAAAACAACAGGAAACGTTTTCAATAAAAGTTGTTGATTTTAAGTCAGTTTGATTCATGCGTTCATTGATTCAAATGTTCATGATATGATTAAAAAACGGATTAGGTTTTTGGGGGAGTCGCACCACATATCATTATAGAAACTGAATTTACCTTGCATTGTCATAAAAAGGTCAAACTACGCAACATTTGAACCCTCTGGTATTCCTCACTTAGGAGTCACGCTTGTGATCCTCTGAGGTGAAAGAGACAAGCGCATAATTATTTTATTAAATGAATGTACTATATTTTGTTTCAATAATATTTATTGTACATTTAGACATTATCAAAGACTACATCATAGTAGCTGATTTGTAGACCCCCCCCACAAATCATTTTAGAACCACCGTTTTCATTTTTTTTTCTTTTCTTCATGTAGCAAGTGCCACAAAAGTTTCAAACCATTGCATGTAACAATTTAAAAAAAATTCAAAGACCAATTTTAGAAAAAAAAAGTTGTCTAAAATGACCAAAGACGAGGAGTTACAAAATGCAGTCACACAGTCATGAGGATCAGCAGGGGTTCTTTCGGCAATATTTAAAAAAGTGGCCATTTACAAAGCCCACAAATAACATTACAAACAAGAATGCAAACTAGCAACATTCAGGGATAATTCTTGTGTATGTGAAAACAAAAAAAACAACCAAAATAAACATTTATAAGTAAACTCAGCTACTAAACGGTGTGGTTCTCCAACCAGAACTAGCAAACAGACAGAGGTGGACAAGAAGGAAAAAAAACAGTCCTTATGTCAACAAAGGCTCTTCACAGCTGAAAGGTCACCCTTATTGACAAAGGCAAGCATAAGGGCTGAGGGTGGGTGTGAAAAAGAAGATACCAGGGCTGATGACAGGCTAAGCTGAGAGCTAAAGGTATCGGACAGCAGACACTGAGGGTGAGGGAACATGGAGTTCTTGAAGATTAAGAGGAGACTCACATCATCTGTGTCTTTGACCCGCAGAATCTGTTCTCTCAAGTCCTGCAGGTCGTTAAAGGTGGACTGTGCTGTTATGGAGTATACTAGTGCAAAGCCCTGGCCGTTCTTCATGTACAGGTCCCTCATGGCTGTGAATTGTTCCTGAGTGGGAGAGAAAGAGGACAAGGATGACTTCAGATAGTGTACGGAGGAGTTGAGGTACTGACAGACAAATTTACAAAAACATCTAAAACACTCCAATAGATTAATATGGAGTGCAGAGCATGAAACAATTGGATAAAGTTTTTCAATAACTGATAAGATACCAACATATTGTGCAAAAACTACACAGAATTGTTTTACTGTTTTATAGTAGTTATTATGTCTGAGGAAATGTATTTTTTTTTGCATAAGCACAAACATGATGAGGCTTCAAAGATCACTTGATTTTAATGAACCATATTATGAGTAAGTAATAGTACTGATTGTTTATAAGGTTAAATGTGTTCCCTGTGCACTCACTTGTAAACTGTGTATGCATGAATTTACACTTCCCTTCATTTCCCTTTCAAATCCAATTTACCAACCCCCAACTTTTGAACGGTAGTGTACATTGGACTAACGAAACAAACAACACAAGACAGGGGTCTCCTCCATTTTGAACCACCACATGCAGAACTGACATTCATAAACTTGAGAATATCTTTCACGTTGCGGTTTCGAGTGAACTTTAGCTCAAAAAGACAGTCCTGTCCTGTTAAGTTAATGAGGCCAGAGGCACATCAGTAGCTCCGCAGCTTTGTTTCCTCTGGGTCAGTGTGCTGAATGTGGCCAGAGCTGCTGAAACCCGTGGAGAATGAAAATGGTTGTCAAAGGTAACGTGTAATATGTGTAGTGAAGGAAGGCTAGGGAGGAGAAATAATGATCTTTCTCTCTAGAGGACACAACAGTATCTCATTAAACGTGCTAGTGAGTGGGCATGAGCTTTGGATTTGTTGAGAGAAAATCCACACAAACAAACTCAAAGAATTGTACTGTATATCTTACATCCATGAAATACAGATAAAGAATGTTTTTTTTATCCTTTTTGGACACCGATAAATGTTGGTCACCATTTACTTTCATTACAAGGAAAAAAGAGCAGCGTGAACATTCTTCAAAACGTCTTCTTTTGTGCTGTACAGATGAAATAAAGTAATTCAGATTTGGAACAACATGTGGTGAGTGAATTATGACTGAATGTTCATTCTAAGATGAACCAACTCTTTAATAGCTGTGGTAATTGTGTTGTGAATATTTTGCAGATTGACTTGAACTAGCCTTCAGTTAGTTCGGCATTACACAAGAAGCTAAGCACATTTTTCTCTAGCTCTCATCTTGAACTCTTGACTTTGTGGTTTCAGCTCACCTACTTTCAAGATTTAATTAAGATTATGTTCTTGAGTGCAACTAGCTCTCGATTTAATAATAATCATTTCAGAGCAAGTGCCAGTCCTACAGTACAAAAACTGCAGCCAATTTGTAGTTCACATCTCTGACAGTAATATTCTCAGCTTCTTTGGCTCAGTTTCATTTGACCATGGCTCCATTCTGGGGCAGAGAGCCCAAGGACAACCTTCACCATCTGTCACTACAACTCAAGAGTTGTAAAACAGGGGCTTGTGGAACTGGAAATATGTCCTTATCCCCCACAGGGGCCAAAAATGCTCTGTAACCTCCTGCATCTATGAGATGAGGACGGCCATGAAGATGCACATGTACGCAGCTATTCATCATTTAGCTTACAGTAGGGGGAGACTGGGGGCAAGTAACACACTCGATTGTGCTAAAGTCATGACACACACTCAGAAGCAGCTCTCTCTCTCGTCATCTGAGAAAAAATTAGTGTGTTTTACGTTGAGCAATTTTCACCAACAACTATATATTATTTTATCAAAGCATGCTCATTAGAAGACTCAGCTTTTGACTCATCAGCTGATCAATATATTTGACTAAAGCATTTAACACATACACATAATACATTTATTTAATATAGCCCATTTAGAGTTTTGATGTATTGTGTATTAATGTAGCCTATATTAATGTATTATTAATAGACTTAATATTCAGCAATATTATTGATTTGACTGCACAGACGCTATCAGATGAGAACTGAACTGAGCTGGATGATGACACCACTGCTTTCTCCAGAGCTGCTTTATAAATTTATTCAAATAATTCCATAATTTATGAACTTTAAATTTATTGAACTGAACTGAATCAACACGGAACTGATTTCAACTGAATAATGACCATTTACTATTGTTTTATAACTGATTTACAGCAGAATTGATTTCTGTTTGCATCATTGAATCACTATTTTCCCGTTCATCACTGCAAAGCTGCTTTAAAACAATCTGTAGTGTGGTACTGTAGATTATATAGCGTCTTGCAGGGTGCAATAACTCACTTTATTTCCATAATTGGGTAATTTAAACATTTTACTTTTAATATATGTGTATGTAGAGATCTGCAATGTGTATCTATGTACATATGGGCATCGTATGTTTATGTGTGTATATGTACTTATACATATGTATATACAGTATAGGCATTTATCATTATTGTTCATTTATTTATTTATTAATATTATTTATTTACTTTATTTTCTTGTTACTTATATGCTGGCATGGGGTGGGGGGGTGTTCTGTAAAAATGTGAAAAGCTTTAAATAAAATATAAAAAAAGAAAAGAAACAATCTGTATTGTATAAAGCACTAATTAAAAAAAGGTGACTTGACTTATAATACTAAAGCTGTAATAGTGACTGTTACCAAAGAAAGTTCTGATCACAAAGTGTCTTACCGTTCCGGCAGTATCCAGAATTTCCAACATACACTGCTGTCCATCCACCTCCACTTGCTGCAAAAACAGAAAACAACAGAAAATCTGAGACAAACAACAAACTGAGAGGCTTTGTCAGCTGCATCATTAAAAAACAGCCTCTAATGACACATGCGCCTGTACTGTATATGAGCGCTCATCACTGCCGTCCCCCGCAGAGCTCTATATGGAACATTCCAGCACTGCCAGCTTCCTGTGGTCTCTAATTGAGGTGGCAGCACACTTTCTATGTGAATCACTAATTTAAAGTGAGGCTATGGGCGTTTATTACACACAAAAAAGACTATGACACTTCCAGATTGTAACATCCTTTTACCCCCATATTTGTGAATTTTAAATATCAATTAATTATTATAATTAATAATTAGTTAATTAAAATAATGATTCTCCAGTTCTATACAGTGGTTCCCATAATGTATTTGGACACTTAAGCCACATTTAAAGTAAATAAATAAATTATAGCACAAAGATGATTTAATGTTTCAAATTAGTTTGATAGATTAATTAGTTACATGACAATAGTCACTTTTTTAAGTTAAGGCAAAAGTCACTTTCTGGATGTCACATGATAGTACACTGTAAAAAATTAAACAATTTTCAACTTTTTATATTCGTCATACAGGATTCAACTAATTTATTTAAGTCAGTTTAAAGCTGCAGTCCATAACTTTTGGCAATCTAGCGGTTAATAAACAGAACTGCATGCGTCTTGCGGAAGAACATTGTAGCCGGATCTTCTTCTCTGTTTATGTCTATGATGAGTCACGCAGGTACTGGGATACTCCGCAGTGGTACCAGTCTAAAATAGTCAGAATATAAACACTTATTATAGGTGTACTCGCTTATTATATAAATGTAGTCAATTCTGAACACAAAAAAGACTTCAGCTTTAATGTAATTTAAGTTGAAATGACTTAAACATCCAAGTTGATTGTATGTGATGAACTACTTCACTTTTTTTTTTTAAACTGGGTTGATATTTTCTTATTAAACGTAAAGAAATTCATATTTTAAGATATATTAGGCATAACTTAAGTTTCCAAAAATAGCCAAATATATTCGAGGCCACTGTATAGATTCAATAAAATCTACAGGAATTAGATCTCATACTGTACGTCAACACTGGTAAGCCTCCCCTACAGGAAGTGCCCATGGGACAGCAGCATAAGCAATGGCGAGGAAGGGAGGTACTGTTCAAGATGGGACTTCCTTTTACTGTTCGAGTTAAGGTTCATTTTTAGACACGGCCTTTGTCTCAGGGCCTTGGACAGAGGCCTAAAATATAAACATCATCGAACACAGCAGTCTGAGCATAGGGTCGATGAGACATCCCACAAACACACACACACCATTTCTTTGACGTGTGTTACTAGGGTGGGACAGAATACGTCCTGTAGAAATGTGTCAATTGTTAGAGATTCTGTCATGATAAACCCGCAGTGCAATTTGAAAGAAATCTGACGCAAGCACAAAACTATATTCTACACTGCAAAGCTGATGGGCGTTTCCAGTTCATTGATTATACACAGCTTCATTGATTATAATGGGAGCCATTTAATGCAAAGCGCTGCACCATTTGGGTTTGGTGTAACTGTAGGTTATTTAACTATTTTTGGCAAAAATATAGATTTAAACTGATATCGTATTGCTTTTAAATTTGCAACAAAATATTTGAGTTTCTTTTTCAAATAAGTAATCAAGTTACTTTGTAACTGACAGCTGAAAACATTTTTGTTTGTTTGTTGCTAAAACAAGGAAGCAAGCCTTGTCCAGGTGAGAAAAAAGTAACGCATAAATAAACTAAGTTACACAATTAGTTACTTTTTTAGGGAGTAACGCAATTTTGTAATGCATTACTTTTAAAAGTAACTTTCTCCAACACTATTGTAACTGTATATATTGGTTATTACACAGTGGTGGCTCACATGGCTCATCCAATGAGATTTTGATATAATGTACTTATTTATTATTATATAAGGTACTTAATTCACTCAATTATTGCTTACTTCATGGTTACCAAATATATAAAACATTTTTTAGGTTGAGTTTACTGCAAAAAAAAAAAAAAAAAAACATGTCAGACTATATTGAGATAAAAGATTCAATATGGTTTTGAGTCTGGAAACCATTGATTTGGTTTGACAACTGATGCACAATAAAAATGATGCAGAACTTGCCTTTCTGTATGAGTCTTCTATTGTGGGGTCATATTTTTCCACAAAGATCCCTTGGACAAATTGAACAGTCTGGAGAGCGAGAGAAGAGAGGAAGAGAGGGAAAAACAGAGAAAAAGACATGCCCATTAAATGTTACGATACTCAAACATGAGCATGTTGACACAGTGCAAAATCACTTTCACTTCCAGTGGCTGATGGGAAATTCCATTCGAAAGGCTCTAAGAGGTTTTGCGACTGTTTGTGACATAAACAAGCCACTGCATGTCATTATGGTTTTCTTTGACCTGAAAACCCCATAGGTGCCACAGAGTGTCCACTTCACAAAGAAAGAGACCAGGGGCTGGCTGCATAAACTGCTAAGACTAGTCTTGCAACTTAATCATTTTTTTTTCTTTAAGACTGTTCATAAACTTTTTTCAAGTCGGTTACATACAAGCATAGATTGGTCTAATTTGATACCGAAAACTAAGACTGATTACCCCTAACTAACTGCATACTAACTCTAGACACAGTCTTAACATAATGTCTATGTTTATGCAACTGGCCCCTGCAGGAGAGAAACCAGCACTCCTTGGTCAAGGATCAGAAAGCTCTCCCATGTTGCCTGGAGACTGGTTACCTACAGTTTAACTACCGGTTTAAAAATAGAAAGATTTATAGACGTCAACCAGAGGCTGGAGGTAAATTGTAGACGATTGAAGAATTGTGTTCAAACAAAGGACCGAATTAAGGGTGATCAGCTTTTGCCGTGACTTCACAGGAAGTGCAGGGGTGGCAGAGAATATGAAAATCATGTGATGCTGCCCACAGGTGCGGGGGCTTCAGGGCCTCCATGGCTCGGGTGACCTTTGATCATCCTTTTTCTGATGCACACTTCATCCTGGATTGATTCATTAATGAGGGCTCTGTTTGGACATGGATCAACACACACACACAGGCATATACAACAGAAAAGCATTAAGATGCAGATCAACTGTGGGAGGAAGACAATCGCCTGATGGGAGGGAGAGGAAGAGACTGATAGGGAGAAAGAAAAACGAGCAAAGGCAGGTGATGTCAGTCACGAGGTACGAGTGATCTCATTGTATAAGCAGTAGCCACATACAGGAGGCTTTGTCCTGGTAAGAAAGAGATCATTTGTTTACCTAATGCCTCAATGTGCAATCAAGATAAACAAACAAGATGAGTGAAGACAAAATGATGAATTTAGATTAGTGCCGGTGCGCTGTGGTCAGCTAATGATGTCTTTTGTAAAAATCTGTCAAGATGAGAATAGTCAATAGTATGAATAAAATGGATCTCAAAAGGATAATTCACCCAAAATGAAAATTGGCAAAATGTTCTCTTTTTTTGGTCTGGATCTATTGATTTATTCTACACACACACAAAAATGTATATGTATATATATATATATATATATATATATATATATATATATATATATAAACAATTAATGTAAATAAATACATAAAAACTGTACATCAATACATATACATACAATAACTTAAATACACCTCTTATATGATGAGAATGTTTTTCATTTTTGAATTAAAATCCCTTTTGAAATCTTTTTGGGTGGCATGTTAAAAATGTTAGGGTGACAACTGTCCTTATTATAATAAAGAAAAAAAAGTCATTAATATATTGAAAATGTATTTTGAAAACATTTGAAAAAAAAATCTGCTTTGCTGCTTATCAATATTTGAAAACCATTTGCCTGCCAAGATCAAGGTCATGTGGTGTGTCATGCAGAAAAAAAACTAAAAGGAAATTATATCATTCAGAAAGCCCTCACACTGTAAAAAGCGATCAGTTGACTTAACTTAAAAAAAGTGAGGAAACCCGTTGAAGGATTAATTTATTAAATTATCAAGGTATGGTTTGTTTAGTTTGTTAAATGTCATGTAGTGTGACTAGTTTTTTATTTGTATAAATAAATAATTTTTAAACAATGTAAAAAAGGATCATTCTTTAGATTAGGGTCCAATTCTCACTATTAACTAACTATAAATTATGACTTTTGCCTCAAACTCCTAATTACTGCTTAATAATAGTTAGTAAGGTAATGGTTAAGTTTAGCTTTTGGGTAGGATTAAGGATGTAGTCATGCAGAAAAAGGCATTAATATTTTGCTTTATACGTACAGCCAATATCCTAGTAATATGCATGCTGTTTATAAGCGATTAGTTAATAGTGAGAATTAGGGTTTAATACCCTAAACTAAAGAGTTTGTATGTCTCAGCATTGAATGGCAAGAAGATATGTCCATGTCGCATACACACAAACACCTTTTTCTCAAGAGTGTGGCTAGTTTACTGAAAAGACCGCAAAGAATATTTATTGTAAACGGAGTATTCAGTCAGAGCATTCCAGTGATCGTTATGTTATATTATCTGCCTATGCAGTGAATCTCTTGCTGTTGGAGCTCCTTCCCTGTGTTCCTTCATCGGCCCCACGCACCTCAAGGCTGTTGCTTGGCCGCAGAGCACCTGCGGGGGGGACATTGTGCATGTGTGCCTTTTCGGGAGGGAGGGTTAGGGGTATTAAGTCAGCGATGAGGATGCCCGAGGTTTGTGAGTGGCCCCGGAGAGGTGATATGTGCTGCTGATGCAGCAGGGTTTAACTGATGTACTCCAGACAGACCAGACCATGTGCAAGAGAGAGTCAGCTGGCACATATTCTCTTAAGTCCTTTATCTTGCAGCTCTGTTTCTCATTCTCTCTGGCTGGTTTACACTAGTGCCTCTTTAATGCACACACACTTTCTGGCTCCGTTTCTTACAGTAGCTCTAAACTACAGCCTGCTGCATGCACACACACACACACAGTGGGCTAAAAAAATTCCATATATGGTGAGAGAGATGTGGAAACAAGGCATGTAAATTCAATGGAGGCCACTGACTACAATGTTCCAACAAAAAGCAATGAGGATGTGTGAACGAGGGGAGAGAGAGAGAGAGTGTGTGTGTGTGTGTGTGTGTGTGTGTGTGTGTGTGTACGCATTGCTCTGCTCGCAGCGATTAGATCAAATGCACACAGGCACGCTCAGCATGCTGATATCTCAGCAGCCACTTCAAGTGAAAAAGCAAATATTGTGGAGATGAGGGGTATCAAAGGATTAGTAAAGGTCATGCTTATATTTAAAAAAAGCTCTTATTATATTGTTACAATTAAGAAACAAAAGGGGTTTGTTATTGCACTACATTATTCATTTGGGTATTGAAAAAGCACAGGGCAATTTATCGCCCTCACAAAGTATGTAACTTTTACTTGCTGATCAAGACCCTTAAAGAAACCGTTCAACCAAAGATTTACTTTGTGATGTAATGTTAAATATATAAACGTAGAATCAAGACATTCTGAATTAATTTCTAATTTATTTGTTAACCACTTTTTACAATAAATCATTCCAAACCAACGCATTGCATTAAATATAGTTAATAGAACACACTACAATTCAAACGTTTGGGGAAAGTACTTTTTTTTTCATGTTTTTGAAGTCTCCTTTGCTCATTTATTTGATCAAAAATAAAGAAACATGAAACATTATTACAATTTCTATTTCTATTTGAATATATTTAAAGTGTAATTTACTCCTTTGATGGAATCCACATGAATCCACATGATCCTTCATTAATCATTCTAATATGCTGATTTGCTGCTAAAGAAACATTTATTATTATTATCAATGTTGAAAACAGTGGTGCTGCTTAATATTTTTGAGGGAACTGTTAATAGGAAGTTAAAAATAATAGAAGGGACAATTTCAAACAATTTAATGCATCCTTGCTGACTGAAAGCCAAGTTTGAATATGCAGAAATGCGAGAGCTATTGCGGAAGGTGAAAGGTGCCTTTTGTTTTCAGGCTATCGATGAGCAACTACACATTAGCATGTGCGGTCCCACTCAGGCACACAGAAGTCGGCACAATGCCCATCTGAGTGGATCGGCTCCTGCCTGCAGGCAGATGGACTCTCTGTGTTAGCTATGGCAATCCATCATTACAGCACAAGCTGACCCTGTTGCTCCTGTCTGAATATCTGCACTCCCCTGTACTACCTCAATTCATCTGACGGACAGACGAACAGGCCGTTGCCTGGTGATACGACACTTCCTCAAAACACACAGTTACAGTCAATGTTTGAGAAAGGCCCTACTCGTTTTTGTTTTAGTTGCTGTAGTCAAGGGTGCAGTACTAGCATGAACTAGCGGGGCCACTTATAAAGTGGGCGACCACTGTTGTAGTCTATACAGCTCCATTACAGGACACCAAGCTGACCCCACATACTAATGATCTGATTTTACAGACCAGTCTTTTTCCCGTTGTCTGCATGGAGCAGGACAGGAGCTTAATGTGAATGCATTTACAACACGATTAACTCTGCGTGGCCCATTTCATCCAGACCCATCCATAGTGCTCCAATTAGAGTTAATGGACAATAAAAGTCTATTGGCTTTACGCTGAAAGAGGTCTGCATGAGAGGGAAGTGGATGGAGGTGGATGGTTCTCACACCCTGTGGCACACATACAGGCAATGGGCTCTTTGTTGGGCCCCGAGGTGAGTGGGTCGGGCCATTGTGGCTGCTCTCCAATGGGTGAGCCATTTGAGTTCACTGGGATGGAACAAACTAGGTCAAAGTGGTGTCAGCGGGACGTTCGGTATTACATGCGGAGTACTAGCATGCTAACGAGCTAAGGAAGCAAACGGTGACCTTAATGATAAGAGATAATTCATGAGGAAACATGCTCTGTTTTTAAACAGCAAGGTAAATGTGGAAATTTAAGCCTAATATTCTCGGCTAGCAGCAGAAATTTTCCACAGGGTTTTGTCGTTCTGACCCATTGAATTTCTGAAGAAAAGCTGCCGAACTATTTGTGGTTTCACAATGCTATTCTGACAGTATATTATGCTGACTGAATAGAAAATGCCAATGGACTGAGGCACAGTCATTTCGCTGTTTCCGTGACTCAGCTATGTGATGTTTGAGTTCCTCAGAAAGGGCATCACAACCAACCAGAGGCCAGTTTAGTTCTCACAACCTTTAACGACCTGATTGGAGACAGATGTTCTCAGGGATGCTGGACAGAAAAGAACAGCAGCTCTTTCAGATGAGGAAACTAATTCTTCAACAGTTAGATGATATATGTTTTTTTCCCAAATATACAATGTAATTTGTTATATATGGTGAGGGAGGCTTGTGAAATGGAGAAGCCATAAAAGGCAAGAAAAATTCATAAGGATTAAAGAGATGTCGAAAGTCGTTCCAAACCTACAGTAGCCTATGTGATTTGGTTTCTGTAGAATACAAATTAAGATATTTTGAAGAACAGTCCATACCGTAAAAGTACATGGGGTTCTTTAAAAACATTTAAAACATCATATTTTATGTTCCACAGAACAAATAAAATCGTACAGGGTTGGAATGACATGCGAGGGATTAATAATCACAGAACTGTCATTTTTGCTGTCAACTATTCTTTGAACGTCTCAACCAATGACAAATACAATGATATACAGTTAGACTGAATTAGGGCTGTCAGAATATCTGATTTTCACTATCATTTCATTATCATGGCAAAAAGAATTCATGATAATGATACCGTCGCAATATCTATAAATAAACTATGTTATCAGAACATTCGTCTTTAATTATCTTTTTTGTGTGTGTCTGTGTTTTTACTTTTTTGGCCAATGAATCACACTCAAAATACGAGTTAGAAATAAATATGAAGGGACAGTTTGTAACCATAACCAATACAAAAGCATACAAAAAGGACTTACTGTTGAACTGCACTTCCTGCAGTCTTTTTTATGGAGTACAAAAGAGTCAACACCGGTGACTCGTGGTTAAACTTTTTTGACTGACAGTGTCTCGCTTTTACCCGTCATCTTCACTTACATGATTTCATGTGGCAGTAGTAGCTACACATTGCATCATCGTCTTCTTTTCATTTTATGACAAGTGGCAACAAGTGTAAAGTTGCAGTACCGTTGTTGTCAACAAGATACTGGCACAGTATTAAATATGTAGCTTTAACACAATATCAATATTTAATTTTTAAATAACATGGTTATTGTCAATACCGGTATATTGAGACAGCCCTAGAATCAATTTCCTGATTTTGAGATCCTTGTTGAGTTGGGCTCACAAAAAATTGTGATGGAAAAACCTTAGCATTCACCACTTATAATTTGTATGGTCTAGATTAGCGCCAGATTGTAAGGTGCCTACGAATGAACATGAAATTTTTATGTAAAAAAGAAAAAAGCATTAAGAGAGATAAAGAAAGGACGCAGGGAAGGTTGGAGCTCCACTTACCAGCGCAGACTTGCCGACACCTCCTGATCCAAGGACTACTAACTTGTATTCACGCATTGTGCAGTGTCTCTGTAAACTACCTGAGGAAGAAACAAGACAAAAAAGATGGTAACTATCCATTTCGTCAGTCAGAATTTCCTACAACTAGCCAAGTTACTCAAAACTTATTCAGTTGACTTTCTTTTAAACTTTTTAACACAAAAAGTTAAATGAAAAGGACTTCAATGGATAACCTGAAGCTGAGAGCCGTAGTCCATCAAGCAACAAAGTAGATTGCTTGATCTGTGTTTAGATTGCTTGATTAGACCTGTGGTCAGCCCTCAAGTTCAGAGCTATCAGAAGTCCTCCAGTGTGAAATTGCTATAAAACAGAGTATCTAATCTGAACTGCACCCTCAAGACTCCTGCCCACTCATTAATTAAGACTATAATGTAGTTTCCTTTAACATCACAATTATTATGCGTCAACTTCAGCTTTCGCATTTATGACACCTCAAAGAGATTGTCAATCATCTGATGCGCTGTCCATGAAGGTGTTTGATTTGAGGTCACAAAGTTGTGCATTCATGCTATTTCCTTCTTTGCAGGAAGACAGGGGAACAAGAGCAGTGTGGTCGAGTTGACATAGATCTCAGATAAATTATCGTTCACACACACACACACACACACACACACACACGTGAACTGCTCCACACCCTGTCTCTTGGGTCTTTCTGTCTCTCTCACTCCTCAGCTATCTCATGCAACACTTAGAGTAATAAAATTACTTACAGACATTGTATAAGAATGTTTGGGTCAAAAAATAACTTGCAACTACGTATGCAAAAGCATTTATGAATGGGTGGTCAATGTGAGCAAAAACTTAACGTGAACTTAGCGTATTGTGGTGATAAAGTAAGTAAGCCAACAATTCAATGGTTTATTCCCCCCAAAAGTGTAGTTTCACTTATGACCACCTTGAGAATGCAACACATTATTCAATTACATTGTCAACTGAGTTTGAGTCTGACGTATTTCAGAAACCAACAACTTACAAAACAAACTTGCATTTTTAGAGTCACTTGACCCCAGCTGGACAAATTTCTTAGGGGGCGTTTACTCATACACCCAAAAACAGTCAAACGCAACTGATTTGAAGAAAATGCAGAGGTCACGGGACACATTTATAAAAGGTGAGGTGCTGAAAAACAATGTGAAACACATGGCAACAGTCAAACATGTCTGCCTGAATGTGTATGGCTGTGTCAGCTGTACTGTGTGGGGGGGGGGAATTATCCACTGGACAAGCATATTTCAAACTCCATCTGGCTACCTGTTTTTGACCCTGTCAGTAACATTCTTGTCTCAATGATTAAGACACACAGGTGTAAGTGTGAAAATAAGTGTAAATGCTTGCGATACTGACGCGGTTTCGAGAGGATCGATCCTCACGTATCATCAGTTGCCGGATGACTAGTCAACCACTATGACCCCATCCACAGTTCATATGCTTGAAGCATAAATATGTGTGAATAATACGAACAATATCCATCATTCCACCCAAGCTTAAGAGCACAGAGCAGACTAAGAGTGAAATGATTTTACAGGGAAAAACAGGAGGCACATACCAGATCCAACACACTGGGTTTTAGTGGGCATGACTGCTGAATCTGGAGCCAGACTGACTGAGACCACACTCAGATAGAAGAGATTACCACTTACATCTAATGCAATAGACACAAGAGTATCTGAGACGGAGAACTGCCCCATTCCACTGCACTCCCTTCTCAGCCACAGATCAGTGCCAGCAGCTCCGTGCTGAAGAACAAATCCTCCGCTGTCATCTAATGCTCTGCTTTCCATTTACATTGGCAAAGCACAGAGGGAATGGGAGATGGAGCAGGAGGGAGAGAAGAATTGTGTGGAAATGTGAGGCTAATAGAATAAGACGCTCTATCAATATGGGAAAACGGCGTTTAAATGGAAAACATCTTTTAAACTGATTTCTCGTATTTGTCAGTCTGGAGTGTATTCAGCACAGATATGCAAACGCAAATATAAAAGGAAATGCAACCTCCAGAGACCTAATTCTTCGTCACATGTGATTCATATACACTACTAGTGACTACACAAGTTGGTAGCTGAAATAAGATCAACATAGCCCAGAAAAACAGCGGTTGTTTGGGTCAAACTAACTGCTTCTATATAGATCTTGACAAGAGAGTGAATTAGTCTATTTGGAACAGAAATACACATTTCGAAGAGAAAAGTCTGATTAGATCTTCAAATATGCATTCCACATATGCTTTTGGTTGTCAATGAAGCCCTCAGGCACTAGGGATTTACAGGCTTACATCACAGAAGCAGGGGAATCTGGGTTTGTGGGAAGGAGAGATCGCTGTGAAATCATCTTTATTGCAGCATTCAGGGCCATTCTGGATTGGTAATAAGTGTGAGGGATTGAATGTGTGTTTCTGCAGATTTAAAAAAAAAATTATAAACCCCATACATACATACATACATACATACATATATTTAGATACATATACCAGAACATTTGGAAAATGATCAGCGAGACGTGTGGACCTTTTTCTGTGACACTCTTGGGTGCTTTATTGACTCGCCAGTGTTTTTAAAAAAGTTGCAAGCCACCTCCAGCATCCTCATTTTTACAAAAATGTAACGGCCCCCAGAATATTTTGTTGTATAAATATCGAAACATGCAATATATCAAAACAAGAACAGAGCAGAAAACAGAGAACAGAAAACAACAAAAACAACAAAAAATATTAATACTTGAATGTGGGTAAGTTTAATAAAAAAGCTGAGAAAATAGTGTAAAAAAAAAAAAAAGACTACAAAGTGCATAAGCAATGGTTTTATCGCTTGTTTCTGCACCTTTTTTGCCTATGTTTTGATCCGGAGATTCTGTACTCTTTCAGAAGATGCATAATAGCGGCCCCTTATAACAGTGAAAACGCGGAAAGCCAGAAAAGGGAAGCGTTGAGTCATAAAATAGGGAAAATTCTGTCAATGACGGAGAAAGAGTTAAGTGTTAAATCGAGTCTCGATGTACTGATGTTGTACTGAATTTGCTTTATTTTGTGATCTGCTGAAGAAAACAAGTCATATGAGTTTGGAATGAAATGAAAGGCTAAAAGCCCATTCACACCAAGGACCAGAACGCTAACGATAACTATAAAGTTTCACAACGGTCTACAACTATAACGACAATAGAGGAATGACATCCTTGGAATCACTTTCAGAATAACCTTTTCCAGCAAATAAACAATGAAAACATCGACAGCCAATCAGAATCCACCCGATTTTAAAGAGCAACAGACGTCAAAACTGCAGTGCACGCTTAGAATAAACAGAATATTACCGTCCGTTGGTGTGAATGCCAATATGATTATCATTATAGAACATTTGAAAACTGCTGCAAGTACTTTGTAAATGAAAACTTCAGCTTGAGTCATGATTGTAATTGTTGTATCAGTGTATCAAACAAGCACTGAGCTGCTGAACCCTGTGGTTATTGTAAAAATGTTTGTGGTAATTCAGTGTAGATGAGCAGCTCTCGATGGTCATATTTAAGCAAGAGTGGTGACACACATGACAAGGCGGATTATGACAGGAAATAGCACTTGATTTCTCATACCATCCCCTTTGACACACCACGCCTCTTCTGAGCTATAAAGTCAAGCGATGACAAGTTCAGCTCAAAATATCTCAGAGCCACCCAGCACTGTGTAAGCTGACTCAGCGGAAGACAGGGCTTGAACAAATGAGTGACTTACTTGACCCACGACGTGACCTAAACTCATCCTGACCTCTGACCCTCCAAAATCAAATATGATTTGTTTTTTTTAGAACGCCGTAGATGAATCCTAAAGCTGTTCTGATGGGAAATCTTCACAAAATTTGAGTTTCCTAACAAGTACATGCTCTCTAACACATCTCCTCTACACCTTGTTGAAAAATGAACAGGCAGATTGATCTGCACAAGCCATTGTGGCAGTGAACTGATCTCTCTCCTACAAAGCTTCCTCTCCAGTAATTAACCAAGAAAGATCCCATGACGCTGTGTAAGAGGATTTTCGCAGTGATGAAGGAACCAAAACAGAGAGAGCAAATGCTTCAGATCTTCCTCTCAATGATGACTAAGGTCTGGAGTTTCAGCATGCTAATGACCTTAGATAAACGTTTGGAAACAAGATAGTTGGAAAAAAAACTTTAAAAGGACAAATACTTCTTAAAAAGACCTAATTAAGATCTTATTAGCTTAAGTAAAGAACAATAGAAGTGTCCTTTTAGGCTATAAACAAGAGAATACATGTACAAATGAGCGTATGCAACTGTGAAAGCCATATGTAAATGTTTATCTATGTGGTTTGACCAGCCTTTCTATGTGTGACAAAAACCACATTTACACCCAAGTTAGAATGCTTAGAATGGCCACACACACACTTAAGCTGAGGAGATAAAAAGTGTTAGCTAGACACAATATAAAATATATACGTTAAAAATATAAAAAAAAATATAAAAATATATAATATATAAATATGTTATCAGTCTGATATAAAAACAAAATTCTTGTATATATTTAAAGGCAAAAAAATATTTTGTTGAGATATATATATATATATATATATATATATATATACATACATGTATCAAATGTATCCATTTATCAAATTACGACCATAATATGAAAATAATTATGGGTTTACCAGTGACATGAATCTCTGATTTAAGAGCTGAGCCAACCAGATTGACCTCTCAGTGATTGGTTGCTGTCAGGTGTATTTTGCCTCTCAATTTCAAAAAGTAAATCAATTGTTTACTTTTTGACAGTCTCACCACCTGCTTCACTCGGCTGTCAACTGTGCAAGCCTACCACTCAGCTTTCATGGACAATGAATAGAAAATACCTGCTCAGTGAACCTACAAGTTAAGGGTAAGAAACTAACTGAAGAGTTTTTGACTAGAAAAACAAAAATGACATCAAGGCCATGGCTTAAAATGACTTCTAACAGGTTATTTCTGACACATTTATCAGAAAAATGTCTCAGTAGTTGGGCCTTTTTTTCTCTAAAATATGTTCTTTCTTTTAGATTTTGACTTTTCAGCACTTGATGGATACAGAGAAATCAGAATCCGAACAGAAGGTAGTGCTCACAAAGGCTTCAAAACAGGGAAGCCACTTATCGTTTGGGCGCCTGTCATCCACACTCAAAAGCAGAGCAATATCATAAGCAAGAGCCCTAATCGAGGAAGAGAGAGACGAACAATCTTTCCACCCATGTTTTGGCAAAGTATCCTTCTGTCTGACTGTACTACACACAGCGACAGTGGAGGAAGAGCAGCACTCGGGCTACTGGCTGAACCTCAGTTTGTCCTCAGAAAAGGTCAAGAGGGTTTCAAAGACTCAGCATCAGTGAAAGTGATTCTGTGGTGAGTGGATTCTGCCTCTAAGACCCTCAAACATGGTGTTGTTGAGCTACTTAAAGTCATTCTGTCTAGATTCACACACATCTTGTTAAAGAAAAAATACACACTAACATACATGACACCTGGCGTGTAATTGATGTCTCAAGATGTGGGTCAACCAATCACACAAATCAAACTGTATTCTGAAGCAGTTATGTCTATAAAACACTGCAAATAACCAATATTATGATTATGGCATATGCAGCTCTAGTAACTAATAAGTACTGAAACGCAAAAGGATGGTCATCTAGAGAAGTCATTTTAATTGAGACCATTTAGCATTGCCAAGCAGAGCATTCAGATCTCTGA
This sequence comes from Meda fulgida, assembly GCA_030578275.1. NCBI lineage: Eukaryota > Metazoa > Chordata > Actinopteri > Cypriniformes > Leuciscidae > Meda > Meda fulgida. Next base: position 11,821,020 of record CM060619.1, read on the forward strand.
ATTAATCCACATACTAGGGCAAAATACAGAGTATGCAGATAATACCTACAAAGTATATGCTAGCAATGCATCTTACTTCATCTCAGAACTTTGCAGAGATAGCCATTTTGGTGACCTTATATGCTGTTACAGGTGTAGAAAAGTAAAAGGCCTGTTAAATCAAGCACAGAAGGATAAAGAAATCGGCTCACTGTCATCCTTCAGACATCAGCGTCTAAAAGACATATCAGCCTATTTGACTAATATTTTGTATGCTAAGGTAAGGAAGACTGAAATGTGGAACGGAACGAATCAACAGTCTTGCTCTGAACTTGCAGGTCGGCCGTCAAGGCAATATTCTAATCACTAGAGACTGTCCTGGAAAGGGCTGTATCAGCGATACAACATGCTGCTGTTAGCCTTCTTCTAACGCTGGCGCACAAACCTACTGGCAACAGAACACAAGAGGTTTATAAACCCGAGCACAGTCCTTCTGAAAGGACTTGAGTGCACAACAGGAAAAAAAGATGTGTTAAATTGAAGAAAAGGGTGCTATCTTGGTTTTAGGACATTCCTGACTAGGTATTGTGGCCATTACAGATGTTCTTCTTAGAGGAATAGTTTATAAAAAAAGACAAAATTAGTTATTTTTGACTCACCCTCATGTTGTTCCAAACCTGTATGCTGTCATATTTTCCATGGAAAACAAGAAAAGTGTGATAAGGAAACTAAAAATAATAATAATAATAATAAACGTACAACCAGTATATTTTAAAAAAGGGAGTGAATCAATATACAGCATAAATCAAATTTGGTTTTTAATGATTAGTCTTTTCAAAGATTAAGTTAAAGTGAGCATTATGTAACAATAGAGGAAATGAGCATGCCAATAATTGATATTGTAGACTCCACAATATCAATTATTGGCATGCTAATTTCCTCTATAATGTAGAGATTTATCGTGCATTTGTGGCTTGACAACCTGTGGTCACTATGAACGGTTATTAAATTATTATTATTATTTTTTTAAATACTTTCAAAAAACAACATCATATGTGTTTGGGAACTATATAAATAAATGATTTCATTTTTGGGTGAACTATCCCTTTAAGAAGAACATTTCACATGGCGATCCAAATGACCACATTCGTTCAGGCATTCAATATTAAGTCACAAGATAAATGCAATGCAACAAGGAAGAGAGCAAATGCTCATTCCACTAGGAGGTGCAAAGGTCAAGGAGTTCATGGAGCAGATTACAATCCGAAAAAGGACTAATCAACACTGAAAAAGGAGAAGCACGAGTTTATCTCCACTTGAAAGATGGTGGCATCTTTCACCTGGAGGCAGGCTTAGGTGTAAACACAAACTGACAGTCTATAGACACCGGGAGTCAGCGAGAATGAGATATTTTCCACGGCTGCGAGCAGGAGACGGTAAGCGTCATATTCAGAGCAAAACAGCAGCGATGGCTGTGAATGTGAATCTGAACAGCACTGAGGTGGGGGAGAGATGGTCTGAGTTCTCACATTTCAAACCTCAAAGATCTCAGCCAAATTCATTTCGGCATTATGAGCGCTGGAAAAAGTCTGCGTTAGCCAGCCGTAATGTCTGTGACGTTCATGAGTTCGGGCTCTGGCTCTGGCAGATGGCTGGAGAGTGTAAAGTGTCTTAAGTGCTATCCCTGCAGGGCGCAAACTTTGTGCTAAAATGATAATCTAGTTAATAGTCCACAAGCATCAGTATGCCGTATTTGACACTATGACACTGTATCAACAGAACAAATGGTTAAATCAGAGTTTAACGATAAGCTACGCTGCCACAACGACAAGCTACAAAACTACTGCTGCCTTGATGTCATGTTATAATATTATTATCTTAATCAACTTTTATGAACTTGAAAGTAGCCCCATGTACCCACAGGGAAATCTCATCGGTCAAATATCATATACCAAACATCAAATATATTCCAATTGCCTGTGAAATTGTTGCTATCGCAGTATTCTTCTTTCAGTGTAGTGAACTTGAAATGAGTCATGTTGCGCCTTGTTAGAATAGGACATTACAGGTCTTCAATTGAAATGTGAAATATTCTAACTAAGCATTACAATGTCTCATGATGTTGCTAAACAGATTTCCATTTGTAAAAGCACCGCCTGACATTTCAATGCGAAGTGATTCAGCAGCCTTTGCATAGCAGTGTAAGAAAGAAGGCATGCAAACACACACGGTGACTCACTGCACAACTTATTACAAGCCTAAAAATGGCCAGAGTTTTGGGACCGAACGGGGATGAGGTATCAGTAATTCTCAGGTTTCATTGTGACAGGCCACACAAGACACAAAAACTGTGTGGTATAGCGAGGCTTAGCAATACTGTTAATGCTCTAGCTACTGTAAGCCTAATAACACCCTAGAAAGGCCATCAACTCTGATACTGAATCAATAACGCCCTGGCACTCTCTCTTTCTCTCTGCCCCTGCATCAATGGCTCAGGTTAGTCTATTTAAATCAGCACCACTGTTCCATTTTTGTCGGACTACTCTGTTTCTTTTGGGTAGCAATTAGTCAAAGTGAATCCCCACTGGGAGTGGAGATACACGAGAGGCAACTCCACTGCCAAGTTGCATTTGAACATAAAAGCCCCCCTTCGGTGCCATTCAGAGCTATTAACCCTCTCGCCCGCTCTCGTAAAGGGTTAAAGAACGCCCTTTTAATGAAAGTCGGGTGGGCCCAGCTGTTAAATCAACACAGCTGCTTCTTCACCCCAGGTGTGATGGCACTGCCTCAAGAGTGCCCTAGAAATCACAGTCATCAGGCAAAAAGAAGTGTCACATAATGCCATGTAACACACTTTTCGAAGCCATAAATAAGAAAAAGGGAGGAGAAAGTGACATCACAGTGCCAAGAAAAGAAGGAAGGGGTATTGGCATCAGTCCAGGTATGCTCCACAGACACGGAGTGTTTCATTTAACAAACGATTTTCTCAAAACCTTCCCACCAAAGTGCCTTCTATGAACGGAATACATTGTGTGGTCACACTTTAACGCCAGAAACATACTTTAACTCTTTTCCCGCCATTGACCGATTTTTCCACAACACAACGCTTTCCTGAATTGACAGAATTTTAACCATTAGGCCACAACTGCCCCACAACAGTTTTCGGTCTGCCTGGTATGGCTCAAAGCATTTTCTTTCACACATTCTTTCAGAGATGTTTCGAGCCTGAGAGGAAGTTTAACAAACAGCCTTCACATGACAAGTCCAGGGCCAAACAGACTCCCAGAACACCTAACAAGCAATTGCTTACCTTGTACATTCCCTATCAAAAGTAACAACCCAAGGTTGTGTCCATCACCTAAAGAGGCCTTTCTCTATTTGTCCACGCTGGTGCTTTTAAAATGGGTATGGAGATGCAACATCATCTGAACACTTTGGAACTGAATGACAAATTGGTCAAGCCTGGTGTCAGAGTGAGATATTGCACTCTGCTCATTCAGACAGAAACATATGGCTCAACGGGGGTTTAGGGGAGTTTCAGTGACCTGCAGCCCCATTGCCCCTTTGTCCCATTCCCAGGACTCACCTCAACCTCTCAACCATCATTTGTCATTTCTCAGTGAGGCACGATCAGGCCAGAGAGGCATGATTCCCAGAACCAGAGAGAAGAAGAGGAGGAGGAACACACAGTATCCATGAATCATATGCAAAGACAAGATCTCTGACAGTTGCAAGACTAATCTATGACTCACAAATACTAAAATTCAAGAAGGGAGGGTAATTTAACCCATGCACGGACACAGCATGTGCATTTAAACTGTTGCTGTCAGTGTGAAAGCCCCTTAAGGATCAATGTAAAACTCAGATATTTAAACACCGATGCATGCACACAGCATGTTCATGTCTAGTAGTTAGTAGTCAGGCGGCGCCCAACCTCTTCCCAGACTGCGTTATTGGATAATCTTTCTGATGGATGGGAATTACTCCAACCATTCTAACAGGAATAAGGCACCAGCACTTCATTGTTTGTGGATACCAGCGGATGATTGAACAAACTATGCTGGAAGTCACGAAAATGAGAATAGGAATCATGGACCCAATGGCAAAATCCTCTGCTGCGTGTCAGAACACATATAGCGCACTTCACGGAGTTTGTAATAATGTGTGTATGGCTCTGGAGAAACTTGCATCCAAAAGACACATACTGAGTTATGGAGAGATACTGCTTTCAGTCTAACTGGATCTGATGTTAAATTACCATTACATAAGCACTTCACAGAAATTAACGTTTCCCATGAGCCATAAGGTCTAACATTCAGTGTATACCTGCCTTAAGTAAGTTATTGCACAATTTTCTCCATCAAAATTCAATGACTTAGCAGGGTTTTGGACCACGAGGTGGTTTTAGGTCGGAGTTCACTGCTCTGTCATTACTCGGATGGCAATTGCAAACGTGTAATGTCAAAACGCACACGTCTGATGGGAGAATAATCCATTATAGGCAAATAAAAACCCACACACATTAACCCTACTGAACCTGAACCACAGAGCAATGAATCCTATCAGCTTAAGTGTGATTAATTGATGCAATACACAGAGATGAGAGGGGCCACTATATGCAGAACAAGTCATTCTGGCAATAATAAACGATTACTTTATTGGCCAACGCATGCTTGTGGGTTCCAATTTGGGCTGGGAGATATATAAAATATTTACGGTATATTCACAATGATTTTTGCCGATATACAAGTAAAAAAACATCATGAATAATTGTTATGGCTTTAATGCTCATAAGTATAAGACATATACATAAGTATAATACCATTTAAACAGCATCTCTGATTTAACACTCAGTAGCAAAAATACGTTGGGAAGTTTTTTTTTAAATTCATTATCAATGTTTTGTGGAAACTGTGATCCCTTTTTTCCCCAGAGTTCCTAATAAATAGAAAGTTTAAAAAAAAGTATAAATTTGAAATAGATTTTTACTTTACCAACAACATTTATTTTGATTTTTGAACAATTTAATTAACTTAATTTCTTTTAAATAAACCATACTAGCCCCAAACCTTGAAATGGAAGTGTACATTAATATTAAGATATAATGAATATTTATTGATTCATAACGAATATCGTCTGTAACATGATAAAGGCTGTACAACAGTTCACCCAGCCCTAATTGCAATATTCAGCTAGTATTTCATAAGATCCATGACCTCAAGCATGTGGAATTCACAGAACCTACTTTCAACTTCTTTAAAGAAGTTGAATTATAGAAAACCACTGAGTTAGATATCCTTCAAACTTTGAAACATCTGAGATAACAAGTCATTAGCATACTATCTGCACTTCATTTTGAAATGCGTTTCTGATACATTTCAGCCACACGGTTGAAACCTCCCACACAAGAAAGTCACAGAATTCACACAAAGCACAGACCAACAAGCTAATGATCCCTACTGGAAAAAATCCCATTCTTGAGGAAAAGTGAGAGCTCTTTACAACCGAGACTGACAGGTAAAAAGACACAGTCCAGATTCAGCTGATTATAGTCACTCTCTAATCCAGTGCAACGCGAGCACTTCCTGCAGCAGAGTTAAATCAAAGCAGGCCAGGAGGCAGGGCGGAACAATGCCTGAGAAGCTGCATGTCTCTCTTCTCCATTGCATGTGGAATGCGGTTGTTTACACAGGCCGCTCGGCCGACCCGCTATCTTGTATCAAATGGTCCCCGAGCCTGAAGAGGAAGACCAGAGGGAATGGAATTGTCCTCTGTGTAATTCCACATTGGAATGTAGAGCAGGGACGCATCTCTTTTGTCCAGAGCTGGAGCTCTGTGAGCAGTGATTCAGAGAGAGGCGCAGAGAGACCCCCGGGGGGGATCTCCCCCAAACCCTGGGCGTTGCCGGTTCTGGCCTGAGGAAGCACTGAAATGCTTGAGAATGTTCTGGCTGTTTTTCCGTCACACCAGAAATAACATCAATGCAAATACAGTGTGTTTGAACTGGAAAGAGCTTAACAGTGAAGCATTTCCATAGCCTATTTGAAGTGTCTAAAAATGTATGTTCGAGTGAGTAAAAAAGTGAGAGAAAGAGATCACAGAGTATTATTGAGTAGAGTAGTATAAAACAATTCAATTCAGCATTATGAGGTCATGATTCTTAGGGTGAATGAACAGTAAAGTCATCCTTAACTCTAAAATAACTCTCATTCTATGCCTCCTATGTTATGGTCTATATAATGGAACAATTTCCAACAATAGTTGGAAACTATCACTAAAGACCTGTGATGAGTCTTTAAAAGTGTCACTAGACCTGCAGAAACTTCAGCAATAGTTAAAGTGGACATGGAATGGAAATTTCCTGTCTATTTTTAAAATGCATCTCATCATGAATCCATCCATACGTTTTATTTTTTATTTTTCGAACTTCTTGTTCCAAACCCTACGATTTTGGTTAATCTTCAAAAAACAAATTAAGTGGCTTCTGTTCCTCGATTAAAAGTCACAATAGACAGAAAAAACGTAAAAGATCCAAAAAGATGTTATAAAGACGTTGGAAAACGAATCCATATCAAGTTCAGAAAGCTTGAATTAAACCAATCAATTCATATGGAGTAGTTTTACGAGACCTCTATAACCTTTTTGTATCTTCTAAGTTTTGGTTACCTGGACTTTCAATGGAGGGACAGAAACCTCAATGGTTTATGCTCCAAGACAGACATCTCCAATCATTTTGCCAGCTTTCTTCCAAACAACTGCAAGCTTGCATTTCGACCGGCCTCAAGCCAAATCAACAACTGATGGAAAGAACCTAGTCCCTGCACTATATAAAAAGTACTTTTTTCAATAACCTGTTTCATTCAAAATACAGGAGAAAACATCTGTTGCTACTTCTGTTACATCACAACTTTAAAATGTGGAAAAATGCAAACATTGTCCATGTTACTGATTCCACTTCCAGAACAATAAGTAAATAGAACTAGGATTAAGAATAGAAAAGGCTCCAATTTACATTTGGCCTGATTAAAAATCACACTTTCCAACAATTTACATAAAGTATAAGCATATTTAGTTGACCAAACAACTGAGTTCCACTTCCATGCCCTTGTCACATTTTTTCAGATTTTATAGCTCTATAACATACCATGGCAAACAAGTAGCAGAATATCAGAAATTTACCATCCACTTTGGGGATTTTCATGTCTCTACATGATCTCTAGAGGGAAGATGTCTTCATTCAGATGTTTTACACTCACCCTAGCAAGAGAGCCTGAAGATGTGCTGCCACAGCTAACTTGCATGCAGTTATCAGCAAGTCAACACTCAAGACTAACAAGTTTGGGCATCGACAGCACAGCAGAGCATCTATTAGAGAACACCGGAACAGCCCTTCAATAAGTATTCTTGAGGAGATGAATGCAATCATTAGTAATTATTACATAAATTATTCAAAAACAAATAAGGCACATAAAGATGCATTATCTGTTTCAAATGTCATGTGCACTAATTTGGGCTATCAATCAAATTTTTTTTTTGTGGTTAACATGTTAAAGATTGCACAAAATAAAATTGCATGTGTAATTAATGGATTCGTGTGGATTAAAAACGTTTTTTTTTTAAGTATATTTGACGTCACACTTTTCTCAACATTAAATGTTTGATTTTATTCTACTTCAATTCCATGTCCTATACAGTCAAATATCAAAGTAAACAATATTGCAAACAAACTTTTTTATCCATCTAAAAATGCATTAAAATGCACAGGACATGCACTGAACTCATGAGAAATCAGCAATAATCAATTAAATAAAATAATGAAATAGCAATGCTTTATGGACTTAATATTACATTAGTAAACATGTTTTATGCACTTAAGTGTCATTACATTGCTTCTCATACTAATAAAAAAAGAATTATTTTATTTTTGCAATCTCACAGAATAGAATGAGCAGTTATAACGGCAAATCAAATTAATGCATTGCATCCCTATTGTTTATACGCAGTCACCCAAAAAAGCAAGATTATTTAGTGAAACTATATTCAAGACAACAAGCTTGCAACAGTACAGATTTTTGTGCTGAGAAATATGTGCATTACATTTCAGGCCCCTTCTTTAAGCCCCTAACCAAAAGCATGGGGAAGCCAGATGTAGCCAGCCGTACACACCCACTACAGAATTTTCTCTTGCACTTCTGACGGCCAAATGCAGGAGAACAAAAAGAAGGTAGTGGTTTGGCGTAAGAAACTAAACACACACACACACACACACACACACACACACACACACACACACTCAACAGAGGGCGGGGAAAGCAGCAGCTGGTCTGAGGTCGATTTAAGGGCTTCATCTGAGCTTGACAGGAGAAGTTGCATGACACGTTTTTTTTTGACGTGGACAAGGGGTGCCAGGAAGCTCTTGCTGGTTGTGATTAGGCAGAAGGCCCTTCCATCTCCCCGGCCTCCCTGCAGCGACGGAAACCAGATAGCTGCGCCTAATAAACCACAAGCTGCGCCCTCTCAGAATCAAGGGGCGGCCCTATGCAACTGCTGTCTTGTGTCTTTATAAGGAAACTCAGAGTCACTGATGTGTGATGTCGGCAGTCCAAATCCAAAGCACACATCAGATAATGCGTCTGCAATCAACAGGCAGCTTTTCCGGATCATCTCCACACTGGGCTCCATTCTGCCTCAAACCATTTCAGAAAAGCATTCGAGATTAGAGTTTCCCACTAAGCACGAGTGTACCATAAAAGGGTAGCATTTCTTTTTCCCTTAAGTCCAAAGTCTGAGGTTTCTTAATTTAGTTTAACCTGATTTTAAACCCTCTCTGACCCTGTTCTTGCTACAGTAACCTTAAGACATCTTTATGCAAACGACCATACTGTATGTTTGGCTGACTTGCACTGCACAATTTGTAGTTCAAACTTAGGTGCCGTTTACACGACACCATTTTCAACTAAAAACGGAAAACTTTAAGTGATTTCAAAGTGCACGTTGTTGAAAACCGATCCCTTTATCAACAAAGTGTAAATTACAAAAATGCAAAATTGTGAAAATGGTGACGTCATGTGCATGCATATTACGTGTTCATTCTATAGGCGCCTATAATTCATAATTTTAATATCAGCCATTTATTGCTTATTGGCCATAACTTAAAAATAGCTCTTGGCTTATCTGTATTGGACAGTCTAAATATCAGAAATTTGGCCTGGGTGGACTTGTAGACAGAACCCATATTACATTAAAAAACAAAACAAGGAACATCCATTTTCCATGAACCTTTCCTTAAAATGCCTGTGTAAGAACAGAATAGTCTGCAAAACTCTGGTTAGTACAGAAATTGACACAGTAGCGAGAGAAGTGGGGGAGTTAGGTTGTGGTTATTGTGTTTATTTTTCCCATTCCAGACTGCGAGAGCAGATCTATGAGTCCTTACCTCAACAACAGCCCCTGGCAGCAAGCCAGGCTGTCTAACACACTGACCTAAAGAGTGTGTGACTGAAGACGGAGGACACAAGAGGAGGAGAAAGAGAAAGGGGGAGACAAAGATAATGTGTGATGGAGAATGAACAAGGAACACTACCACATTATTACTCTGCACCGTTCTGTCCCTTTTCTTTAATCTTTCTGACATACATGGGTATGCGTGTGTGAGCAGAATGCCAAACATAGCCGAGCATGTGCATGCACGACTCCCACAGGTGATGTCATCAGAGGGGACATGACCGCACATGAGACGGGCGCTGATTCACTGCCAGCTTCTCGTGGTTCTTTGCATAAGAAAGCTCTCGTGAGCACTGATCACTCATCAGCTCTTGGATCTGAAACCCTGGAACCTGAATCCACTCAGAAATTAGATGAATTCAGTAAGTGATATGCTCTTGGCAGACTGGCAGGGTCTACAAAACCCAGCCACCGTGAGAAGAGTATAACGCAACAAAAGTGATGCAAGATGGTGTATATGTGGTGTGTTAGTATGCTTATGGGTGAGAGAGAAAGACATTAATGAGTTTTTAATGTCAACCCTTAAATTAGTCTCTTTATGTTTCAGATGAAATGCTTGGGCTAATGGAGGCTTCATTCATTAGCTTGCATTTCACACAACATTTCTCCTTTTAGTTTATTTCTTTATTTTAAAGAGACAGTTCCCCCAAAATTAAAATTTTTGCCATTATTTACACCCCTTCACATTGTTACAAACCTGTATGACTTTCTTCCGTGAAACACAAAAGGAGAAGTTTAGAAGAATGTGTATACACTGCTTTTTTGCATACAACGAAGGGCTGTTCACAAACTAGGGCTGCATGATATTGGTAAAAACTGACATTGCGATATTTACTGTTACTACAATATTTTGCCATATAAATTAATGAAGGAATGTTCACCAAATGACTTGATTGAGTCGTTATGCAATGAAATCTCCCAATTTTGAAGTCGCACCAAGTTTTATGTAAATGATTCCAAAATGCTGCTGGTTGTCATGTATTATGGCAGGCTAAATAGATTTGGAGTGCAAAAAATGTTTGGTCGTACAGCTTCGGAAACCTCGGAATAAACATCGTAAAAGCAATTTAAGTAATAAGTAATTAGGTCATTTACCTTTAGGACGCTTTTTTGTCATTCAAGCTCCACAGCCTCATTCAGTCCTCATTCAGCACATGGAAAGAGCAGTTTGAACATTCTGCAAAACATCTACTTTTGTGCTTCACAGTAAAAGGACAGTCATATGGGTTTGGAACAACATGAAAGTGAGTAAATAATAACAGAATATTCATTTTGGGGTAAACAATCCCTTGAAGTCTATCCAAACATCAAGCCATGAGCGGTTTCTTAAAATGTTATCTACATTTTAGCTCACTGGTATCATTGAGTCCCTAGATACAGTTTAAGACATCTGTCAGACATCTAAGAGCTTGTATTCGAATCAAGGACTGGACAGATGCTTAAATAAATATGGCACTTCACTCTCAGTACGAACATCAGTTTCCTCTCTAGACGAAGGGCAAACTTTTAAAACTGCATAAATCTTCAGAACATACTGCAATACTTCACAAAAGCTACTCAGCAAAGGGAAATGAACAAAATCTCCATAGATAAACACATCACTACAGCTGGAATACAGGATGTGTAATATTAAGTATGTAGACCACACCCACCTTATCTATGAACACACCCACCCGGTCTCAAAACACACAGACCACACACCCAAATGTAGAGCTATCAGGCCACACCCCATCTCAGAACCCAGGCCATGCCCACCGATCTCAAAAGACAGAAAACACCCACCTCCTTTCAGAAGACTGACATTCTGCAGTGACATTTATCCCCGCTCTGATTAAGTGAACACCCACTGTGCAAGATGATGAAAAGATACTGTTCAAGGCAGATGAAGAGGATTGAACTTTAATTCTACCCTGCCTGAAGATGCTGATGAACTGAGTCTCTCAACTTGGAACCAGAGCACCAAAAAGAAAAATCAATTCATAGAACAAAACAAAAAACGATCTTGCCATAATTCCAGACCACCTGAAATACTGAAGTAAAGCCATTTTAGACAGCAGTATAAAAAAAAAAAAAAAAAAAAAAAAAAAAAAAAAACAGGCTCATTAAAAATGTCTGTTTCTGCTAAATTTCTTCCTGTATATTTTGCGACATTTTCAAAGTGAAATGTCCAGTGAGTGGTGGAAATAAAATCAGGTTCAGTTTTATCAGATGAACATGAATCTGCTAATGTTTCATTTAGCTGGTGTTTGTAAGTATTTTGGCAAAATGAAAATGAAAAGTTCACTGAGTGACACCAAAGACTACAGATATAGAAAGACGGTTCACTCCTATTTCTTATTATTTGGATAAATTGCAGCGCAAAATGGCGGAATACGTCCCTCCTTCTAAGTACATGAGCCAATCGCTGACTGGTAAAGTCATTGTGTCACTGCAGCTGCCGTTAGAAGCTAGAAAACTGAGACTCGTGCTTAAGACTGCACATGCGCATTTGGCTGGTCTAGTCTGAAAAATAAGCTTTTTTAACATCATTTGAGCATAAGAAATAACATTTATGGGACAGTTCATGTCAGATTTTGTTACTGATTTGAAATATGTCATATAATTGTGAGTTTGACAAGCAGTTTTTGAGATTTCAGGATTCCCCATTCAAATAGATAGGACTTCGTCTTGATTGCCCGAAAGAGCTGCCGAAGGCATTGCAAATATGGCTACCGACTATCCTTGAAAAGGACTTTGGTGACGCTAAAAGGTTAATGCTTTTTTAAGGCTATTGGGTTTGAAAATAAAGTACCACCAAAACAAAACCTAAACGACAGCGAAAAAAAAAAAAAATCAAATGTGGGATAAAAACACATTTGCTTAAGCAGCAATGCCAATATAGCTTGCTTAAAGAATAGGAGTCTGATTTGGAAAGAGCCATAACTCCACTTGTCACTTGATAGCAGTATGCTTCATCATGGTCTTTTTTAAGACAGATTTGTACCTAAAATGTCTAAAGCAAAGGGAAAACTATCAGTCAGGTTAATTTGGAAATTTCGAGTCTGCGGTGTGCTTTAGTGTTGAGCAATCAATAAACGACTTGGCTGCAATATTGTACAACTACAACGAGATGTCATTAGAGGATCCACATCAGCAGGTGAGTTCTAAAAGTGGAAGAAACTCTTTATAAGATCAACTGTAGCTTGCCTCGTGAATACTAATTAGGCGTAACATTTGCCAGTCGTCCTTGGGTACTAGCCACAGTAGGCGACTTCTGATTGGCCTTAAAGTCATTTGTTTGTCGAATGAAGGCCAAAGCTTTTCACATACAATGATATTAAAATGACAATGAGACTGAGGAAAATTTGAAAGTGTGCCTTCCAGTTTTAATGGATGTTTCGCCCCGACACATCAGTAAAAATCCACACCCAGAGGGAAATTCCTATGCAAACAAAAAAGTGCTGCGTCAGCTTTTGCAAACAGAAGTGCAGTAATAAACAGCAATCATTAAGCTAATTATGTTCAAAATGCAGGTCCAAATCAATTCCATTTATGGTCCCAGGATGATGAATAATTAAAACTATCATTAAATAAAAGTATGTTTTTAACAAACAAAGTAATTCAGTCCATTCCAGTGCAAATGGAATTAGGAGGACAGCAGAGGAAAGACAGTGAGCCTGCCGGGATAGCTGGTGCCTGCTGGTGCCTGGCTGCTTTCTTTTCTCAGAGCTGAACAGACTGCTGGGATCTGCAGGGGTGGTTAGCTTTGCTATTCTGAGGAGTGTGGAGAGAAGCACCACGTTCTCCCACGGGATTCATCGGAGGGAGTCTGAACGTCACTCTGTAGAAAAAGTCAACTAATATTTCGACAAGAGAGGCAAGCGGGAGGTAAATCGTGGCGAGAGGCATCGTACAAATAAGCTAAGTCTTGTATGCAAATATACTTGCGCGTGCGCACATCCTCGGGAGAGATGAGCGTGCTACTCATGGGAGCTGGAAAAAATGCAACTTAAAACATAAAAGAGATTGCCGTTCAAAAGATGTGCAAATGCGCAAACAGAGAGACTCATATACACATGAATGGGTCGCGCACATACATGAGAGCTCTACAGTTGAGCACTAAACAGTCTCTGAGTCTATCTGACGATGCTGGGATTCATTCAAAATCCACAGAGCTGTTTAAGGACGTCTATTTAGAAAGCTACACAAAAGAACAACTGGCCTGAGCACACAGCTACCAATTAGAGTAGCAGACTGGATTAGCCAAATAACAAATCTACAAGTGTATCTATAATCAAGCCCACATTTTAAAGGGAACTGCAGCTACAAACTGTAATGTTGCTAATATAAGGGTCAACATTTTTATATATATATATATATATATATATTTTGTATTATTGACATACAAAAGTAAACAGAGCTATAAAAAATATGAATCTATAGTAAAAATATAATAATATATAAATTATATAAAAATAAGTAACAAAAAATAAAATAAAATGCATTTAAAATAAATTGGATTCAGTGACAATTTCCAATCCATTTGGGATCACAAGGAATGCAAAATGTCTATGGACATTACATTGCGTCTGGTTTTGCGGCATGAAAAGTCACATCTTTAATGACGCCGCTTCTCAAAACTAACTAAAACTTCTCCAAATCCTGTGTTATGCTTTTCTCTACCTATTCTTTAAAAGCAAAGCTTGTCATTTCTGTGCCCTTAGCATCTCCGGAATTGAAAATATGATGACTTCCGAGTACTTCGAGGTATCAAGTGTCTGTGATTTGAATGCTTTAATTTAGTCTCTGAAAAGGGACGTTGTTACTCCATGAAGACTCTATAAAACCAGCCTTCAACATGGGAATTCTTCAACACCATTTTAAATTTCCCCAAATCTGTTCTTTTAAATGAGGTTGAGTATACATGGCTCTATGGGTCTCTACCATGACCTGTAACCCCATAAACACAGGAGGCCCAAAGCCTGACCTCTGACCCTGACTTAGATCTGGTCTCCTACTCATGTGTAAGGCCTCCCTAAACTGCCATAAGCAACATAAATCCAGAGGTCAATATCCACTGTGATTAAGGGGTCCGTGGAATCCTTTAAGCTGGGCTTTGTGTTGCAGGTTCAATCTAAGTGTTCCCCATGTCCCTGAAGACAAATGCCCAGACAAAACCCATCAGGCGATCATTATACTATCTTTTTTTCTCTGCAGTGGGTTCCTTTGAGCAAAATCTCTTCACTACAGTGCCATAAATAAAACAAACTCTTGAAGCTTTTGCAGGGTTTTCAGCAGGAGTCACTTATCTCAGTAAGTGGTAACACACAAACGTAATGTGTATTTTGATGTCTGCTAAAATATTTAGGTTAACTTGCAACATTTCTAGAAAAATCTGAAGCAGAAGACAATGACTTACGGACCTCAAAGGAACCATTCAAACAGAAAGCATTAAAAAAACACAAGACGGAGGTCATGGAACAGAAAAAAAGCAAGCTCTTGAGGCGCATTTTTTAAAAAGTTGAACATCTTTTAACGTGTGCGCCGCATGTCATGCACGAGACAAAAGACATGAGGCGTGAGCTCAGCGGTCAAACATGTCCATCTAGAAGCTTGACATAGAAAAACAATGGAAAAGCAGTGCAGTGTAATGCAAAAACACGTTCTGTGTGAACGATGTTTAGGAAAACTTTAAGCACAAATCCTAAAAGATATTTATACTATAAGTGAACCGATTAATCGCCCAATATTTAGTCACCAACATTGTCATGTAATATTACAACTACTAATACCCATTTCTTATTTAAATTTTGAGTTTCATTGGGTCAACATTTGGTGAAGAGTTAATTTTATTGTATTATTATATCTTAAATAATCGTATATATTATGTCACTTTTGATATGGGTATTGCATCGGTTATTGAAAAACCAATGTTTTGACCCCTAGTTTTCACTTCATGTGGATTCGTTTGGTTATAAAATAGGAATGCACAATACATCAGTATCATATGTTTATCGGATACTATTCTAGAATTTTTATCAACATATTGGATATACATATACATTTCCCATATTTTCCATTAAATTATGTCATCATCTAAAACTCAAAGTTAATGGTTAAAAACATCAATAATTCAATAGTTAAATTCCATTTTTCATACGATAGTTTTGTAATATTGTGATGCCTAAACTTAAATTATTGATTTTATTTAGCGTTTGATCTTTTTTTTTTGGGGGGGGGGGGGGGGGGGCAAAAAAAAAGTATATCTGCCATAACATAAAAATAACTATATCGGCCTATAACTATTGCCATTTAGAACCAGTCAGTATAAATGACCACAATTATCCGCCACAAAGTGAAATGCAGAATTGCCCAAGCACAATTGAATCCCAGTTGTAGTGAATAAGGCTACAGGTGAGAGACACGCCAGACTTGAGAAACGCTGGAACCAAAGGTGCAGCTGTTACAGCAGGATGGAGCCAATAACCAGCCAGCAAAGTTATTAGCACCTCAGCTAGCAGCTGACTACAGACACGCTCAAAGCTCTGGCAAATTTAGCATAGCAACTCATAGCCTGCAGAAAATCTGTGTCAAAGCAACACAGTCTAGTGGTTATGACTACATAAACTGGTCTCTTGTCTGTAATTAACACAAACCACAGCAGGGATGAAAACAAACACTGTATTTGTTGTCTTTTTCAAACTCAAATTTGGATGACACCATGCAATCATCTCTAGGAACAAACACAAGGGCCATTACATCAAGAGACAGACTAAAATAAAAGCTACAATGACATAGAATCTATCAAAGGGTGAACTTTGAGCAGTCTGGCTCACTGTTCAAGCTGTTAATTGTTTTTCAGCCAGTTCAAAAGAAATCTAATGGTGCCAAATTATCAATCAGAACTTAGACCTACTAATACACATAAGGCTCATTATGGGCAATGATTATGAATGACAAAACACTGATGATGATGATGAGGATCGAGCCCATGGCTACAAATTCTAGCATGCCTTTTGATCTGAGCTACAACAACATTAAAAACAGCTTGAAAAGTGTCCTCATGGGCCAGGGCCCATGCCACAGATAGAAAAGGCTTTTGTTTTGGCAAATTATGCAGTTTTTACTAGCCCTGTCAAAATCCATGTTGAATTCCAACACGTCATTTGCAAGTCAATCAACTCACCTAGGTAACAGGCTGTCAAAGAGAATGAGTGAAAACAAACATGGAGTAGCAATCATGGTTTCACAATCAGGCGTTTGCTTCTGATGCGACAAATCGGTGGGGGCTCTGCTGAGAAAGCATCTAAAATGACTTACCAAAGTGAACATTTGTTCTTTTTCTCACATCCTCTCAACCAGTGCGGTCTCAAATTATGTTCACAGAAACAGAAAATGAAAATTCTGTCACCTTTTACTCACCCTCACTCATTCCAAAGCCCTTTTTTTTCTTTCGCAGACTAAAAAGAAAAGATGAGATCTTATGCATGATGTTCATGCTGCTCTTTTTCAGATGGTGGATGGTGACCCGGGGATCCATGCACTATATTCCTAGTCTTCTGAAGCCATTTGAAAGCTTTGGAATGAACAGACTGAAATTTAAATAGTTATTCACTGAAAATTTTGCCCTTCGTTGTAGCTCTCAAATCTCATTTATGCAATTTGCATTTGTGCAAAATTGAATATTCGTAAATTTAATAAAAACCAATAACATTTCTTATCATTGACATCAAACTTGGTACGATGTTATTTTTTCCTCATTTTTTGAGTGGCCATTTTGTCATTTTTGGTCACCATTCACTTTCATTGTATGGAAAAGAGCAGCGTGAACATCCTGCAACACATGTCCTTTTGTGTTTAAAGGAAGAAAAAGCCATATGGGTTTGGGTGGCTAAATGAAAACTCAAAACTGCAAACTATTGTTTAAAACGTAAACACAAAAATATCTCCACTGGCATTGCTGTCAAAGGAGTTTTCCCCCCACTTCTGATGTGGTTACACTAAACTACAAGGCAACTGATGCCCAGAACAATTACGAACACTGGCTCAAAGGGCAGGGGTGTCAAACATCCCCTGTCAAAACATTGTCACTAAGACTAAGGCAATAACACAATTTCTATTGCTAGAACCAGTAAGCTGCTTAGAGACTGGAAAACAACGAGTCGGGAGGCAGATTATGGAAGGAAAAGGAACAACGGGAGACGAGATCAATGAGAACTCAGCCCAACCTCTAGTGTCAAATGTCAACACATGGCAGGGCATCTGACGTCTGACTGACTACAGCATATAGACCCCAGGGATGCATTTGCACACACATAATACCCTGAAGACAAATGAGCAATCCGCTTCATGAACTTGTTGCTCAAACTATTTAATTGTATTGTACATTTCTAAATCAGATCTCAGGCAATGACAGATAGTGTCATCATAACGGATGGGTGAGAGATCTAATATTTAAAATAAATTGGCAAAATAAGAATAAACTAACATTTAGAACATTTGTAGGCTTTTTTCTTTATTCATATTTATTTATTAATCTGTTATTGATTGACCTTGTGACAAGACATTTCTCAGATATAAACTTTAATACTACAAATTAAAGTTTTTTTCAAACTGTACATTTCAATGCTCAAAAACAATCCTTTTAACTAACAAGGGAAAAAAAAAAAGCAACAGTGCCTGAAATCCAGCCCTCATCATAAAAAGCCTTTAAAAGTAACATACACTACTGTTGATTAGGGATTCAATATAAGAAGTCTCTTACACTACTGCAAAATATTATTACAATATTATTACAATACTGTAAAATATTATTACAATTGAAAATAACTTTTTCAATTTTCAACATATTATAATGTAATTTATTACTGTGATTTTTAGCAGCTATTACTCCAGTCTCCAGTGTCATGGTCCTCTAGAAATTATTGTGATGCTCAAAAACAATTATTTTTATTATCAATGCTGAAAACAGTTGTGGTGCTTAATATTTAAGTGAAAGTCGTGATAAGTTTCTATTCATCAAAGATTCCTGAAAAATGTATGTTCAAATAACATTTATTTGAAATAGAAATCTTTTGTACTATATATATATATATATATATATATACAGACCCACAACTTTTGAATGGCAGTGCACATAAAAAACAATAACAAATATCTGAATTTAAATTTGATCATGAACTTCATTGTAATGTCTATTTTTGAATCATAGACTCAGAAAAGGTCCCAATCTCTAACAGTCACAAATCGCTGACACAGTCATCAGTCATGGCTTACACGCCTAAATGAGGACAATGATGTGTGGGAATAGATTGTGGAATTGCTTTGGGATTAGCGTTAGAAAACGTGAGCGTCAAGCTGAGCCACATTAGTTCAGTAACCCTTGGAAACTGCTTGACAGCCAGTACTGTTTTCTACCCTGAGAGCCAGCTGATACTGAACTATAAAAACAAAAAAATATTTAAAATATCTGAACCAAACCAAATGAATACATAAGCTATCTTTACACTCGTTCTGTCTCGCACAATAATCACATGACTTAAAAGGAGGAAGGAAGACATGACAGGGCCACCAGGTTTCATGAGGCCCTTTGGCCTAAAGAGGAAGTGGTCCAATTTGCTGAGAGACGCCAACAGCCTTCTTTTCCCCGCACTGCCATGCTCTTCCTCTCCAGAGCATCTCCTTTCCTTTCAGCTCAGTTGGTTCCTCTAAGTCTCAAACGGTTACCGACAACTGGCAGTTAATGTTTTGTCATCTCATTACCCACTGGCTTCAAAATGCTATTCTGTTTCCTAGTCAAATGTCAAAGCCTTGGTGGGAAACCACACAGCTTACTAACATCGTAGCTATTCACAATACTCAATATTCAATATTCAATATGAAAAGGTAAAAAAAAAAAGAAAAAAAATCAAAAAAATCAACAAAAAAAAATCAACCATTAATCTGAACATGTATGGGTTACGGACCGCTAAAAACAGTGACACAAAACAAATACAGAGCGTAATTCAGGCTAGCAGGCTGGTTATTCTGACACAGCCCTCCAGAGGAATCAGTCCCGACAGCTGTATTAGAACTGCCATTTACAAAGTCAGAGATATTTGCTTCCCACAAGAACGCTGCTGGGATGTTCTGATACAGCTCAAAGCAAGAACCACACTGTCAACCACAACAATCAAGACTATAATTATACAAAACTACCAAGAACTACTACACGAAAGCGATACAGCTGAAATCGACACATCAAAGCTGACGTGGCACTATCTAAAGAAGTTTCATCCAGGACTGAACCCAGGTTTTTAAAAGGGTGTTCAAACAGTGGACAGCCTTCTTTGAAAGGAAGTCCATCTCTTAATTTTGTTATTCTCAACAGAACCAACAGACCGGCATTCCTCTGTGCCCAAGAGGACACACTATCACAGGGATTTCCTTCCTCTCGCTCTAGGAGGGACAGGATCGGGGTCAGACCCCAGTAGGGTTAGGTCGTCGCGACCCAACACTCCAAAAAAGATCTGTACAAAGAATTGGTATTGTAAAAAACTTGTAATCTCAATTTGAGAATTCTGACTTGTACAAATTATGTTCACATGTATAAATTACAGAGAATTATTTTTCAACTTATACTTCTACTTAAAGGCTATTAAGATGACAGAAGTAGAAATTACAAAAATGAAGCAGCAAATCTATGACTGCATTAACTCACACACTCACACAAAGTTAGTGAACTGACAACACAGTTTTGAGACAGAAAATGCAAGGGTGCCATACACTTATCTGCCTAGGGCAGTGACAGATATATTGCTGTCTACTTTTCCATGATTGGGAATGACAAGTGTTTGCTCAAAAACAGGAAATGATATGTACTTGGTTAGCAGTTGCACAATGTGTCACATATATTCCACGAAACCTAAATAAAGCCATTTTACACTGGAAAGGCAGCACAAAGGCTGCATTTATACCACAAAAAGGTGCATTAACACAAATTACACAAGGTAGCATAAATGCATTTACACAAAAAGGCACAGGCAAAAAAGAATGCTATGAACTTACGAATATAGAAATACAATGAAGGGAAATGTGAAAATTTTGGAGAAATTATCTGAAATTTTACGGGCAAAAAAAAAGGTCCATTGTCAACCAAGCAGCTTTCTGTTGGTCAGTGCGGCAAATTCGAGTTGCCTGAAAATGAGTGGTATCTAAGTAGGAAAATCTGCATCGGAAACCCTCATGTGAAAATCCTGATCACACAGATTCCTATTGAAATTACTTAAATTTGCCCACAAACATTCACTGAAGAATAGTAAATGGCTGCGGGTTAAAGGGTTAGTTCACCCAAAAATGAAAATTCTGTCATTAATTATTCACCCTCATGTCGTTCCAAACATCTTCAGAACACAAACGAAGATCTTTTTGAAGAAATCTGAGAGACTTCATGTCCATTGACAGCTATGCAACTACCACTTTGATGCATCAAAAAGTTCATAAAGAGATCATAAAACTATTCCATATGAATTGAGCGGTTAAGTCCAAATTTTCTGAAGAGACTCGATCGCTTGATACGATGAACAGATTTAATTTAGGGTTTTATTCACATTTAAAGGGGACATATCATGCTAAATCCACTTTTTTAGCCCTTAAATGTATTTTGTTGTATATTTGGAGTGTTTATAAGTACAGAAAAGTTTAAATTAGTCTCTTCAGGTGCTTCGTTAATATCTTTATATTCTGGTCATATTTTGCAACCTGTTCCGATTTTTCTATTCTCTATGACGTTTTTTGAACAATTACGTCACAGTATTTGCAGCAGAACTGCCAAATAAGGACATCGACTCCCGGCCCAACACTTCGAGCAATCCGCCATTTGTATTTCTCGCTGCGATTTTGTAGTCCACGCTCAAGGATGCATAAGTTACGAGAGAGTAAGTCAAAATGTTCGGTTGTTGGATGTAGTAACCCACACGCTTCATTACACCGTCTCCCAGCATCAGAACCTCTTCAAAGTGTCTGGTTGAGTTTTATTTTTCACGGAAATGTACCCACATCTGTGGGTAAAGTCATTTTTGTGTGCACTTCAAAGCACTTCAAGGATAACTACTTCAGCAACCTCCGCCAGTATAAAGAAGGATTTGCCGATAGACTTCGTCTGATTGAGGGATCAATTCCTTCTATCTTTGGAGACGACAAACAGAGCACTTCGGTAAGCTGTAAATAACGTTAATAAAAATACAGTACTTTACTTTCTTAAAACACACGGTGGTCATGGTTTAGCAGTACCTTTGTCTTTTTTTCTTCTTTTTTTTTTTTAAGTACACGTCTGTAGCAGTATAACTGTTGTTGAGTTTCATCATGACAATGGTCATTTAGCTGCTGTGTTTTCTGATGCTTTTTTAAACGTAGCATATTATCAGTACAGATTTTTAAATACAGTAACACACCATTGCGATACATTCATATGAAGACGTTCTGCAGATTCGTCTTCATTTTCATCTCACTCCGGGTCCGACTCTGGCTCGAACATGTAAGGCTTGATGGAGCCTTCCGTTTTCCGTTATTGTCATTTTGTTAATAACGTGTGAATAAAAAGTTTCTGTGCCGCTAGATAATCGTATCTCTGCTATCAAACTACAAAAATGGCCGAACGGGGTGGAGTTGAACCGAGTGTCACCTCTGCAACCTGGATAGGGGGTGGGGTATGAAGTGTCTGTGGAGCTATAATAATGAGGAATTCAGACCCAAGCATTGCAGTTCCGCTTTATATAGAGCACAAATGTATGATTTATATGTAAAAAGGAATGATTTAAAAGCATGATATGTCCCCTTTAAACATTGATCAGTGCAAAACAGAAGCCCAACCAAACCTGCTTGACGTGCAAGAACAAACCTCTTGCGGAAACTCAAACAAGCTGCGTAACATATGAGAATGAACCTCATTGGTTCTTGCACGTCAAGCGAACATGCTTGAGCTTCCGTTTACTACAACTGATGTGTAAATTGATGAATGTTTATATGTGAATAAAAACCCGACATTCAATCTGTTCATCATACTTTAAAGTGAGTCTCTTCAGAAAATTCTGACTAAACCACTCAATTCAAATGGATTATTTTTACGATCTCTTTATGAACTTTATGAAGCATCAAAGTGTTAGTTGCGTAGCTGTCTATGGAGGGATAGAAAGCTCTCGGATTTCATAAAAAAATCTCTTCATTTGTGTTCCGAAGATAAGCTGAAGTCTTACGGGTTTGAAATGACATGAGAGCGAGTAATTAATGACAGAATTTTCATTTTTAGGCGAACTATCCCTTTAATGCTGCACTGATGCTGCATTTCATTACACAGAAGCAAAGCAGCAACAGATACAGATTTGCTAAGGTGGAATCTAGCATATTTTAGTTGTTATTTATTTGACATGGCATTTTTATGCATGCTTTCAGAGCAGACACAAAACCACCTAAGAGCAGCCTGTGTAAAAACACCTTTGGAGAAAGGTTGTTATAATTTCACAAGAGCCCCGTCATTAAAGATCAAGCCATTAAAAATGCATGGAGAAGCAACAGGATCTTCTTTAACAACCTCTTTCAGCGACTTCAGGCTCGTATCTCTTCTTAAAGGACAATATTCAAAATGTCACATCAACTAGGAGTCTAAAAGGGGCCCAGTGATGTTTTCTGGTCTACGAAGTGGAATGCAACATGGGTCTTTTTAATAATTATTTTCGTGACCCTGAAAAGCACGACTGCAAAGTATTCCTACGTGATCTGACAGTCAGTCCAACGTGAAAGGAAACCGAGTGTCATTTTCTCCAATTCTTCTTGAATGAACTAGTCATCTCCCTCGACTGAGGAACAGAACAGAACTAGGCGGGGCCGGTAATCAGTCAAATCTAGAAGGAAAGACTGCACTAGAAGCGCTAAATGTGCCTTTTATCACAAAGCCGGTCACTCCTTACTCATCTCTCTACGTAAACCATGTCGAAAAATGTTGCTTTGACGGTTTGAATCTGATAATCAGTGCTTCGTTAAACTACTCATTCGTACAACTTTTCCATTTCCGCTATAACTTCCACCCTGCCGTGGGCATGAAACAACAAAAAACGCCATTCTTCAGGGCAACACAACGCCGCTAACCTCGCGCGCTTCAACACAAAGTTCCCAGCGATTTTTCTCGCCCTAGAGCGGAGTCTGGTAAATCTAAGGAGTTGAATTGTTTCACTCCAGCTCCGCCATATTCTAGACATATGAGCTGCTCTTCCGCAAACCCTTTGCCGGTCTGCTTTACAACATTGGAACATTCCGTCGTTCAGCCGCTACAATGTATCAATCAAACCGTGACATCATAATCCCCTCACAGTTCCCGAGCAATAGACGCGCCGTTGCGATTGTAACGCCATAGAATATCGCGCAAATGCGATACTTACAGCAATCCGCTCCAGCTCCAGCTAGTCAGTCCGTCTGCGCCTGTGCCTGTGAAAGAGCTGCTCGCCTCTGGGAGGGTGGGTGAGGTTTAGAGTCGAGCATGACGTTACAGCCTCGGTTTCAGCACCATAGGCTCCCTAGCTCTGCCTACAATTGAGCGTAACGGGAAACGGAGAACGAGCGCTGCTAAATGTGGCACATGGAAATGACAGCGCTGATAGACATGTACAGTAGGCTACTTACAGTACAAGATAGGGAAAGAATTCTGAAGTAGCCTACTGTGGCGTAGTATGGTATGTGATTGTATCCGATGGTGATACCATGCTACCTATAGCATATACCATGTTATTTCTAGGTATTTCCAAAAATACCATGGTATATGTCCACAAAACACTGCCTTACAATGATATACCATATCCCAAAAAGAATTGTAGTGCCACTGTACTTTGCGGTTTCAAAAAAACAACAATTTAAACATTACTGACAGACTTCATATAGAATAAAATAATGTTATATATATTTAGCCTATATATACAGCAAGAATAACTATAAACGTCTTTTATTAAAGAAAAAGGGCTATGCCCTGACAGTGTGAGACTTCAAATTATTGTTATTTATTTATATAATATATGTTATATTTATTAGTATTTTTATAAAATAAACTACTTTTCTGTTAGTGTTTCTACATGTGTATGCGATAGTTAAGTATTTGAGGGGTATGATATCCAAAAACAACCCAAATCACAGTGAATCGAGACAAGACATGTTTAACCATCTTCCATGGTGCATGCTATATTTCAATGGCATCATTCTAGTCCCAGCATGGCATGAATGGTCTCCTATTCTCCCCGAGCAGCAAATCTCATCCGTCAGAGGCTGACTCTGCCACTCTGGGGGGAAAAAATCCTCAGCGCCAGTCAAATGGCTCATTGAGAGCAACTAGGAGAAGCCAGGAATGCCAAGTATGCTCTCTGGCATCAGGAATGCAGGCCCACTCCCTGCTGTGGACTACATCCCCTCCCCTCTGCCAGCAGTCATGTGGCCCTAAGCTATGACGGGTGAGATGTGTTCCATCGCTGGGGTCCTTAGATGCAGATCAGTGACCAGTGTGCTGTTCTCACTAAACAAGGAAACTGAGAGACAAGACCGCATTAGTATGTCGCCACTATAGCATTTGGATGACTGGGTGAAAGGGAGAGCATCATATGAGACTGAAGCACTGAACTAAATGGAGAGAAGAGGAATGAGATTTAAATGCTTGCTTTCAGAACTGTGAACGTGTTTAGGGGTTGAGGCTAATAGACTTTAGCCATTTAATGTTACACAGATGAAAATGAGGATGTGACGATATAAGTACAGTCTGTTTAATGGATTGTTTATTGAGGGGGAAGATAGGGGGGAAAAATGTGACCACAGCTTAATTTCTATTTTTGGTCAATCCAATTACAAATTGAAATACATTAAAATAAAATAAAAATGATAATAGTTGTAATAGTTAAAATAAAAATTCTATGAAATAATTTAATAATAATAATGAAACAAATGATTAATGTATATGTAAATGCAATAACTAGGGGAGTGAGAAGACGTGTGCAATGTGACGATTTGTGTGCAATTCCTAAACAGAGATAAATAGGGAAAAGAGGAACATGAGCAAAACATTTGCATTCAAAACTGTGACAGTCTGTAAAAAATTTTGGGTAAGTTTCAGTATTTAAAATAGTTACAAGACTGATCAGACCGAAACTATTTAACATATGCATAAATGAGCACAAATGTTGGTTAGATGCAAATTTTTACATGCTCAAATAAATCCTTGTTTAGATTTATCAAATTTAGATTTGGTTAAATAATGCAAATTTAAAATAATCTATTATTATATATATATTTTTCAGTGTAATTTCTTACAGGAAAACTACTAATTTAATTGCAACTAAGCCAAATTGCACCAATACAAGCAACATGTTTATTGTATAATACAATTATTTTATTGTGATCTTGTTGAGTTCATTACATTTTTTTACTGAGCCGTGTATTTTACTGTACTCTTCTACACCAAAACATAACACACTGCATTTTATTGGCACAACGGCAGATAAGGCAACAAATGCAAGAGTGTGAATGTCTGGATGCATGAATAGTTCTGTTTTTGTAATAAGTGTATTGTGTAATTTTCCATCTGGGGGAGAGGTGCCAAAGTTATTTTTCCATGCGAGTAGACAATAAAGATCATCTTTATCAAGGCAACTTATGGTTAATATTGTTATATTGTATTATTGCTATATTATGTATATTAAAGTAATAACAAAAAGTGAGCAGAATCATCAGAATGAGATGATGAGCCCCTGTAGTCTTAATAGCGTATGAGGAACTTCTGTCTGTGAGGCTTGGTGGAAACTCAAGTACTTGCTATTCTTAGCTACGTCTTCCTGTCAGGGTGGACATTCAGTTTCTCCATGAAAATTAGAAGCCACTAGATTCTTTGTTGCTGTCATTTAAGTGTTACTGGCAAAAAAGGGGGCGAAATAATCTGAAGTTAGAATATTAACACTGAACCTTAAGAGAGTTTATACACAAATTGTGTGTGTGTGTGTGTGTGTGTGTACACTTATGTTCATGAATTATCTAAAAGAGAGCACTGTTGCTCCATATCTACACTAATATGCAAGCCTACATTACAATCAAGGAAGTGTGTAATATTGGCTGCATCCAAAATCACATACTTCTCTACTACATAGTAAGCGAAAAACAATATGTGACAAAATAGGTATGTCCAAATTTACAGAACTCATAAAAGAGTATAGGCAAAAAGTACACGGATGGCCACCTACTTCCGCTGAGATTCTGAGTGTGCATTTGATGGACACTTTACTATCAAGGCCACGGAATTTGTGAATGGCAGTGATGTGACAAAATTGACGCTGGTTGGTCACATGGCATGGCGAATGTAGTACGTACGTCCAGATTACATACATACTACAAATATTCATACTATATAGAACATAAGCTACTTTTTTAGTGTTCACAAAGTAAGTACTTATTTAAAATAAGTACATACTGTAGCGAGATTATGTGATTACGGACGCAGCTCTGGTAAAAACTAACTGTGGCCTGCATGTTGCCATATTTGCTTGTGGGCACTTAATGGGCATTGTCATTACATTATAGTACATATTTTAACAAATAGGTCCTTGAAGTTCAATTTCTTTTCCATTTCTTTTAGTAATTTGTTATATACACCAATACAAAGCTCACTTCACATTTTGTCAAGTATCCTTGCTAAAGGAGTCTTCACTGGAACTGGATGTTCTTTAGCTCTTCATGATGCCATGACTCAGCTTGTGTGAACTAAAAAGTCATCCTGACAAAATATGAAACACTTTCCAATAATGATGACAAATCTGACTAAGCAAACTCACACTACACACTAAGAATGAATAACAAGAAATACAGATTAGGAGAAAAAAAACCCCCAATAATTTCCTCTGATGAGAAAGTGGAGCTGTGTCTTTCATGGAAAGGCTTGGCTATATCATATTGCTCAAAAACAATAGACTACGTCGTCGAGGTTCTTTTGAAAGCTGGCAGTTTGCAACTTCAGATTTGCAAAGACATTTCTCTTACAGGAAAACCTGAACCCTAAACAACGATACAATCACTCCAGCCATCTCTACTGATCTCACTAATAGGTTTTCACATGGGCCTATACCATGAAGCCGGTTTAGATGGCTAGCCAGATACGTTTCAGTTTAGTTTGACAACCATGGGTTTTAGGCATTATGATAGTGGTTTGGCTTTTAGCAGTGTTCATTGCCATAGTAACTTACGCTCCACGGCTAACCTGGTCCAGGGCAGATTATGTTAAGAGGCTGCAAACCAAATTTGGACCAATCAGCTGTGAGCAAAGTGAGACATGTCTGATGTGATAAAGTCACACCTGTTTCTACTCTAAATTAAAGGCCACCACATAGCAAATGATTTTTAAAGACAAAAATACTTTTTTAGTAATGCTTATTTAGAATAATCATTTTGAATGATTTAGATATTATGTAATTATTACCTTTAATCGATCACACATGTAGGCTACAATTTTAGTTGATCAATTATTATTACGCAGTTTAAATGAATAATTTAAATCAATAAAGCTATAAAATGACTACATGTAAGCCTTAAATGATCAATTCTCTCTATACCTTTATCAACGGAATAAACTAACTTCACAACTTTTACTTGCACTGATATAGCAAGACTTTTTCTTTTAGCTGTACTGTTTTATAGACAGCTATTTTCTACTTGTGTGAGTTTGTTCAAATTCTTAATATTTTTCAATCTCGTAATTTTCTGCAGAAGAGAGAAGTGAATCGCGCCGCTCCTCTCGCGAGAAACAAATTGCAGTTTCACTCTTTCTCAGCATGTGACTGGCTGTTCGTTACTGATGTCACACATAAACCCATAAACTCAGAGCCTTTCAGTTGACAGAAAGTTGATAAGCATCATGGTACCAACAAAGCCTGGTTGGATTGGTTTGGTTTGGTCAACTTGAAACTTATCCTGTAACCCTGAGTTTGTTCAACTATACCATCATGGTACAGGGGGGTATTCCAGAAAGCAGGTTATGTGACTTACCCGAGTAAGTTTAGGAGTAAGTAAGCGGATAACCTCTGCTTTCGGTTCCAAAAACGGAGGTAACTTTCGGGTTATGTAAGTAACCATAGCAACTGACTCTCTGAGGATAACCTGCTCCGGGGCAGGTTATGTTGCAGGGTTAGTTTGTTTCAGAGAGGTTTCCGAGCATGGCGTGCCCTTTGGATGAGGATCCTGTGGACGTAGAGGCACAAATTATACGAGGGTTTTTCCGAAGGGGGAGGGTGATAAGACCACGTATCGATGTACTTATTTGTTCTTATATCCTAACGAATATTTGCAGGAACGCTATCGTTTTTCTAGGGAGTCGTTAATTTATTTAACAAACCTACTAAAACCACACATCTCAAACGCGACAAACCGCGGGTCAGCGCTTAGCGCCGAACAAATTATTTGTATTGCTCTGTGCTTTTTCGCTACGGGGAGTTTTCTCTACAGTGTGGGCGATGCAGAGCATGTGGGAAAGGCAACAGTGTGTAGAGCCATTCGTACAGTATGCATGGCACTGAAACAGTTTCTACACACTTTTGTAGAGTTTCCTGGCCATAAACCTGTGGGCTTTATTAAAGAAGAATTCTACAGGGTTGCAGGTTTGCTCTCAGAAATTCTGTCATCTACTTCAATTAAATTACATTTCTTAATAGGTTTATTTTGACGGCACACACATAAAGGCTACACAAACTTCTTAAATTTGTAATTAAGCTTAATTTCAGGGTTCCCAAATGTGATTGGGTGCATTGATGGCACCCACATTCCTATTAAAGCTCCATCTATCAATGAGGGAGACTATGTTAATAGGAAGTCTGTGCATAGCATCAACGTGCAGGTAGCTATATTTTGGCTCCTTAATATTGGTGTTACAAATAGGCCTAATAAACGTATTGTTCTCCACAGGTAATATGAGATGCAACCCACCTCATAACTAATGTTGAGGCAAAATGGCCTGGGTCTGTACATGACACCCGAATATTTAGAGAGTCATCTCTGTGCAACAAATTTCAACAGGGTACGTTTTGTTAGACAAATGCTTGTAGTCTTTATTACATTTACAAAACACCTCAAACATTACAGGACACTTCTATGGTTACTTGCTGGGGGACAGAGGATACCCTTGCCTCCCCTATTTGATGACACCCTACCCTGATCCTGAGCCCGGACCACAGACACGCTTCCACCGGTCTCACAGCAGAACACGGGCCAAGGTGGAGATTACAATAGGCATTCTGAAGGCGAGGTTTCAGTGTCTGCGTGGGCTCAGGGTCACTCCAAATAGGGCATGTGACATCACAGTTGCTTGTGTGGTACTTCACAACATTGCCACAATAAGAGAAGAGAGGCATCCCCCCTGTCCTGATGAAGATGACCTAGAACACCCCCCAATGAATCTGGCAGACCACAGAGATGGCAGAAGGCTTAGAGACATGATTTGTCAAAATCACTTTATTTAATGTGTTCTATTTCTTTATATCCTGAAATAAAAGAGACATGACAGATTTGTATTTATTGCTTTATACACACACAAAAAGAAATAACAGATTCATATTCACATATTCTCACCTTAAGGCGATGCTCAGTAGTTCTATTTCAAGTTTGTCCTTTTTAATGGCCAGCCTTTTCTCCTCTGTCTGAAGCTGTATAAGGTCCATTTCCATGTCAGTTTTTTTAATTTGCCTTAATAGATGGACCTTATACAGCTCCTTTGCAGAGAACTAGGAAGGCAAAGTAAATAAGATGGTTAAAGAAGAAAATCTGCCATATAGTAACATTATGTAAATAAGGACAACCAGGGACTTTACAGTTCTTACATTGCTAAGATTATGTGTAGAGGTAGATGGACCATCATCTGCATGTACATCCCCAGCTAGATTCTGTCACAGGACAAATTACACATTTTTCACTCCATCTAAAAAGCTATGCATTGTCCAGTATATGCATCATACCTCTGTGGGTCTCTCAGCACTTTCTAATTCTGTCACAGCAGATGTGGTCTCTTCATCATCATCATCATCATCATCCTAGAGTGGAAATATGCAAGGTTACTTTGTCTGGCAGACAAAGTGAAAGATCTAAAAGCAACTGGTTCTTAAAATGCATCACTAACAATTGTGACAGACTGTGGTTTCAGGAGGATCCAATAATACAATGCGTCCATCAGCAACTGCAAGAAAAAAAAAGATACTCAATGTGTAAATTACTAAAGTATGACAGACACTGAATAAAGGCATTAGGAACATGCGAGAATAAAAAAAACGATTACTGTATACAGCATATGCTGTAAAATAGAATATGTATGCATAATGCACAAGTGAAACAATGACTGCATTTGGGAAGCATTTAGCCTTCTTCCTAATGACAAGAGTTAATGATCGTTTTGTCCAAACGTATGACTAAATAATCATAAGTACTAATATGGTATACCTACATTGTACCAAGTCACTTGAGTTGTTGTGGGAGGTAGCTAAGTCTGACGAAGTTCCCTCTGGAATACCATCAACCACAGGGCGACCTTTATTAAGTGAGAGAGCCAACTCCTCAGATGAGGTGAGAGGAGGTGGACCCCCGCCAGTTAGACGGGCCTCAGCCTTCTTTCTATTAGCTATATAGGAAGAATACTTTAAAAGTAACTTAAGACATTGATCTTACAAAAGTTAAAATAAAATATTACCTTTTTGGAGAAT
The DNA here is from genome assembly GCA_030578275.1 of Meda fulgida. Lineage (NCBI taxonomy): Eukaryota > Metazoa > Chordata > Actinopteri > Cypriniformes > Leuciscidae > Meda > Meda fulgida. Next base: position 11,852,213 of record CM060619.1, read on the forward strand.
GTTTTTGTGTTTCATTTTGACTTGGGAAAGAGTTATTTTGGCTCCAGAAGGATTACACCTTATAAAACAAGAGGCCTAAATATTTCTTGTCAATATACATTGCACTGTATTCTTAAGAAACTGATGTAGAGAAAAGTAAATGCTCGTCGAGTCATGCCACATGCTCAAAAAGACAATTGTTCAACTTTGCAAATTAACAAAAGAAAGGCAAGCATATTTAAAATGTAATAATAAAAAAAAACAGTTATTAGTAGTAAATCAGTTATTTTTTGTCAAGCCAATTGTCTTTCCCTCGCATATGCAGCTGTATTGCTTTTTTTCATTATAATGGGCTTGAACTCATAAGCCAACATTAAAACTTCTAACTCTGCTTCGGAGCAGTAGGCGGCACGCAACTTCTCACCCTTAGTTTCCATGGTGACTCCTGAATTCGGCGTTCCATTGAAAATGCCTTTATTTGTTCGCCGTGCACGCGCATTAACTTGAGGTTATTAGCAGTAGATTGATTAAACTAACTCGACACAGGTGTTTTGGAACCGACATACCCCGAGTAAGCAGGTTATGGGTTAATAAACCCAGAGTTCAGGGTTAATCTGATGGTATATTAACCTAGCTTTCTGGAATACACCCCTAGCCCTGGTCAGTTTGTTTCAGGAAATAACAGGAGCTTCACCTGCCATTTTGCGTAGTTTTAGAATTATGGTCACAAAACCTTCTTAAAATCGTATATATGCTACAAATATACATATAACACACACACACACACACAAATGTTTAATTGCGATTAATTGATTTGGCAGGAATAATATATAGCCTACACACACAGGCCTAAATACACTTTATGTAGCACACACACACGATAAATTCAAAAAAGTTAAGCAAATCTTTAATGTATAAAAGAGCTAGGCTAGTGCTAATGTATGCATGTTTAGTCAGTTGCATAAAAAAGTGGTTTTCAGTAACATTTTTTTTTCATATCTTTCAGACCCTCCTTAACCCACAATGCAAAATAATAATAATATATATATTTTTTAAACTAAATAAAAACAAATCTGCTGCCTCATGGCAAACAAGGTATAGCCCATGTCAGTAAATAAGTCCCATAACGAAAAGGAAAACTATTTTTACATTTGTCATTATTCATATAAACAGTCCAAAAAAACAAACAAAAAAGTAACATTAAAAACATACAAATAGTTTTGATCACAGGGGATTTCAATATTTTACAGCAGTCTGGCATCTTCATGTATAATCTTTAAGCTTTCAACCTCTCTAGGCTACTGCAAGTGTTTTTGATGAAGTTATTTGCAGAAACCAGAACAACAAGCAAACAAGGTGAAGTCTATATCTGTGGTACCAGACATCATGGTGTTCTTCATATCGTCTCATATTTCGCACAGGCACAGCTAACAGTACGCTATTGTAATGAAGAAAAACAATTCCATATTAGGTTTTAGTAGCCAGTAACCTTAATACACCGATTATTTCTCCTAGTGCAATGAAAGACTCTCCACCGATGGCAATGAATGAATGGAGAAGATCCAGATCATCTCGATCCGATGCACTTGTTGGCGGCGGCAGCAGCCCGTGATGGAGGAGGCCCGGGCGAATGTTTCTCTGTCCAGCTGTCGTCCGCCCAGTCAGATCCTTGAGGATACATCAGACCCCCGACTGAATCAACCAGTCCAAACAGAGCCACCAGAAGGGAAATCGCGGTTCCGATAAAGTAGATCTTCATGAAGCCGATTCCAGACATGATTCGCTACGAATGTGTCCATAAAAACAACAGCCAAACAAGCACAGATTAGCCACGCTTCTATCAATACCGGAAGTAAATAATATATATTAGCTAAGAATAGGATTATTTAATAATAAACGTGTGTATTTTGATTATAGGCTACAACAAATTTCGCACGAAAATAACGTTTCGCTGAAGGGAAATACTTTCTTAAAATGTTACTTTAAGATGCAAAACAAAAAGACCCAAATGACTGACAAAAATTCCCAAGACGAAAGAATATGTTAGTCTTTCTTACCAAGATGAATGTTAGTCCTGTTTGTGTTGGAATTTATAACAGCTGTATCAGCCGATGTGTGTGGCGATTTCACTTTTTTTGCTTTGTCATGACATAACTCCTATTCGGTGGGAATTTCCAACATTTACCCTGAAATTCCCGCGATGCGACAGAGACAGTTCTTTTGAGTCGAATCTTCCAATGAACCGCTTGAACCGATTAACCGAGCGGTTCAAATCAAAGACTCAATTTATTTATAGCGTGAAAAAAGTATAGGCTAATGCTAAGTTTGGCTCCGCAAACTAACATACTAATCCAGCTAATGTGATAAAAATACGCTACTAATAGTAACAGCCTATTATGCTCTTCCGAATTTAGCATGTTAGCCTACTTACTAGCAAAATGTGGGAAGGTTACAAATGCTACGTAGCGTAGGAAATGTCGTGTTTGCACCTATTGTATGACAGTTTTATAACGCGGCATATCCTAAATTACGTTATGGTTTTATGAGCTGGAACACATGAAACAAACCTCAAAATAACGTAATATACACATATAAATGGCTTTATTGGAATGTTTTAATTAAAGCATTTAATAATAATGTCAGGCGGCAGGCAAGGAGTGAAGACGTAATTGCATCAGAACGTAAAAGGATCATTGGATTGTTTTGCAAACTGGTTCATCGAAACTGCTCAAAAGAATCGATTCGCTGATATAAACCAGACTGCCATTAAATCTATGTATGTAGGCTATGAATCAGCAAAATAATCCCCAGATTTAATCTATTATGCAAAGAAACAGAACTATAAAACTAAAGATTCAACGTTTTCATTAACATCAGTCAGTCATGATTAAAAGCGACATGAACTCATTGGTTATCTTATTCCAGTGAAACAGGATGTGCTTTGAGTCATCAGAAGAAAATGTGTGAGAAACAAGTGAAAGTTACTAAAACATCTTTGACCGAAAACTTGCCATTGTTACAGGTGGCATAGGTTAATTATATTTATAATTATATTGTGTAACAATTACAGTTGATGACTGATTAAATATTTCGTTGGGCTCATTGCACACAGTGACAGAGAGTGGCCTAATACCATATGGGCAATTGCGCAATAAAAATTAAACGAGGTACAACAATTTTAAAATGGTCTATGCAGCCCTCTACTGGTGGAAAGAGAAATTGGTGATTTCGATACATGGTCGCTAGAGGGAGCACAAAATGATGTTTCAAAAAGGGTATTTTTTTTGGACATGTAGGCAATGTAAATACCATAGTACCTGAACATGGTATATTCTTAAATAGTATTTTTTGTAAGGGAGATGAATATAGTGTTATACTGTATTCCAGTTAATCAGGAAAACAAATCAGGAAAATTATGTTCCAATTGTCATCTTTACAATTAAAATTGTATAGACGTGATGAGGGTCCCATTATAGTGGTTTTCCATGTTTAATGGGTACATTGCAATGATTTTTATACTGCACAAACTGTATTTTCCTATCCCTTAACCCTAACCATCAGAGAAAAACTTTCTGCATTTTTTTTTTAGATGTTAAAAACATCACTTGATTACTTGATGTGATTTAAAAGCGATTCCTCATTTCAGATATTGCCATCTTTGTGGGTAAATTTGATCCCCCTAACGTAGGGTATGCGTACTACCCCCTCCTCCCACACTAATTCCCTTAATGCACTGAATTTCCTAGCACACACGAGGAGCAAAGGGAGTGTGTCAAGAGTCTGTCACACTCTGTTTAGTAAATGGCACTCCCACAAAATGTGCATGAGATTCATTATCATGGAAACCACGAGACGACGAATGCATCTCATATTTTAGACAACCATAGATAAATTATTTTACATTTTTAATGTCTTGCATGCACTGTGTCACGTTTAGTGTGTGTGGTTTTGAAGACAGTCAGCTGTTTTTTCATAAGGTCTAAGAGGATTTCAGCTTAAGCTACGGTCTCCAACCAGCAACCACCTGCTTTTGCTTAGTACGAAGTACAGTATACAGGAAAAGAAAATATTCAGTTATAGTGCACAACACTTATAAGCTGGTCAATGACACTATGTTTTTTCGTGGAGTTTGTCACTGTGAGGCATGCTTATTCATATAGGCTTGTTTATGAATAAACAAGTGCTACCAATGGATACTTCAAAATTGGTGGGTTGTTAAGCAGTTTTATCATTTTTGCCTGGAAGACAGGGAAAAAATAAAATAAATAAAAGAATAAGCCATGTCTAGGGACCAGAATATCAGATACTTAGGGGTGGATGCTTTTAACTTAGGCCAGTAAAAGGCAAACAGAAAACATTTACCCTGGTAACAGACAACATTTTGGGTTGTTTATTTTGTATGGTTTTATCTAGTTTTTGTATTTTTGTTTACTTTTATCTTTTGTTTTTATTCTTGGTTTCATTTTCTTGTTTTATCTCATCTGTTTTGTCTGGTTTTATCTGTTTTTTTCGGTTTACTTGTTTTGTCTAGTTTGTTATGTCTGGTTATTTGATCCATGTTTTGAGTTTGCTTCAGCTAATTTGTTTCACCTGGTTTGTCTTGTTTGCGTGATCTCATTTGTTTGTCTGGTTTTATCTATTTTTTTTTGTTTGTTTCATCTAGTTTGTTCTGTTTACTTGTTTTGTCTATAGTTTGTTACATCTGGTTGTTTGTTTTGAGTTTGCTTCAGCTAATTTGTTTCATCTAGTTGGTTTTGTTTGCTTGCTTGCTTGCTTGACCTCATTTGTTTTATGCCTTTCATAGGAGCAGTTCTATATGCACACATTTATACTGCAGTCAGTGAAGTGCCTTTCATCTTAATGGTCCCAAGGTCTAAATCTCCAATCCTCTTTGTGAGAGTGACATGTGTTCTTGACAGAACCACAGCTAAAGCCACAAGAGAGAGAGACCGCGAGCACAAAACACTACTTTCTATCTCTTCACTGTGCTAGTCTGGAACACCCTCAGGCTTGAACATTCTCTTACTATCTCTAGTTTATTTGTAAATCCCTCCTTCTCGGTCCTCCTATTATACCAGCACTTGAACACACACAGGCCAGAGGGATTCAGAGGTGGGGATATCTCCAAGGCGACACCCTTGTCTCCATGTGAGCAGGTGCGTAGAGCTTGGATCCACAGTTCCTGGGAACTCGCTCACCCTGGCTATGAGCTCAGTCAAAGCAAAACTGACCGCTCACCTCATCAAACAAAACCAACCACAGGATCACGGAGACATGGGAGTGCTTTTTAACTCTGGATTTACAGGGAGATAGATCACTTTAGGTTTAGTAGATGCATATTTTTTTCCCACCTGAATCTTGGATCCATGATTGTGCTACTTTGAATTGGATTCAGAGACCATCATTTGTATTTGCACTCAGCCACGAGACTAGCTTGGTTGGATTTGTTTTGGCAATGAACAGTGCACAGACTTTATACCTAAACCGGACAGAGATGGAGGGGATTCCAGAAGACTTTAAACAGGAGATGAACCATGAGATGATGAACAGCACTGAATGTTCTCCAAATGGCTTTCCAGTTGTCCCTCATGTGCGCGGGCACGAGTCTGCAGCCCAACGCTACACTGTGAAATGCTTACAAGCAGGTTTTCCGGACAGGTAAGATCACAAAAGTCACAAATGTTATATGAATAAAAGTCATGATTTAGGTCGTGATAATTGAGACTTGAGCCTCACAATTTCTTCAGAGTTTGATTCTTTTTTTTAAATGCATGCAACTTGGAAGATAAATCCCCTCCTGTCATCAGGCTCGTTCTAATCTAATCTAATCTAAACCATCAAGACTAGGGGATAAAATAGGCTTGTATAATTGAATCTTAAAATCTAATGCAGGGTCAACAAATGTTGGCCTTTAAAATAGCTATTCTGGGCATAGCATCAGCAACATCAGTCTTCTACAGCTATCCAGTGGAGTGTGAAGTCCTGACAAAGTCCAAATGGGTCAGAAACACTGAAATAGCTGCTGGTGCAGGGAAGTTATTCTGACCCACATGTCCACTGACCCACATATGGTGAGGTACACATAACCGCTTCACCTCTCTGTTGTGATGGGAGGAGACAAGGGTCAGGGGTTTTAATGGTTGCAGCCGCTGACACACACTACTATTTTTAGACAATGGAGCCATACTGATTGCCTGTACTGTGACTTTACTTGTCTAAATAAATTATACAAACCTCATGTACTTCCCATCTGCACCCTGCTGGTCTAAAACTCCCTGGGGAATCATGGGATTACTTACATTTGCATCGCCTCTGATAAGTTTGACTAGGGGTGTCAGAAAAGTCTAAAAACATGGAACATGGATAAAGGAAATAAAGAAAATTGTCTCTTTTACGAAAGGAAGGGTTAATACGCACATTAAACAACTATTTGTTAAAAAAATGTGTGTGGGGAAATGTGCTGGCCAGTCAATGGAGGGAATTTTGTAAATTTCCTTAAGCACTGTCATCCTTTAGCAATTGGCATCTGGTAATTGGTTGTGGCTGACTTTTAAATCTAGCAGTGGTGCTAGACAATTACCAAGGCCTCCATGTGTCCTGTCTCTGCATATAACATTATGGAAATGGGTCATTGGCTTCTTTCGCATTTATTCAAGTCCTCTCATGAGACAGGAGAGAAAAATAAAAAAAATGGGTATATGAATTTATTTTTGTATTTTTTTTTAAAACACAAATTAAGTTGGTAACACTTTACAATAAAGTTCATTAGATAATATATTAACTAACATGAACTAACCATGAGCAATACATTTGTTACTGATTCAAGAACTTCAATGCACATTTATGTTTTAAAGCATATCTTTAAAATATTTCATCTTTTTAATATCTTACTTGGCATCCTTACTTGTCATTTACCAATATGCCCTAGTGAAAGAAAAAAGTATTTAAAAATACATTTCATTCCAAGTATACTACAAATCCATTCACATTTTAACTGACATATCGCTTGAGAATTACTGATATAAATATTAGAATTAAACTTTAATGTTTTAATATCACTATTAGTAAGGATAGTATGATCTCTGTATAATATCGGTCTTTAAATGCAAGATATTTAAAGTGTCACTAAAGTATACTTGCAATAGTTCCTCTTTAGCACAATCAAATATACTTTATATATCTTTAGTTTGACCTCAGCACTATTTCCAGATAAAGTGCATTAGTACAAAATTAGTTATTCCTATTTAACAGACTTTACCAATTAAGAATACCAAAAGAGCAATTCCAGGGTCTTTATATTAAGTACATACATATGTAAATGTATTTGTAGTAGCCTATAATTATCATAAATAAATGTATTTCAAGTACGATTTAATATATTTATTTAAGTGCTGGGCAACGATGAACTACATCCAAAATAAAAGTTTGTGTTAACATAATGCGTGTACTGTGTTTAGTTATTTTGTATATATAAATACACACATATGCATGTAGGCTATGCATTTAAGAATTAGTTGCATGTATATACTGTATATACATAATTTATATTATATATATATATATAGGGTACATATTTTTTTCTGAAATATATGCATGGGTGCGTGTGTATTTATACAAAACAATTATACACAGTAGGCCTACCTACACACACATTATGTAAACAAACTTTTATTTTGGATGCGATTAAGCGCTGCCCAGCTCTCATTTTTCACTAGGGTACGCATGCAGTTTAGGGTCCATAAATACTAATGTTGCGGTAATGAAAGAGTTAACCATGCCGTCGCGTCACCACGTGGATGTGGAGCTGTGAGGATATGACGCGCTCTCTCTCTGTCTGCCTCGCTTTCCACATAAAGCCAGACCCATCACAAAACCTCAATTCAAACGGGACCATCTGAAGGATCTGAAAACTGGGAAAATAGTCTGTATAGAGGTAGCGATTTTTTTTCAGGTAACAGTAAACTGGGTTTTCCATCTGACACGCATCAGCTCCCGACACACGCGTGCTCATCTACATAGAAGGTTTGCATTCATATTTACTCAAGTATCATGTTAAATGTGCTGCTTTTAGAAATGTGTAGCAGGACGAGCTCTAAACAAAGAACATTATCACCAGGTGAAAGTTTGCTTTCAAATTTGGAGACTCCGGGTTTCCCTGGCTTACATTTAATGTACTCAATGTAGGTCAGCGGGCCAGTAGTCGAGTGTGTAGATTACTGCGTTCAAAAAACAAAATTCATGATGTATCGTTTCTGTGCACGTGTCAACATCTGTTCGTTATACTTTTATACCGCGCGTGCAGATGGAATAATGTTAGTAGATAACGACGCATTATCGATATGGTTGTCAAATCGAGTGTGGTTTCAGAATGAAAAACACGTCTTGTTGCCAACATCCACGCATCGCAACATGTGGTTTAATATAGCCAGAATATGCGACGCTTCCTGGTGACGACACCCTTCTGAATGTGCTTTTCACTAAAATAAAAATGTATCAGAAATGCATTTGCTGGAGTAAATACTAGAGCTTTCAAAGCAGCAAAAGAATAGTGCTTAGATTTAAAATGAACGTAAAAACAAATTGACATGGACAAATTGGCCGTAGGCTAATGGGACAATAGCGCGTGGCTGATTATGGATTAAAAAGAACTGCATATCAGCTGATACTTGGGCATTTAGATGATCGACCTCAGCCAGAATCAATAAAAACATTGACACTGGCACAAACACCCTCATCAAATATCAGCCATTTAAACATTTTGACTCCATACAAAAAACAATGGCATCCTTATTGGCACAAAGTACAGCATCACAGTTACAAAAAAGAAAAATATCAGCAGATATTTTGACTCTTTTAAAATCAAAGTTGATAACTTTCCAAAATCTACCTATTACCTTCTTCAGTAGTGTCCAAACCTGCGTCTGGAGGGCCACCGTCCTGAAGAGTTCAGCTCCAACCCACTTGTCTGGAGGTTTCAAGTAATTTCAAACACCTTAGTTGATTAGCTAGTTCAGGTGTGTTTATTTAGGTTTGGAGCTGAACTTGCCTGATTGGACACTATTGGCCTAGTCAAATATCTTTAGTGAATTTCGGGAAAATATTGTGTAAAATAAATTCCATGTATATATTTATCAGCTGTTGGCCTTCCTGCTTTCAGGTTATCGTTATTTACATTGGTCACCACTGTTAATATTTAATATAAATGAATAAATAGTTACAAATTGAGGGAAGAACAAAGACCAGTTGCACTGAAAAAAAAAGTTTGGTGTGGAAACAATTTTCATTGAAAACGTGCTAGTAAACTTCACAAATAATTACAAAGAAATGGCATGTAAAATGTTGAATTACACAATTTTAAAGTAGAAAGACAGAAATAGTATTTCCTTGTAATCTACTCCAGTAGTCTAACCCTAACTTTAAAAAGTTCTCTTGATTGGTGGAGCTTTCTTTGCAGAATCATGGGTAATGTCGTTTTTCTCCAAGAATTCTACTGTTAAACATGAGTCCTTAAAAGATCACTTGAAATAGTGCAAACTGGTGGCTTCAACAAAAGCATAACCCATCGATTAACAACATCGTAGGTCACAGTAGGAAGTTGTTAAAAATCAATTCCCTTATGGAGAAAATGAATTGCATTTTTACTTGCGGAACTAGACTGTTTGCACTCTAAGTAGTCAAGTAAAAGTGCAGAAATGATTGAAGTTATAGTGTAAATTCTATATGCGTTATACATAGAAGTCCACTATATATAGTGATTGGATTTTTGGACTTTAGAATCAAAAACAAAGTGGCTGGTTGGGACTGAAGAGAACTGTGTGTTACTTACAGGTTGTGTTTGTGTATTTCTCTTTCCAGTATGGCAGACTATCTGATAAGTGGAGGAACGGGCTATATCCCTGATGACGGACTGTCTGCCCAGCAGCTCTTCTCCATCGGAGATGGTCTAACTTACAAGTAAGTACTTTTCATTGGGTTCCTCTCCCTGAGTGATACTCTGTGCGTATGTAATGGGCATCCACATTACAGATCAGAACAGCAGTCTGTCCGAGACGGACTCACGGCGGAAGAGCTTTGCTCTATGGGGGACGGTATGACTTACAAGTGAGTAACACAGCCCTTCATGACATCATCTTCTAGTGACGCAAGCGACCCAGCTGTGTCTAGTCAGGATGGTCTATTTAGGGTCCTTGCTGTTGGGAGACAATCAAAAGATTTTGCTTTCAATAACTGGTGGGGGAACATGGTTTCAGCTCTGATCTGTGACATATATATATTATATAAATTAGCCTGGTTAAGCCAGGTTATATTTATGTATTTATAGTTTGCATGATTGATTTATACAAGCTGATTTGGTTTTCTAAGAAACTAAAGGGATAGTTCACTCAAAAATGAAAATTGTAATCAGTTACTCTCCCTCGTGCCTTACTAAATATTTTGAAGGAAGTTGGGGGTTCAAACAAGATTGGACCCTATTGACTTTCATTGTAAGGACAAAAAAAAAAAAAGTAATTCAGGTTTGGAACAACTTGAGGGAGAGTAAATGGTGTCATGTTTGATTTTATGTATATGAATGTCTTCACTCTTTGTACCCTTAATGCATTGTAACGGAGTCAAACTTGTGACATTAGGACAGTGAGTTCATGAACAGTGCCGCTTTTAAGATTTAAATTACAAGGTGGAAGGTCCAGCTTTAGAACTGAACTAATCAAAAGCGTGTAGGGATGCATCGTGGGCCGCATGACTTTCCTCACGCTGGCCTCGTGTGTCGGGGGGGGGGGGGGGGCATTAATGACAGGTCCCCCCCCATAGATTTGACACTTGCATGCGTGTGTTGAATCGATTTGTGTAACGCACGAGTGTTTGCACAGTTTTTTTCTTTGTAGGACATGTGACGCATGAGGCTCAGACCTCTGCTGTATTGATGCGAGATGTCTCATCTATGTGTTACTTTGCAGGTTTGTTGTACTTTTTGAACGATTCCTTCATTTATAACATTAACCGACTCAGAGGCCTTTTCAATGTTTTTAGCCACATTAAAACTCACAATCCTGATCTTCTCCTTGTTACTTCTATGAAGCTAGCTGTTCATTGAACTGTTGATCAGTTACATGCACTAATTCAAACTACATACATTTTCAACAGACAGCACTTAGATTTATATCTAATCTGATTTAAAAAAAACGTATTTAACATTTTGATTTATTTTTAGTGGGGTAGTTCATCTAAACAAATTATTTCATCATTTACTCACCCTTTTTCTTCTGTAGGAAAATATTTTGAATAATTGTGGAAAACCGTTTTGGTTACCATTGACCGCCATTATTTGGGGAAAAACCCCAGACATTTCTAAAAATATATTAATTTAGACTATTCATTAAGAAATAACGTCATGCAGGTTTTGATTTGCATGATGATATAATTTGTTTTGGGGTGAACTGTCCCTTTAAGAATGCATCGATATTATAAACGTATTACGAATATTTATTTAAAATTGAAAATGAAAATTAAGTTATTCATAGTATACTGTACTATTTTGCTTAAATTAAAAATCAAACTAATAAAAACGAAAAATATTGTTTTAAATTAAAAAAAAATAGCAAAGGACTAGTTCAGTTTTCTTTTCGCCTGTTTGTAAAATGAGTTGCTGTACATTTGCTTTGTTGAATTTATCTCTTGAAAATGATTAACTAAAAAGTAAGGATGGAGCCATTGTTGCCTATTAATGTATTATGATGCTAGAAATATAATTTATAAATCAACCCCTCTTGCAAGCTAAAAGCCTCCCGTTTTTACCAACTGGCTAAGATGTCTGCGTCCTATTCCTTATTGAATCTTGCTCAAGAGAATAATCAATTGAAAGAAAACTGCAGAACCTAAAATGCAAATCCAAATGGCTTTTTTAGTCAGTGAAAGAACATGCATGTTGAATCAATGAATGATAGTAGAGGGAGGCAGAATGACTTCTCTAATGATGTTAAATGAAAAGAAATATGAGTTATGCTGTGGATTACTCAGTCAGATGTCATTTCTCTTCAAAGTATGGATAATCAGGAGATACTAAACTCACATTGAAACCACAACTGGATTGTGGAACCGCTTCGGTCGGACCGAATGCTCATTAAAACCTAATATAGCTAAACAATTAGCCTAGGAGACAGTATAGAATTCGATCAGAATACCATTCGTAAATGTAGGGTTTAGTGGATCACCATGTTACCTGGATCTGTTCAGAGTTGGTTGGTATAAAGCGGTAGTCAGCATGTCTTTGGTGAAATTTGGCACCGTGTACTTCTGCATATTTGGAGGGAGTCTGGGTTTCAGTCTGTACTGTCTTTGTGTCTAGTGAAGTTTATAGTCTGAGTCATCTAAAACTGAGACTGTAGAGCTGTTGTATTATTCAGTAAATTCAGCGAGTTTACTAATCGATTTTATAGATGCAAATACTTAGATTATTAAAGTATTTTGAGTCATTTGTCTGTAAACACAGAAAGTGACAAAACAACATGAGCGAATCATAAAAAAATCTAATGGTTAACATGAAGTTATGCTGAACAGGATTCTGGACCAATCAGATTTCATTGTGGTTGTGGCCATGGCAGTCGCTGGGCGGCACTACACAAAAAATAGAAAACAACCAACCAAAGAAATGTCCATTCACAGCTTATTAGGATACAATCAGATTAACGTGGAAAAGTGCTTTTATCGCTTGACGCTACTTCTTATACATGCCTATATAGGAAATAGTGTAACAAATATTGTTTCCCTGCAATGTTCCTGGCATTCAAACCAATTCTTGGATTTGTTTGGCTAAAGATCTAGATTTTAGCACAATTAATCAGGACAGCTGTCTGTTTTGCCCTTACAGCCTCATTTATTCTGGCTTTTCCTGATATTCACACCCTGTGTTGTTGATGTTTATGGGTGTGTGGCCAGCACATGTGGGCACAGAGACACCCCACCCTGTCCCAGCCGACACAGACTCCTTTTTTAACCCACCACAAGCAACAGGGAAAATATGTTTGTGTCCTTAAAGTTGCCTCTGCCTCTCCCTTTTCATTTTTACTTACACATGAAATAGTCATGATCCTTCTTTTCTCTATCTCCATTGGATCCTCTGCCAGACAGCTACCTTTTGTTTGTATGAGTAAAATCGGTATATTTAAGTATTAGGCCGGGGAAGGTTTGGTTCATCTAGGGCATGTCAGAATGTGCCTGTGCCCCGGACATTTTTCAAGCTCACCTCAAGAACCACACTTGATTTAGAGCTTCTCAGTATTTAGGATGTCATGAATCTAGCAGTCAGCATCAGGTTTTTTATTATGCTTGAATGTTAATCTTAAAAAACGTCCTCCTCTCCTGAAAATAAATAAATTCTCATGTCTGTTAGTTTTGAGGCTATTTAAATGGTAAAAGTTGATAAATGTAACTTTTAGGAGATATGTACTTCTGTTCAAAAGTTTGAGGTCAGTAATATGTTCTTTCTAAGAGAGAAATGACTACTTCTATTCAGCGATAATGCACTAAATTGACCAACTGAACTGTGACAGTAAAGACTTATGTTTTATCTTTTATTCACAAGTACTTTCTTAGGCAAGTACACTCTACGTACACGTACTATAAAAAAGTGCAACCAAGATTTCTATTTCAAATAAATGCTCAGTTCTTCTGAACTTCTTTTCATCAAAGGATCCTGAAAAAAGTTATGACTACCACAAAAATATGAATAACTGTTTTCAACATTGATATTAAGGAATGTTTTTCTTCAGCACCAAATCTGAATAATAGAATGATTTCTGAAGGATCGTGTGACACTTAAATAACTTTAGGATACTTTAAATTACAAAAACAGTTATTTAAAATTGTAGTACTATTATTTCATAATAATTTTACAGTATTTTTGAAGAAATAAATGCAGCCTTTGTGAACACACGTGACTTCTTTGTAAACATTATTAAAAAAATCGTACAGACCCCAAGCTTTTAAACAGTAGTGTTTTTAAAACTGACTGCGTTTCTCTTCCAAGAGAATGTATATGATTTGATTTCTTGGTCACTGATTGTTTTCTCTCTCTGTCTTATTTGCAGTGACTTCCTGATCTTGCCTGGCTTCATTGACTTCACCTCCGATGAAGTGGTGAGTCGTCTAGCCCGTGTCCTCCACACTTTCATTCACTCATTCGGTTTGTTTTCATAATGACGTGTCCATTTAAACTACCCGTCTGTGTTTTCTCTGCACTCACTATTTTTAGTTAATGGCTGTCTCTTGTCTCATTGCTCACTGTAGCTTGAAAAGTGGCTAGTTTTAAATCTATTAAATGTCTGTACGCCCCTTACCAAAGTAACAGTTACAATTAAAACGATTAAAATCCTAAAATAATGCCAACATTTTGAGGGTCTATTGAATTGTTTTTTAAAATTGTGGTACATTTTTTTTTAAATATAGCAATTAACTCATTTTAATGATCAAAAATGTAATATATAGTCCCACATTTTGCATGCGACCAAGGATTTTCCCTAACTGTGTACCACTTCACTTATTGTGACTTTATTTGACTTTTGTATCATTGATTCAGCACCAGCTGCTTTTCCTTCCCTTAATTTGAATTGTGTTCTATTTTGAATTGTTCAGATTTTTCTTTTCTATGCAATAGCCCACCTACACACATGAACTTTGAACATTCTGCTGTATTATCTTTTGTTTTCTTTTTTCAAATTGCCGTTGGCACACAGTAGGGCTTTAAATATCCCTTAAATATAATAATGAAATAAATGAGGTCAAAGCTCAAAACAAAAACAATTGCCACTATGACCAAGATTGAAACTGAAACTGCTATTTGGGTTTGCGTAGGCTGGTGTAATAACAGCTTTAATGTCTTCGTATCTGACTTTTCTTCAAGACCTCACCAACTGGCTTTCACTGAACCATAGATTTGGGAAATTTCCCACTATGGTGTCCGTTTTCCCATGAAGCCACTCTCCCCCACTGGTGTGAATGTGAAAGCATATTTTGGGAACTTTGGCTGTTAGTAGGTTGCAAGGGGAATGTTTGCGAGCTTATCAGTGTTAGAGGAACAGTTCTCAGCACTGGTGTATAAATGAAGGTCACGGCCTTCGGGCCTTCACTGCCAACTTATTTTATCCCCACCCACCCACTTTTCATTATTTTGGTTTGCATGTACTTTTACACCCATGCACAGAATTATATGTGGTGTTCTTTGAAGTAGTTCTTATATTATATTGATGCCTTTCTGCCTCTAGTGGCCAGACATAAAACTGCACAGTCAAAATGCAGTCCTTTGTTTTATTCACAGAAATGTTTTACATTTTTTGTTTTTCTATGATGTTTTACGAAGGACCTGACCTCAGCATTGACCAAGAAGATCACATTGAAGACCCCCCTCATCTCCTCTCCTATGGATACTGTTACTGAATCCTCAATGGCCATCGCCATGGCGGTAAGTTCCTCTTAGATCCCCTTTTTTGATTAGACTGACATCTGTCAATCATAAATTTGTATGTTTATGACTTGTTGCTCAGCTGATGGGAGGAATTGGCATCATTCACCATAACTGCACCCCAGAGTTTCAGGCCAACGAGGTGCGCAAAGTGAAGGTAAGACTGCGTCACCCTTCATAAATTTAAGGCTGGTGTCTTCTGTGTGTGTGTGTGTGTGTGTGTGTGTGTGTGTGTTTGTACCTATTCATTTTTGATGCCGAGGTCTCTGTGTATGTGCCTGCAGAGGTTTGAGCAAGGTTTCATCACTGATCCAGTCGTCCTGAGCCCTCGTCACACTGTAGGTGATGTACTTGAAGCAAAAGTTCGACATGGATTCTCTGGAATCCCCATAACTGAGACTGGCAAGATGGGCAGCAAACTGGTCGGCATCGTCACATCACGAGACATTGATTTCCTGTCTGAGAAAGATAATAGCAAACCCCTAGAGGAGGTAAGACTGCCTTTGTGATCGCGTGCATCTACAGTATTGTTCGAAAGATTGGGCTTGATACAATTTTACGTTTTTGAAAGTATTCTCTTATGCTCTCGAAGGCTGCGTTTATTCGATCAAAAATACAGTAAAAGCAGTAATATTGTGAAACGATATCATTAAAATTAAACAAACTTTTCTATTTGAATACATTTTAAAGTGTAATTTATTTCCTGTGATACAAAGCTAAATTTTCAGCATCATTACTCCAGTCTTCAAGGTCACATTATGCTTCAGAAATCATTCTAATATGCTGATTTAATGCTCAAGAAACATTTCTGATTATTATCGATGTTGAAAACAGCTTATTCAATCACTTATTTTTTTTTTGTGGAAACCATGATGTAAAAAAATCTCATTGACCCCACTCCTTTAAATGGCAATGTATATACTGTATTAGAGCACATAATAATATAATATAGGGGTGTGCGATATATATCGTCTGCGATAATATCGTAAATGTTGTTTTAACGATGTGCTATTTGACATTATCGAGTATAGCCTGTCCCTCACACACACACAGAGAGTGCATGCATACTCTACATGATGTAGTGTTGTAGATTAGACTTTTAGTGCATTTAGAGTGCACGCTTTCACTGCACGATTTAAGTCTTTATTTATATCATGTAGTAATAAATATCACAAGAGTGCAGTTTTTCTCCAAATATCAGCATAACAAATGTGATATTGATTTTATACATGTTTTAAATGAAGTTAATATTAAGTGACTTACATTTTAGACACCATATTGCCTGTTTTTTGCTCTATTTCGCCAATGAAAACAGTTCAAAACAATGCCACGCACGGCGGTGTTTCCTTACTGAGTGAATCAGCTTTTTGAATGAATCAGTTGACTAGGATAGATTAAGATAGTCAAATGCTTCTTTCCTTGAATGAATCAGCCATTTGAATGAATCGCCTGAATCTTAATGATTTGCTCATTAAAAGTGACTTGCTGCCACCTACTGGCAGTTTTAATTTCACATTTAAAGCATCATATCTTGTTTTAAATCATTTTAAATATCAATATTTAATATTGCAAAGATTCATTTTATTGATACTGATTTCATTTGATTGGTTACAGCCCTATTGTGTCTTATTTTTATAATTGAATTTAATTAAATTTATGAAATTGCCACAAAAGATGATGCATGCATATAGTTAGGTTTGAAAAATGGTTAAAAAGGTTGTTAGTTCATGTTAAAGGGATAGTTCACCTAAAAATGAAAATTCTGTCATTTACTCACCCTTGTTCCAAACCCGTAAGACTTTCGTTCATCTTCAGAAAACAAATGAAGATCTTTTTGATGAATTCTGAGGGATTTCTATCCCTCCATTGACAGCTACACAACTACCACTTTGACACTTCAAAAAGTTCATAAAGAGTTCGTAAAAATAATCCATTTGAATTGAGTGGTTTAGTCCAAATTTTCTGAAGAGACTTGATCGCTTTATATGATGAAAAGCTAGAATTAGGCCTTTATTCACATGTAAACATTGATCAGCGAACAAACAAAAGCTTAACCGAACCTGCTTGCCACGCGAGAGCAAACCTCTTGCTGAAGCTCAAACGTGCTGCGTAACAAACAAGAATGAACCGCATTGGTTCTTCTTACAGATGCTCAAACGTGTTGCGTAACGAGAATAAAAATAATAAATAAAAGCCTAAATTGAATTCGTTCATCATATAAAGCGATCGTGTCTCTTCAGAAATGTTTTACTAAACCGCTCAATTCATATGGATTAGTTTTACGATGACTTTTTGGATCGTCGAAGTTTCAGTTGCCTAGCTGTCACTGGAGGAACAGAAAGCTCTCAGATTTCATAAAAAAGATCTTCATTTGTGTTCCGAAGATAAACAGAAGTCTAACTAAACCCTTTGACCAATATAGTTAACTAATGGAACCTTATCGTAAAGTGTCACCATGTACTATAATATCAGTGCTTGGCATACTGTACCTTTATGGCTGTGTAACTGTAATTGTTTTCTAGGCCATGACTAAAAGAGAGGATCTTGTTGTTGCTCCTGCTGGTGTCACACTGAAAGAGGCCAATGACATCCTGCAACGCAGCAAAAAAGGTGAGAACACCCAAACAGATGCAATTATACTCCATTTAACTGAATTATAAAAATATCGAATTTGTACTTTTAACCCTTCGGACCTCTTCCACCCACAGGACACTGTATAAAATATAGTATTTAACCATTTTAAAAGGTCTCAATAGGTTATATTTGTTTACTTATACAGGTAAGCTGCCCATCGTGAATGATAAGGATGAACTGGTGGCCATTATAGCCCGCACAGACCTGAAGAAGAACAGGGACTATCCTTTGGCCTCCAAAGATTCTCGCAAACAGCTGTTGTGTGGTGCAGCCATCGGCACCCGTGATGACGACAAATACCGTCTGGACTTGATCACGCAGTCTGGGGTAGATGTAGTGGTTCTGGTAGGTCAAAGCCACTGCCGTTGTTATAAAGTAAACGTCAGTCTTTCTGCCACTATAAATTTCAAAATGAAATTAAATCCAGTGCTGCACGTTGGTTCATTAATGCTTGAAGGGGGATTATCTTCAAGATAAAAGTAAAGCCAAAAGTGTTGGATATTATTTTGGTCTCTCTATTAAATGTGAAGTGTGAGGTATCTGCGCCACTAGCATCACTGCGGTATATCGTTTTTATTTGTTTGTTTTTTAGGATTCGTCACAAGGCAACTCTGTATACCAGATCAATATGATCCATTACATCAAGCAGAAGTACCCTGAGCTGCAGGTTGTGGGAGGAAATGGTGAATATAAGATTATATTACCACAATAAGCAGTTGCTCTCTCTCTTGTTCTCTGTGACTTCAGTCTCTCTCTCTCTCTCTACAGTGGTTACAGCTGCTCAGGCGAAGAACCTGATAGACGCAGGTGTGGATGCGTTGAGAGTGGGAATGGGCTGTGGTTCAATCTGCATCACACAGGAAGGTTGGGAGTTAATCTCACACACATACATTCAAAATATTACCAACATGTTGCCTCGGATTCAAACTGGCAAAGCCCTAGGGGTGTGTGGGCATAATTTTGTAAAATAACATCTTTAAAATGTGGATTTACAGTTGATTTCAGCATGAGGATTTAAAAACTTACTGAAGAGTGTCCATTTCTGTTTCCTGTAGTCATGGCATGCGGACGACCTCAGGGCACCTCCGTGTATAAGGTGGCAGAATACGCTCGAAGATTTGGGGTGCCGGTCATCGCAGATGGTGGCATCCAGACGGTTGGCCATGTGGTGAAGGCCCTGTCCCTGGGGGCATCAACAGGTAATTGTTGCTGGAGTTCACTTTTAACAGTTAAAGTAAAAAAAAAAAAAAAAGCCTGTATTTACATGAAACAAATGTATTCTATCTGTAGTGATGATGGGATCTCTACTGGCCGCTACCACAGAAGCTCCAGGCGAGTATTTCTTTTCAGATGGGGTGCGACTGAAGAAATACAGAGGAATGGGCTCACTAGATGCCATGGAGAAGAACACCAGCAGCCAAAAACGATACTTCAGGTGTGTGGTAATGTGTGTCTGTGTAGTACACTGTTCACTGGACATAAATTATTCAGTAATAGGAAGCACAGAATGAAATACTATCTTAATACTGCGCTGCAGTGTGCAGTATATGATATATTATCATTACATGACCTTTCTTTCTGTGTGCTGATTGGCTGTCTTGGCAGTGAGGGTGATAAGGTGAAGGTGGCTCAAGGAGTTTCAGGCTCTGTGCAGGACAAAGGCTCAATCCATAAATTTGCCCCATACCTCATTGCTGGAATCCAACACGGCTGCCAAGACATTGGCGCGAAAAGCCTCTCTGTGCTCCGGTAAGTATGTGTCCGTGTTTTATTGTGCATTTGGTTTGTTTTTATGCACTATAAAAATTCCTACACTGTTACATATTTAGCTCCATGATGTATTCTGGAGAGCTGAAGTTTGAGAAGAGGACCATGTCTGCTCAGGTGGAGGGTGGTGTACATGGACTTCACTCGTAAGTCACCAGAGGGTGCCAGTGCTCAACACTACCTTCATATGTCAAAGCTAAGATCAGTATCACTCTCTGAAACTATTTTCTTTTGTATCCATAGTTATGAGAAGCGTCTTTACTAATAGAATGGGCAGAACATGGATGGGAAGCAGTGACCAAACACCTCTGACAAATACTAGAACTTAGCCCACCCTGCCAGCACCCCTTCTCTGCTCTTCACCGTTCCTCAGGCACAACGACCACAGTGAGAGATGGAGAAGAGAAGTATTAAATGAGTTTGAGAGCAAGACCTCAAACGAATTAACCCCCAAAACATGGCAGTTGCACTCGAGGGAGCATCAGGGTTGCCAAAAAGCTGCCTGAGTGTGGGTTTTTGTATCTGTTTATGAGCAGACTGCTAAAAACAAGGCGGCATTTGGAGCGAATATTCTTCAAAGCCTTTTTTCCTCCCAAACTTTATTCAACCATGTTGCAACATCAATTTCTATATATCCATATCCACCTGCAAAATGATGACTGTCGTGAAACCAAGTGCTCCAGCTATACTTGAGGCAATCTTTTCTGTAGTAGATTTGTAACTGCTGAAGATGCTCTATGATATATTTTTATTTTCGGAGGCAGAAAACATGTAGAAAATTGTCAATTTTGTGATGGTTAAATGTCCATTGTACTATCAGTGAGACAGATCTCAGTTTGTCCACAATACCATGTCCTATAACTGGGTACGATTTATATTCAAAACAATTATACCAAATCTGATTTCTGTAGATATACATAGTTGCTCTGAGTGTCATGCATTGTGTCTGGATTATTTTTGACCAAAAACCTGGAACAAACTGAGTTTGTTGATCAAGGTCAGGTAATGATGGCTGACTTATAATGCAGGCTTCTGGGAATTTTAACAAGAAATACTGATTATGGGATTTATGTTATTGCAGTTGTGACTCTTGAGTGCAGAACAGGTATAAGAGTTTTAATTTGCATGCTTTTTTTTAATAGCCATTACATGGCAATGTTTCTATTACTTGCATAACTGTCAAGTGCATTTTTTTTTTGCTAATTGACAATTATTCTTCTATAAAAGCCAAATAAATGCTGTGAGTATCCTGGTCCTCTCTCAGGATGTTTGTCCATGTCATCTAAACGTCCCCTACAGCTTTGCGTTTTGGGTGAACCTGAGACATGCCTTGTTTTGTGTAATGGACACATTTGTCTTAACCTAAAACACGCCACTTGTGCTTGCCAGATCCTATGGCTTCATATAATTATCACTGCCAAATGAAGCATGTCATCCACATGAATTTAAATGTGTTTTTGTAATACGGTTTCAGTACTATTTGTTTTGCATTTTCCACTGGAGGATTTTTTCTTGTTTAGAAATCATGCATTCTTAGCATTGGATGTGTCGACTATTATCTACTCTGTACAACATTCTCAGTATGACAATGTACAAAGACATGGTTTGCATCCTTTAATCAACTGGATGTTGCTTGTTAGTATATAGCTTTGCCCACAGTCACAGTCTTGACAACTCAAGAGCCAAGTTTGTTTACCGCAGTATACTCAACTGAGGTTGCTTATCCTGTTCATTATTATTGAAAATAAATAAAAATTAACTTACGCAGTCTATTTTTGGTTTGCTTTATGGATGTAAAATATTTCTGCATGGGACAAATGTCAATTTTTAATATATTTATTTAAAATCTTCAACAGCCTCTAAATGACAAACATTAGATGTATCAGCAGTTTCTCACATAGTTCATGTTTTCAGAACATGCACACTATAAAATGTACAAAGTCACTTTTCTTCATTGTAATATGTATTGAGTAACAGTGTTACAAGTATTTGAAAATGATGTAAAACCTGGCAGATTATTCATTAAGTGTAGTTCATATCAAATATACACTATAAGCAGGATAAAATGGCAGTCTATAGCGCAGTTTGAAGTGAAGTTATCAGCAGAGTGTGTTGCAAGATTACTTCCATTCTTTTCTGACTCTTAACATTTTTTTTCCCACTGTTGATAAAACTGTTTAGACCCTCAATATAATGCATTGTTGCAAACAAACAACAAGGACTTGAAGTTACCTGTGCAACTAAAGACTAGAAGCACAAATACCTTTTCTAAATGTTTAAAATAAGATTATAAAATTGGATTTGGCAGGTTATACAGAATTTAATTTGAAACTATTTTCTAATGCTATAGTCCATAGTATTTGTTTACAGTATGGTTATCAGTAGTTTGCACTCTCACAGTATTAATCATATAGACCAAAAGGGGATTTTGTACAAATTCATATAAACATCACTATTAGCATTGAAAAGAAGTTCTGAAATTTGTTTATCAATAATCAAAAAAACTTTTGTACAAAATCTGCCTAAGCTTCTAGCAATCGGTGGCACTTCTTAAACCTTTACAAGGATATTGACTTCAGAATCCATCTCTTTGGAGAACTTACCTGACAAACCAACAAGCACCCCTACAAAATGAAACATTTGCCACAGTTCTGGTCCACAAAACATTTTCCTGTGTGTCTACATACATAGAGCAAATGTGTTTTGACACCTTGGCAAACCGACTCACCAAATCACCTGAGCTGCACATTACTTGCCCATCACATCACTGAAACTCTTTTGGGATCATATTACACCATTCGGTTGTGTCTGAAAGTAAAGGTCTCTCCCTAGAGGTCAATAGTCTCACTGCAGACACTAAAAGCATCAATCTCTCTGCACACACTGATAAATTCTTCTTGGACAGACTGGCCAAACTCTGATTGCTGATCCAGACTCTCCTCTGACTTTAATGTTCTGTAGGGTCTCTGTAAGCTTCCCCCTTGGTGGCTGGAACCCCCATTGAGGGTAGAGGGTGGTGGATGGTGTCCTTCTGGACTAGGGCACAAAATCAGAGATGAGCCACCCAGTGACTGTCTGTAGAGGGAAAAGGAACTGGAGCTGCCTCTCCAGCGCTCTGGAGATGAGCAGCAAGTGGAAGATGACAGTGAGGGAGATGGAGATGGAGGAAAACCCAGTGATGGACCATCTGATTGGGCTTGAGAAGGAAGGGGAAATTGGGGTAGCACTTCCACACATGAAGATGTTCGGTATAAGCCTGGATCAGGATTAAGGGTGTCTCTCAGGGTTTGGGCACCACTGGAGTTGGCCTCTCTACCATTCAGGGAGCGGTCACTAGAGGTGAAGGGTCGTAAGGGGCTGAAGATACTCATGGGAAAAAGAGACTCACTAAACAGTGCCTCATCAATGCTTCGACGCAGATTTATGGGTGATGGAGGGCGCAGGTCTGCTGTGGAGTCACTGGTACAGGATGAACCCACAGAAGGGGCACCAGTGTTGGGCAAGTCCAGGTCAAGGTCACGATAGGCTAATGCCCGATTGCTATGGTATAAAAGGTCAAGGCCATTCAAGCTGCTGAGACGGTCATCCACTAATGTGTACAAGGGCAGGCACTCTGTCTCTCCGTGCCCAATTGGATCGCAGATGGCCAGCTTCTCCTGCTGGGATAGAGTCCATTGGTAGGTCCCAGGAATGATAGGTGACTTTGCAGTAAGAAGATCTTTCCAGCAACTGCCTGGTTGGGGAAGATGATCAGAACAGTAGACTGGTTGAGCAACTACCAGAACCAGTGTGAGGCAAACCACTGCTTCACACACTCGGCAGCTGAATTGGAAAGTCCACCACGGCCAAGGCCGAAAGGACTCAGCACTTCCAGCAATGCCGAGAGCATGCAGCATGGCATAGAGTTGCAGGCCCGCACAAGCCAGAGAGAAGACAGCAGAAAGTAGCACTGCAGCTGCTGCCCGGTCCCAATCTCTGCTTTCTGCAAATGGGCAGCGGTTGTAGCGTTCAGCTGGTGTCGGTGATGTGTTGTTCAGGTGATAAATATGCTTGGAGTCAGCACGAACGTAGCAGTAGAACACAAAATATGCAGCTGATAGGAAAGCTGCCAGAGCCACAAAGGCACCTCTAGAGATCAAGGACAGAAACAGGTAGACCTGCTGGTCAACATGGAGTAATGCAACAGGGCCAAAGGCAGCAGCAAAGTGCAGAAACACCAAGCAGGCCAGGAAGCAAGGTCTTTGAAAGGCGGAATAGGATAGCTGCATACGAGAGCGCATTGACAGGAGCAGGAATACTAGGCCAAAGGCAGCAGTTATGCAGGGGAATGGTGCCTCGTAAAGTAACAGCGAGGCCTCTGTGGATGCCCTGCGGTCCTGATATCCGTACGCATCGTACAATAGGGCAAAGGCCCTAGTGCAGCCAGCGGCCATCAGGCAGAGACTGACCAGAGCAAAGTAGCCACAGCCTGATGGGTACTGTAGGGGCAGGCACAGAAGGTTCAGGGTGGAGGCCAAAGCGACTAGACAGAACACAGTGCCCAGGCCGTAAATGTGTGCTTCCCATGCTGAACCCCATGCTGCCAGGGCACTGTTCCAATCAGAATACAGAGCCACAAACATAGGTGGGGCTGGAAACAGGATTGGACTCTGAGAGAGGTTGGTGGAGACAGTGGTTGTGCTGTCATTTTTGCTGATGTTTTTCAGGACAGTGGTGGGCCAAGTGTCACTTGAACTGCAGATTCCAGAACGTTCCGCGTTGCAGTCGGGGAGTGCAGATTCTTGAGTAAAGTCTGTGAGCCAGTCTTCAGACATAGTGGTGGGCATTTCTGAAATGAAGAGCATACGTATTGTATTATTAGTATCAGAAGATGTATAAAGGCATATGTGTAAAGCATGTTTTTTTTTTAAATAGTTTCTTCAAAGTGTTAATATAAGTGTCATGTAAGTGTTCTTCTTTAAAGTGGTGATATCATTATTATCTGATATATTATTGACTATCCTAAGGTTCACTTATAAATGTCAAACTCTTTTCTCATAAGAATGAGGAAAACTTGATTCCCCATGATATGACCAATTTAAATGTAATAGCTGAATGTAAAGCCTGTTTTATGCTTCTGCGTCGAATCGACGGCATACCCCTGCAGACCCCTCTGCATTGCCGCAGACCCCTCTCTGACCCCTCCATCGTAGCTCGACGTGCACCTCCCAAAAATTTAAACTACGCGTCGAGGCGACGCAGACCGCAAGGGCTGTGATTGGTCAGATTATACATCATTTCTGGAGTGTATTCCCGCTATACCGCCATTTTTAAAGTGGCCACTGCACTGTTTGTTTCAACGATGGATCAATTGCCGATGGATCGCCATTGCCGGAAATGAAAAAGCGGAACCGGCGCACGGAGACAGTGCAACCTGACGCAGAACCATAAAACGGCCACGGCGCCGTAGGAGTGACGCTGTAGCATAATGAGGCCTTAAAGCTAGCTACATAAATCACATAAATAAACAAAGAAAATAATCTGTAGAAAAACAGAAAAGCTACAGGTAATTTACAGTTTATGGACATTTCTTTTAACATGAAACACAATGCAATGCAGAATTCAAAATATGGATAAAACATCCGTGGAAAAATAAATACAGAAAATTCCTTCGTACATTGGGCCCTATTTTTACGGAGTGTATACAAAGTAGGTATTCCAGCACAGACAACCAAGGGAGTCATTACTGTCACCAACATCTCTGACACCCTATGATTTGTTTTTCTGTGATAGACATCGCCACTAGAGGACATTTCTGAGGTGTCTGCACAGCTAAGCATGTTTCATAGTGGAAACCCTGGTTTAGCTGTTTAGATTCCCAAATCTGGGAAACTCCACATCTAATGTATTTTTGAACATATTAAAGGCAACAGCTCTCAATATGATATTTCTAACGAGGAGAAAAACTATTATAAATGAAAGTGGGAGAACATATTTGTCTAAGTAGCAGGGATTGGTGGGTTGCCATGAAACATCTGTTGTTTTTATATAAATGTAATTGTCATTGGATTGTTAGATTCACAGATTGCTGTGGGAGGAAGCTGCTGTTTTAGGTTTTGGATTCTGTGGCTTGGCTCTGGTGTTGAGGAGTGTAACATACATTAGAGTTTCTTAGCCTAACAGAGTTGGAACAGAATGTGAAGTTCCATGTGACAGCCATTTCCAATTCTGTAAATACTTCGTAACGCTTACCAAACATTTTCTTTGGAAGCGATGTACAAGTAATCCAAAAGCAAGTCCTCAGATGAACTAACATCAAAATACAGCATGTACATTTTATAGAAACCCACACAGGTTTGTTTGTGGCATCTAATGTGTCACTGTAAAATGTGATAAGACATTCAAAACATTTAAATCCCCCTGCACAGAAAGGATTGCCCTGCTGTGCATTTGCAACTGATGTGCAAATCCATATGAGATGGATGATATTAGCTTCCACAGCCATATCAATCCTGTGCATAACAGTGTGAAGATGTACGTCTGCTCTTAAAAGACTGACACATCTAATTACACTCTTTTCAGAGCAGATGAGTCATAACTCATCTTAGCTGCCATGATCAGGCTTTCTAATAGACCGTTTGAGTTTACTGAAGCCCTGAGACAAAGCATGGAGGCAATTATACACAACGGGTGCCATTTGTGTACCTGTAAAAATGCATAATAAATAACTTGATGAATTGCTGATGCCAAATTTTACTGTGTCAAATGAACACATTTTTCAAAAAAAAAAAAAAAAAAAAAAAAAAATCCAATATATATTATATTATAATATATATACAATATATATTATATTATATTATAATATTTTTTTTAACCATTTCAATAAGTATGCCATTATTGCCCTACCCTCATCCCTGTTTTAACAAATAGGAATTGATGAAAGACATAAGACAAAAGGCAGGCATATTTTTCTCATTGTTTCTCATTTGTAAGGTCAACCAACCAATACATCTGGATGAATGTTGTTGAGTGCTGGTGAGACCCTGCCTCATATTGGGTTGCTTCTATAGCTTTTTATATGCTGGTAGTGACAGACAATTTCCTGTTACACCCAGAACCAAATTAACTACTTTATGACCTTCCTCCTTTTAAAAAAGCATAGGCCTACGCAGAGACATGGGTCATTCCCAAAAATGGGTCTGGTATTTTTTGCACTAGTTTAGGCCTCTATGGCTGATGACCACCACTTTGACTAAATATACACATTGTGCCAGACAGTGGTGAGCATTGGCTTCCATTTTTATGTCAGAAAACCTATCTAGTGTTTCTTCTGATGGTGGGAGTAGATAATCAAACCTAGCTGCCCTTGATTAATGGTAGCGTGTGTGTAACAGCCGCACACTGCTCATTAGATGCTTCTCTTTAATCAAAACCACCACAACACTAGCCACCAAGCAGCACTCATTAGATATATAGCTTGACATCGAGATGGCTGTTTATCCACTTACATTAAATATAGGTTACAGTCAAGTCCTCCTATTCGCCACAAACTTTGGCTCATCGCAATAGACTGACCTGATTTCTTTTCAATCTAACGGTCTGAAAGGATGTTCAACTCTGTATTTTTTATGCTCTATGTTATTCGTTTATGAAAAATATCCATTCTTAATGTCTTATTGAAGCAGCATGAACAAAACAATTTCTGTGCAAATCCCACAAAGGCATTTTTGTGTAAACTGCTGAACCGAATGTGAGGTACATACAAAAAGGATTTATTTATACAGAAATTTGATCTGGTTGTGTATTAATGAATTAGAGTTTATTATGAGTTTAATATACTGCTTTTGCTGCAATAGATGCCGTTAATTCAATCTCCTCTTTGATATTTGTATTTCCCTGACCTCATATATAAATGTATGCTAATCTAAGACTTTTTGTTGACGTTTTGCATAATTTGCTTAATAAAAACAACTTTAAAAAGTATATTTTTCAAAGAATACACTACAGTTTTCTACACAAAAGTTTAAAAGATTGCAAGTGACAGTAAAGACTTACTATTTAAAATAAATGCTGTTCTTCTGAACGGTCTTCAAAAAACATTTTTTTTATCATGCTTTGGTAACTGTTTTTAACATTGATAATCAGAAATGTTTATTGAGCACCAAATCAGCATATTAGACTGATTTCTGAATAATCATGTGACTGGTATATTTTTTATTCTTGCTTTGATAGTTCATAATTTTAATCAAAATCCTTGTCCTTTTGGGGAAATCTTTTGGTCACCATGAGGAAAACAGCTTATAAATCATACTAAATTATTTTTTTTTTGAAAATGTAAAAATGCAGAAAGTTTTCTGTGATGGGCATGTTTAGGTATAGGCTTAGTGTAAGGGGATAGAATATACAGTTTGTACATCATTACACCAAGCATAAAAATCATTATGCTTATGGAATGTCCCCATAAAACTGAACGTTGAGCAAAAATAAATATAATTGTTCTATTTAAAAGACCAGCTTTTAACTACCACAAAGTCCAAAGTCAAACCAGTTTAGACCAGCATGGAAATGAATGTTTGACTCAGTGTGGTGGTATCTGGTTATCTAACTCAAATGAGATCTGGATGGCATGACAAACAGCTTTAGTAAGGGTCCAGCTCTCTTGATGAGAATAATTAGTGTTTGATTAACTATAGGGTGTGTGCAGTGTGTCAATCTGACATGAAAAGAAAGTGTGTGGTGGGCAGACACAGGAAGAGAGTGGCGAGAAGGCAGAGCACTGATAAGAGGGATTGTTGTGGCAGGAGCATCAAACGTCCTCCCTCTTTATTTCCTTTCGCCCTTGTGTGCCCTCCGCCCTTAGGGTGTGGAAAATATTACTAGTGTATGGAAGCGAGCCAGAGTTTCAGTCCAGGAATCAATCAAATCTCAATGATCCTGATCAATGCAACAATGTTGCCACAAAGGATGACACCCAGTTTGTGGATCTATCACAACAAAATGCCTCAAGAGAACACAGGCATGTAAACATAGGATGAATTAAAGCCAAATTTCACATTATAAGCCCATGAGGTTATTGTAACAATGTTGTTGTGGTCATGCATTGTAATAATACTGGACGAAACTCAGCAGGAGGGGACAGGAAGCAGACCAAAGGAAAATGACTCCACTGATCCACATGGAGTTAATGGGTTTTCGACTCAAATGATAAGCAGGATCTTTTGTTGACTGTTGCACCCTGGGTGAGTCTATAAAGACGTCTATTTTTTTAGGTTATGACTACATTTGTGGTTAGACATTTTTTTTTTTTTACACACAAAGTCTGTTCAGGTGTGTTGTCACTCAACTAAATAGTTTATCAATTAGCATGTTTTTTTTTCAGTCACTCCTTGAAGAGCCATTTATCTTGCCCAACAGAATTATAAACGGAAATTAATCTTGATGCATAATTGCTGATGAACAACTGGTGTTATTTTAGTTTTTTTTTTTAAATTGAGTTTCAGTAATTTTTATACTTCAAATTAAACTTATTGTTTCAGTTACTTGCCAAAGCCTACATTTCTTAATTTTAGGATTTAATTTAATATTTATTTCAGCTTTATTTCAATTAATATTATTAAACAGCTGTTTTAATAGTTTTTGTTTAAGTGAACAATAATAACACTAATGAACAAATTGGTAAAATGTCTAAATGCGCACGCTTTTGAGTCTCCATTTATACTTCATTTTTGAAGTATACCACATCACATATCCTTCATGGAGAAGGCAATCCCAGAATGCATTGTGAGTGATTGTTTTGATATAGCTTTGTCTACGTCATCTCGGATTTAATTTATTACTATAAATAAAAATAGTTTATTAAAAATGTAATATTTATTTATTTGTGCTAGGCATTTTTTGCTTTGCGTTTGACAGGCTGATCATTAGCCTAGCAACATGCTAATACCGATAACAACTTTATTAAAAACAGTTACGAGTAGTATCTCCCATGTGGAGAGCTATTTGTGTGATGCACTTTTTTGCACTTCATTAGCATACATGCGTCTTCTTAGCTGATTGAATCGCCCAAGACGGATTTTAACACCAAGTGTAAACAGGACCTGAGTCTTCCAGGTTGTCAGAACAGGAACCAGCAACAAGTTTTTTAGGTTTAGGACTTTTTGATCCGATAATGACAACACCCTCTGCTTAATTC
Organism: Meda fulgida; assembly: GCA_030578275.1. Taxonomy (NCBI): domain Eukaryota; kingdom Metazoa; phylum Chordata; class Actinopteri; order Cypriniformes; family Leuciscidae; genus Meda; species Meda fulgida. The sequence goes on from CM060619.1 coordinate 11,882,218, forward strand.
GGAATACAGTGCTGTGCCATCACGTCATTGAAAGTAAGTACTCATTCAGATTTAATCCGTCCTGCCTCACTTTCAATTTCTGCCCTCTCTAATAATAGATGAGTGGACAGCATGGTAGGATGATCCCATTCATATTGATGAGGCCTGCATACGCTGACTTAAAGAAGAGGGCAGTGAAGGAGACATGAAGGAGACAGGAAGACCATCTGATCCACCTCCGTCCCGCAGGACATTCCATTTTCAAGACGAATATGTGATAGATTTCGAAAACTTTTGCATCTTTAATTTGAGACACGGCAGCTGCAGTTTTGTGGGTCGGATCTCTGCGTGCAGTTTACTTTATGAAACAGCCCATAAACATACACATATTCTCGCAACCTGGTTCTTGGATCGTTGTGGCATATTTTGTCCATCTATTAATGGAATTTAGGTTAGGCTATTGAATTGCAAGGGGGAGAAAGTAGGTTAGGTGCTACCGAAGAGAAGCTGGGTCTAAGACTCACCTCAAGATCAACAGGGATGGTGACGTAAAATGGCACACTTAACACTACATGTTGACAGATCTGCTCTACTAAAACATGTAGTCTAACTCAATTCTCTAAGGCAGTTTAGTGGTCGGCTTGTTTGTAGGAGGCGCCAACTATGAGATATAAGTGCTTCTATAACTAGTTCCTCCTCCCTCTGGAAGCAATTACAGGCAGGTAGCAGACGGTTGGACGAAGTGCAATCGGCATATCATACAAACATATGTCATTCTCCAAATCACATGGAGGAGGAGGAGGAGGTTGGTTTTACTTTTTCACTAAATGCTAGGCTCACTTGTTACTGTGTTTGGGAAATATATCACATACTAACCCTGATGTATGCATTTTAATGTTTAAACAATTCTTCATCAGTATAATATGGAGAAACAAATAAGCCATTTCTAGGGTTTCCTCGGAAAAGGTATCAAAATATAGATCTGTGACCGACCAGTTAGACATGGGCTCTATTAATGACATTTATTTAAGTTCAACCAATGGATGGCTAGTATATCACTTTTAAAAAGAATATTACCCAAAATAAAATTTCTTTCATAAATTTACTCATGCTTATGTTGTACCAAAGAAAACCCCAAAATGTTAAATTCTGCAGATTATACTGATACTGTAGTTCTTTTCTATACAATTACAATGAATAGGGACCGGATCCTTTTTGAAGCTACCATAAATGTATCACCAAAGTGGTTCATACAACTTGCACACTATATTCCAAGTCATATGATATAGTTTTGTGTGAGAAATAGACCAAAAGTTATTCACGGAAAATCTGAGATTATACAGTTTATGAGACAAGCAGTGACGTCTGGTTTATGGAAGAATAATTATTTTTTTAATTACAGATTCAGATTTAAAAACAGATTCAGTTCACCAATTAATTTTAGTTAGTTTCCCAATCCAGTGCAAATGATTATTTTAATACCATTAATGATCTGGTCTCAATGGTTAACAGCTCACTAGAGGGGACGAATCAGTGAAAACCGACTTAAATTAGTGGAATTTCGTGCATGGGGTGTATTGACAGATACTTTTACGGTACTTTTTTCAGTCATACTGGTTTGGAATGACATGAAGTTGAGTAAATGCACAATTTTTTATTTCATGTAAACTATTCAACAAATGAGGTTGGGCAGCTTGAATGTGGTGCTATTTACTTAGGGTGAGGTTCTCTCCAATATATTTGTGCCTTTTAAAAACTGGTTCATGTCCCAAGATGCAATCAGAGCATAATTATCACAGGTGTAGATTACATTCAGGCATGTATTTCATCAGACCGTTTTAATTACCTTTGTTCCTGAGAGTCGTTGCGCTAGCTGATGTTGTCAGCTCATCGTGTCGCTTTTGTGTTGTCAGATCAGCACTCTTCACCACTTCCTTATCGCCTTCCTCCAATGCAAAGCCTGCTGGGAAAACAGAGCACACAAGGCTGAGAATGTGGTGCTGAATGAAAGTTTTTATGACTGAAAGAGTGGAGAAACAAGAACATTTCCTAACCTAGTTATGTCAAGCAGATTTCTGTGGTATTCCAGGCTAGGCTTCAGTGGCATTGGAGTTGGCATCTCATTGTTTAATTACAATGACTTGACTTTCATGTTTGAATGTGGGCACCCCACCCCACTATGACAGAGCTTCATTATGAATCAGAAACTGAAACCTTATCTTTGTGACCAAGAAGGATTATCAAACTAATCCGAAAACTTTTCTGAGAAAAAGCTACAAACACATGGAGCCATTTGTGAGGCTTTGTAGCACTTACACCTAACCAAGACTGAAAAGAGACATGGCACATTGAGGCCAGAGTGTTTATTAACTGGCCATTGGTCACTGATTCCCACAGATCCTACTGAAATAAATGTTTCCATTAAGTGCCACACATCATGCTTCCATGTTTGTCACATTCTTTATTAATAGTCTTGGAGATGGAATGTTTACATTCCCAAATGTGTAGCTATGTAGCTGTTTGGGCATTCGTGTGTGTATGGACGCGCAGCGTCAATGTTCCAAAATAAGTGTGTAGATGTAGATTTGTGTTCACCTTATATTTAGTGTAGAAAGTTTTCATTGCATTTGCAGACATACACATTGACCTTTAGGATGACCAGTAGACTGTTTGTGTGACTATAATCATCCCTCGTTGTAACTGCAAAAAACCTGCATGATCCCGTTTTTGGGTGTGTATATCGTCAGGATACTCGCTTAAGGCCTGATCACAGCAGATCTTCATTCTAGTGCTGAGAGTACTGTCTCGCATTAGCATGAATAATGCGCTCTGCACCAAACCAAGTGGGGAGCCTAAACAAGGATAGTGTATGTGTGCGTGTGTGATTGTGCACAACTCGACTCGCCCTCTCTTGGCAGGGGTTCAGTCAAACTAAACCATCAAGCATCACTAGGTCACCACTTGATTCCATCATTCTCTGTAAAAGAAAATTTGTGGATTTGTCTATCTAGTCTATCCATTTCCATCCATCTACCTCATTATATAAACATTATCCATCCACCCACCCATCCATCCATATCTTTTTAAATACATCTATGTCTATCTTCATCTATACATCTGTCCGTCTTTCCGTCCATTCATTCATCCATCTGTATATATATATAATATATATCTCTTTACATTTGTGCATATATCCATCTGTCCATATATCCATCGGCCCATATATCCATCTGCCCATCCTTCAGTCCGTCCGTCCATCCATCCGTCCATCAGCCTTGTACTCAATTACTCTCCTCTGTCTCTTCATGGGTGATTTAAAGATTGTGACTCTCACACCAGCTGTGTTCAAATGAAGCGTCAAACGTCCCCGTCAGTCTCTGCCAGAACCAACTATAGACCACCGATCCTCATTAGATGATGACGAATGTTCTTTCAGAGCTAGTTATTCATCTATGAAACCCTCTTTACCTTCATCTTCCTGTCTGGTTCTCCATTTTTACCCCTCCTCCAACTCCTTCCCTGGTCTATATTAATAAAGATGGAATTAGATCAGAATTTGTAATTTCGACCCCTGCACATACACCAATAAATCTCCCTCATAGGGCTGAATGTGTATGTTTGAATGACTGAGTTTGTGTTTGTCTGGGAGATTATGAACTCAATTCAGTATGTTCAAGAGAGAAAAGGCCAGTTTGAATTCCATTAAAAAAGGATCCTTGGGGGGTGGGATTGGGAATCACTCATTTTCCTCCTTTTTTAGATTCAGTAAAATCAAACACAATCTCCATACAGGCAGTAATGAGTCGGTTAGTCTCTAGACGCTTTAAGAAAGCCTAATCATAGGATCCACCTTTTATGAAATGACAGTGATGTTAATACTGCATTATCATCTTACTGCAATAGTGCATTGTTTGAGAGTGTGTTTTAGTGACACAAGCTGTGCATACAGCTTACCCAAAACACACTCAAAAATGTACTACATTGCTTTTCAGCACTGTTGCCGTGACAACGATCACATTGTAACCAGTCTGTGAGCCGTAACCTTGACAACTGTTTAGTTTTTGATCTGATCTGCTCCTGACATAACCAAAGTCCCTTTAAGACAAGTCATTTCACTCGGCGGCCATCTTTGAGACGCCTCCCGGGGATGAAAGTGCAGCTCCTATCTCTTTGAATGGGGAAACATCAAATTCTCCAAAACTGTTTGCCAAGCTTACGATTAAATTTCATGTTTGAAATTACCAATGAAATCTGACAACAACGGCCTCAAATTGTTTCTACACACTCGAATCATGACAGTAATATTTATTTTTCATGCTGGATCAAGCTAATGCGCATGCGCAGTGGAAGAGCGGGTCTGACTGTTTCTATAGGAACCGGTGCTTCTAACGGCAGCTGCAGTGACACAATGACTTTACCTATAGCTGATTTGATTTGTTCTTATTTAGAAGGCGGGACTTATTTCCCCAGGCTGAGCATTGCAAACAATACGACAGATGAGTCTTGTGTTATTCTATAGTCTTTGAGATTACTAGCATCTTACCTCAGAATGTGATGTAATAAAATGTTGATTCTTTTAACCGAACAAGAACGTCAAATTCATCAGGTCCAGACAGCAGTCACATGTTTGCACTGTCATCTGAATGACCCATGACCCTAATGATCTGTATTGCTTTTATGTTTGAATATGAGTAGCTAATAAGTATTTAAGAAATGATGAGACAAAGATTTGTTAGTGTAGAGTAGGTGAGGTGAGGTCACCACACAACAGAACAGGGTTGTTTTTTCAGTAGGACGGAGAGAAGAAAAAGGAATCAAGAAACAGAAAAAGAGAAACAGGATCGGAGGAAGAATCCTCTAGCAGGCTTCTTATCTCTCTGGAAAGCAGTCAAATCTCACAAAAGTACATTTCCAGATCAGTTTCATTTTAAAGCTTCATATTTCAACCCACAAAACAAAAAAAAACAAAAAAACAATTTGCAATATATATATATATATATATATATATATATATATATATCATTTTTTCAGTTTTTTTAGTAAGCCTTTGTTTATGAGCATTTTCATGGCACATATTTTACAATCAAGCTCTCATTATAGTAATTGTTAAAAAAAATCATTTTTCATAACTGTAATTTTAATTCATATAAATAATTAACTAAAATGTTTACTTACAATTTACTTTACAAATGCAAATTGCAAGTAATAGAATTACAGTTGTGGGGTGACATGACCCAGACAGTGTTTGTGAGATTCAGCTTGTTTCCTCAAGTCTCAACATGCCTTTCTTTACTGCTCTCCTTTTTCCCAGACTCCCCTCCTCCTCTCAGGTCCAGTGTGGTAATTGACCTTGCTCTCAGCTCCAGTGTATTTTTGAGGTGGGGGATAAGCAATTTGTGGCTGCATGCACCTCCAGAGGACAAGGTGACCGAAACATTGGTCAATAATTTGCTGTTTCTCTCTCTCACACACACAAACACCCACCCCACACACGCAAGCACATGGGAATTCTGTCCTGAAACCAAAAATTCAGGATGCGCTTTGCCGGAAAAAAATAAAGAAAATAAATAATCAATTAATTAATCAAACTTATTTTATAATCAACTCTCAAATATCTAAAACAGAGTTTTACAAACATTTAAATTGCACATAAGGCAGTTTTTATACCAACTTTTTAAAACAAATTTAGTTGGTGAAATATAAACCATTTCGGCCTAAAAAAAAAAAAGGGTATGCAGGGTTCATGTTTATGTAAAAATCCTATTTGATGTAGTTGTTAAAATACACTTTAAAAAGTGTCACAATACTGAAATGTTGAAGTAGAATCAATTTAGTCTCATTTATGTCTGCCAAATGTAATATGGTATGTAATATCCAAAATACAATATGGACAATGCATGTACCCAAGTTTTGCAGAAAGCCAATTACTCTCAGTTGGAGGGGGATAGTAGCAGATCCTCTCTGCATTTCCTGTCTCCACCATCTGAAAACATTCTACAAGTTTGGGTTGAAAGGAAAAGAACAGAAAGACATGGAAAAACATGTCTCTGGGAGCCAGGAGAGGTTGAAAGAAAACATAAGACTGAAGGACTAAATGAGACTTATGGCTGGAAAAGAAAGAGAGATGCCCAGTAAACGTCATGAGGCCTATTACTGAAAGACAGGACGGATAGAGTAAATTGAGAAAAGGAGACTAAATGTTGAGAGGCATGCTTAGCATCCATGAACAGGCGGTGCGGAAAAACATCGTCCCTGAGGATTCACTGGCTCTGCCATCGGAATACTGATTACATACCGCCCAACTGGCTGCTTCTACAGTGCAAATCCCATGCTCACACTAACACACACACACACACACACACACACGATCCTTTAGCAGATATCAAACAGAGTCATGTCAATACTGGTTAGCATGCTTGCCACTTCACAAACACCACAGCTAGGTGTCTGGCACACTTTTTACAAGGATATCTGGAGATATCTGGATTTACAAGGATATTCCTGTGTGTGATCACTTCAAAGGAGGTCTATATTGATTTGTCTTGCCGGCACCTTAATCTTACAGCTCTAGATTTTTTTGGGGATCAAAATGTCACAAGTCTTTGTGAAAGGTCTCTCCAGTGGGATATACTGTACACTCAGCACTTGACCTTAAATGATGCAAATGTTCGTAATGGAAATGCTAGCATATTGCTCACTGCATACTGCCTAGAGTTTAAATTAAAATAGTATGTGCATCATGCAACAACATTACAATATATGTTAACAAACTTTCAAACAGTAGTATGCTACAATACGTTGTTTTCATTGCTGCTTTCATTACATTAGGTCTAACGTCTTAACTAAGCAGTTGGTCACAGTTCCTTTATACATAATATTAGCATATTGCACATACATATATTTATTGTACACACGCAGATTTGTGTACAGATATTTATTTATTTATCAAATATTTATTTAGATTATTTTCAAGACTTATATTTTCATTTTCTCATAAATGCTCATTACTGTAAGTTATTTTCATAACTGTAACAATGATTGTCTGAAAACATTGATTTAATTTTTATTTTGCATTATAGTAAAGAGAATGATTTGCACTACATCTTAATCTTTAAAAAAAAACGTATTCACAAAATTGCCTTCATTTCTGTCATGCAAAATTGAATTAGTCGTTTCATGTGACTCTCTATATAGTGCAGTACATAGTTGTATAAGCAGTATGCTATTCTAAACAACTCATGTCTCCTGCAGAAGCAAAGCTCTGACCTACTACATACAGATATCAGAGGTAATGGAGTGGTTTCTGCTCTTACTATCAGATGAAAGTCCTTCTCACTACTTAATAACACGATTTTGCATGTTTCAGGGACTCAGGGGCTATTCATCAATTAATCAGACTCATTGATTTCACTGCTAACCCTTCACTGGTAATCAATGAAGGCTTGGCAACTCATTAAATACACATTTTCACCTTAAATAGAGGTAAAACAATGAAACAAAGGAACAAATGTAATACACTCATGCCTGCTCAGGAGAGGTTCAATTCTGTCATAATTTTTGATAATTGTGATCTTAGATCATATGCTTGGGTTGTAAGCAAACAGAGAAGTTAGGGTTGACTTACCTCCTGCTGGCAGGGTGGGAGTGGGATCTGGGCCAAAACTTTGCACTCTTTCCCCTTCTGGTGGTCCTGTGCTCTGCTCTACCCATGTAAATCCCTCCAGAGCCTTGCTAGTTGGTTTAAAAAGCGTCCATTCTGGATCCGAGGCCTTGTTTGTTGTCCCCAATGTGTTTAGTTTAGTGCTGAGAGTGGTCAGAGGTACGGTAGATACTTCAGGCTTGGTGTATGCTGGTGTAATGAAGTTTGTGGTTTGAAATGAAGCTGTCGTTAGTTCTGGTGTTGTTGACAGAGTGTCTGTGGGTATGGTTTGGTCACTATAAGGGTTCATGGTTTCTGTAATCTTTCTCAATGTTGCAGTCAGTGTGGTGTTGGTACTTTGGTTAGTGGATACAGTGTATGTTTGTATTTCTGGTTTAGTTATCTGGGGAGATGTCGTTTGTGGGGTTTTCGCTGTGCTTTGGCCATTATTGGGGGGCCAGAGGTCAAGATCATAGCTTTGATCGAGCTTAGAGGGAGGTTCAGTCCCATCTAATCTGGGTTTGTTCCTGAGTAAGTCATTTGTTGGCAGTTTTTCTGATTTTAAAGGCAGCAGAGTGCCTATCTGAATGGTGCTGCTTTGAAGTTCCTCAATTGTGGTTGCGGTCGGCTGGTATTTTGGGCTGGTTAAGCCCTCCGAATTCAGAGTATATTCTTGTGTGGTTGCTTCTGGAAGTGTCGGGCTCACCTTTGTTGTGGCAGACCCTTTACCCTGATTGAAAATATTAAATGATCCAAAACCGAATGATGGAATTTCCCCAAAAAATGGCCAACCTTTGGAGTCTGGCTTGGTTTGGGTTGTCGGTTTTGGCCCATACACGCTGAAAAACCCATTGATAGAACTGATGAGAGAGAAGACCACAAGAGTCCCACGCAGAAGCAGCATTCTGCCCCTCTAATGTCGTGCTGGGCCACTGCTCACATGGTGTCTGACTTTCCGAGGAATGCCCACCGGATGCACTGGGCTTCTGCAGCAAATAATCTAAAGTAGAGACACAAAACACATTGATATCCTCTCAGTTTACTTCAAGTAAGTTATACTATAGACGTTCTTCCATTGCGCCTGTACGCAAACCCATTTAAGTTTAAGCCTTTGAGTTTAGTAGTTTCATACCCAATCTCACTTCTTCCTGCTGTCACAGAGGTGGCCTCAACTCTCCATTGACAGAGCAATTATAGAGGCAGGGCTCTTTAAGAATACTAATAGAAGACTAGAGGTCTCTTTGTGGCAGTGTATATATGGGGGCGGTGTAGTAGGACGTATAGAGGCCCGGTTTCTTTGTGGAGCTGTGGGCTAATTTTGGAGTATAAAGCTGATGGCCTGTAGCCTCAGTGAGAGGAGTTGAATTTGATGAAATTTCTCTCGGAGTGACTTTCTTTCTTTCTTTCTTTGCAGCCCCCGCGTTCCTCTTTCTCGCTCTCTCTCGCACTCACTTTTTCTCCCCCTCACGCAATTGATTTGTTCTTGAAAATGCAATAAACTCTCTACTCTCCCACTGGGAATAACATCGGTTGATTTTGGTCAGTAAATAGCAGGATAAGTATTTTGAAATTCTCTTTCATTTCCTTTCTTTCTGTAACCCAATTGTGTCTTATCCATCTCTCAATGCCATCTGTATCGCAGAAATAGCCTCCCTCAGAGTCTTTTTAAAAGACAGAACCTTCTCCGCTTAATGAGGTTTGCTTACTAATACTAGATTAAATCAGCTAACTGGCTCTGGGCTAATGGGTTTAAAAGAGATTGATGGATTGCAGATTTGTCTTTCAGAAAGCGCAAAAATCTGCCACGATCTAAAGGTGCACATTGACCTGTGTGATAGCTTATGGATTATTAGTTCCTGGGTAACTGAACAATTAAGAGTCGATATGCATTTACTCGACCCTTTCATATAAGTTTAATAGCTGCTGAAAAAAAAAAACATAACAGCAAATTTACAAACATGAAAACATTATATAAAGATTTAGAGTTTAAAAAGGGTGTTGTATTTTGTTATACAAGTACATTAAAAAATCTTACCAAACTTTTGAAACTTTTGGTAATGTCATATGCTCATAATATAATTACAATTAAAATACCTTTTATTTTAAAATATTTAAAATGTAATTTATTCCTGCAATGGCAAAGCTGCATTGCCAGCAGCCACAGTCGCCACATGATCCTTCAGAAATCATTCTAATATGCTGCTCTGCTGGCCAAGAAACAGTTATTACCACAGTCAAACATAATTGTGCTGCCTAATATTTTTGTAGAAACTGGGATAATTTTTTCAGGATTCTTCAATTGAAAGTTCAAAAGAACAGTGTTTATTTTTTTGTAGCAATGTAAAAGTTTTACTGACACTTATGATCAATTTAATCCATCTTTGCTGAACATATGCATTCATTTCTTTGGGAAAAAAATACATGCTGGAAAAGTCAGTTGACATTGCTTCACTTTGGAAAATGAAGGTCAACACATTGCACAGTACCCAGTATAATATATTCTGGTTGTACATGTACACAACATATTTTACTGACACTATTTCTGGCATACAGTACATGCATTTTTCAACTAACGTAACACTCCACAGGGGGCACTGTTGAAGCCTGGCTGATTCGTAGTCATTATTGTCATCACTAGTCAGACTGTTTACTCATTACCACACACCACCTGCTTTTAGCGAAGAAGTCCTGTCTTCGGGGCCGCCGCTAGCAAGGTGAAAGGTGGTGATGATTCTAGGGGCCCCCGGCATTAGGGGGGCCCTGTGATTTTAACCATTAAAAGCTGTATTACTATCAAAAAATATATCAGACACTCTAGCTTTCTCTGCCCCCACCTTTGTCTTTCTCACCTTCTGAAACGTTTAATTTCAGAAGAACAGTTTCACCAGTGCTAAATGCCTCAGTAAGTCATACCCCACAGGAGCTTGTTAAACAGCATCACAAACGCGGCTGTGTGCATGTGTCAGTGTCTGTGCTGAACAGAACACCTAAATGACTCTATAGCACTGCGCTTTACTATTAGGCCCCCCTCTCTTTTGTTCTTTCCCTGCCTCTATCCATTTCTCTCACTCTTCTCTTTCCCTCCTTTCATTGTCATTTTGTTCCACCGTGCGTGGCAAAGAAAGGGCTTCCCAGACCAGGATGTAATCACTCAAGCAGAAAAAGGGAAAAAGCGAGTGCTCAAGAGCTACTCCTGATTTAACACTACACATTTAGTCCTCGCCTGAAATCTTTCCTTTGTTGAGTTATTTTTATTTTAGGGAATATATTTCACCATAGAGTGTCTGTAACCCACAATTAATTCTTAAACTCATTACCATCCTAAAACATATTACAATTATCATCCAAACTATCACCATTTTCATTTGTACTCAGTGGTTATCAAATGGTTTTGTTTCAAGGTTTTGCAATGGAAGTATTGGCCTAACATAAGACCAAGGGCCGGTTGCATAGACCTCTAAGACTAGTCTTAAAAGCTAGACATCAAATTTGTTTCTTTTAGACTTTTCATAGCTTTTTTAAATCAGTTACATCAAAACGTAGATTGGCCTAATTTGATACCGAAGTAAGACTGACTGCCCCTGAATAACTGCTAGTGGGTCATAATAGAACTTAAGACACTGTCTTAACGTAATGGCTATGTTTATGCAACTGGCCCCAAAAGTGCTTAAACATTTCAAAGTTTCAAAATCTTGGTAGCCTGTTCGTGTTGGCATTAACTTAATTTCTTTTCCCAATATACATTTTATTTGAGCCACAACACAGTAGATTGCAACTGGATGCACACCTTTTGATATGGGAAGAATTTTTCTACCTTTTACAAATATATATTTTTTATCATACCTATATATATGGTTAGTTGCATTTTATATTGTGCATTCAGCATTATTTTCCCCAGCTTTCTGCAACCCTGTCAGACCTAAATTCACCAGTTGAGAACCACTGATCTAAATAACGTTGTGCATCACCATCTATCATAACTTAACCAATGAGAAGAGGATCTTAATCAGAAGAGGATCTTAATGAAACTATTAGGGGACTGAGAGAAGGTTAGAAGTGTCCTTCTCTCAATATACGTGTGTTTAAAGGAGGTCTAGCGCTGAGGACCTTATTAAGTGGTGACAGATCGACTAGTCATGGTATCAATTATTTTAACAGGCCTCTAGACGTGCATGACGGCTCTGGGAATCATTGGCTCACGCCTTCATGAAACCAAAAGATTTATTCACCAAGCCTCTCTGGTTCTTATCTTATAGACATTGTGGGGGAGGGGATATTTATGACCTGCAGCCATAAAAAAAAAAAAAAACACACACACACACACAGATGCCTATAAAGGGGTTTTCCTTTAAACACAGTCTAAAGATTTTTAGAGACAGCAAAAGCCATTAGCCTATAACCTTAACCTCAAATGAACCCAACCATGAAACAGAGCAGCCATGGTCTGGTGCATCATAATCTAAATACAGCCTAGTCCTAAACTACAAAGTCTAGGGATATTTAAGGTTGGTTTACCAGAGACTACGAAGTATTTTAGTAGTAAAATAGCTTAACTCTTAGAAAAAAAGATTCGGAACTGTAGGGTTCTTGACTCAATTTTAAAGAACTCTTCATACCAAAAAGGTTCTAAGGAGAAATTTCTTAAATTATTGCATAATACTTTAATATGTTATTTACATTTTTCTAGTGAGAAAGTATGTTACGTACAAGCTGCTTAATTCATAAAATTTTATTAAAATTAAAAATGAATTAAAACTAAATCCATAAAAGGATCCAATGACTGGAAGAGCCCCCCTAAATCACCTCAATAGACTGGTTTGGGTGTTGAATGTGCTCCCAGTGTTAACAGTGTTTCTCCTCCCATTCCCTCACACTGCGAAACACTAGGCTAAAAACTGTTGACTCCATGTACACAATCATTTTCCACATCAATAGTTTTCCTTATAGTTGTCAGTCATCACAGTGTTCATTAAAAGAGTGTTATCAAGTTGCAAGCCTGAATGGATCAATCCATTTATGTTTAGTCTATATGATGTGCATGTATATTGATGAATTATTTGTCCTGATTGTAGTTTTTTGCTCCCTGCCATCCACCATCACTGCTGGGTGTTTTATTTTATCCCCTGCTCACAATATCATTATACACACTCAAAATACAGTTATATTTGTCTATCATTCAAATTATTTAAGATGTTTTTATAGGTGCTTATCAATGTGGTCCGAACAACCTGTTGCCATATGTGACAGTTAACTCCTTGGCAATTTCACTGTAATTTCCAAATGTTGCAAATATTTTTCACTGCTTTCTGTCTTGGCACACACATAATGCTCCTCATCAGAAGTCAATTACACTTGGCTGTGAAAACATGATAAATGACCTGTCACGTTAATGTTTTCGTGGGCTTTTTTTCTTAAAGCATCCGGATCACCTTATTATCTTAAAACGCACAGGCTGCTATGCTGGCTGCCTTCGCCATGGTTACCAGAAGAGCAGAATGCGTCTGAAACGCAGAGCTCTTCCCACACAGCACATATGTGAATGTGTGAAGAGGTCTGAGATGCTACACAACCATCCGTTTAGCATGATCAAGAGCATGAGCTGTGGCTATAGAGCAAATACAGATGTTTATGTACCTGACACACACATTTCTGGCTAATGTTGTCACATTTATACACCTAAATCAGGATTTACAGACAACTGCAGTGAGGCTGTAGCTTCTATAATGAGATATTTCTTGAAAGATGAAGGACAGAAGGAGAAACTTACCTTTCTCCCTGAGGAGAAGAGGAAAACAGAGAATCCAGAACAGCCACCAGCACTTCACTGCAGGAGAGAGAGATCTGTCTCTCTGTGCGTATGGGAGAGAAATCGTTTTTGGTCACACACTCTCCCTCCCTCTTTCTCTCTCCTCCCCTCTTTCGCTGCATCAGTAGTCTAGCGTAGGATTCAGATGCACAATATCTGGACACACCTCGCTGAGCAGATTGTTAGAGAGCAGAGAGCAAGCACTGTACAGCAGGCAACCGTCAAGGAATTAAGCATCCTGCACAGAAGAAAAACACACATGCTCTAAAACACACCGTGAATACATAAACGCACATGCACCATAGCATATACATACAAATATGTAGCGTGCACAACAATTACACAAGATACATACAAGAATTAAAAAGCAGAACGTACACAAGAATAAGAAATATTTGAATATTTAATCATATTTTAACATACATTTTATTTACATTTAATTTAAAATGTATTCATATATTTATGTTTAATTACAAAATTGTATACATACTTTTAATGAATTATAAAATGAAATTTTAACCTAAAACGTGTAAAAAAAAACTGAATTTGAAGAAACTCTGTCTCTGACGATCATAACAAAACATTGCAGCACACTTCAGCCCACGAACAATAAAATGTCACGCTTCTGAGTTGACTTTTGCCACACTTCAGCTTCTTGTCAATAGAATGTCTTATCTCTGATCCCTGTCAAAGATAGCCAATAATAATCCATTCACAATGTTCCTCCAGGGAGAGGGAGCATTCTGGGATATGATTGCCTCTCTGATCCCAAGGAATTCTCCAAATTTAGAAACAATCAGAATTGTCCCATCCCAAGGAAACATAATTTCCTGATGGAAAGCCCAACTTTGTCAAATTGGATGGAGCCAGTAAGTCTCAATACCAATGCCGGTTTGACCACACACACACACACACACACACACACACACACACACACACACACATCCATTTTTGCTCCAGATCAGTACATCTCACGAGAGCAGGCACCAAAGGTAATGTTTTTGAGGACAGGATGTTTTAATAAGGTTAAAGGAGTAGCTCACTTTAAAATGAAAATTAGCCAGTGATTTATTCACCCTCAAGCCATCCTAGGTGACTTTCTTCTTTCAGACGAATACAATCGGAGTAACTAATAATAAACACTTAAATTAATAAACACCCTGACGCTTCTGAGCTTTATAATGCAGTGCATTGCACCATCAGTTTGACTTTGAAGCTCAAAAAAGTGCATCCATACATCATAAACAAACTCCACATGGCTCCGGTGGATTAATAAAGGCCTTCTGAAGCAAAGCCATGAGTTTGTGTAAGAAAAATTTTCATAATTAAAACTTTGTAAACTAAAATAACTAGCTTCCAGTTCCAGGCAAACGGCTATATGCAACTTACAGTATGACGTCAGAAGTAGCGTAGTGCGTCATGGCGTAGCGTAAATATCAGCAGTACGATGCATTTCTGTCGTTACAAACCTGTAGGCTTTATATCTTTTGGGGAAGACAAAAGAAGGTTTTCTGAATAATGTCTCTGTATTTTTTGTCCAAACAATGAAAGTCAGTGGGGTCTAGTGTTGTTTGGACCACAACATTATTCAAAATATCTTCTTTTGTGTTCTACAGCAAAGGAAGTGTGAATTTCAGATTGAGGGTTTTGGGATTAGTGTAAATTTATAGTAAATAATTTATAAAATGATGACATCACATTCTGACTAAATGGGCAAAAACATTGCAAAAGGCCATATTTTATTAATATGTAGCAATCTCTCAGTCTTCCTGGCATCTAGTTTTCAATAAAAAGTTAAACAATTGTATTACAAGACACTTGCCAGGAACAAGACACCACTGTCCTCTTTTCATATTGCTGCAAAGCCATTTGCTCTAGAGGCCTCTTCAGAAGAAATCCTTTTTTAAAATTAGATAAACCATAACCCAATGTGAAGTCATTAAGCTCAACTCTATTACAGAAAACAACAGTTTCTGTTCTTACAGAAAACAACTAGGACTACCACGGAGCACAATATTCTCCTACTGTATTCTATTTAAAGGCCCACTGAAGTGCCTTGGAATACGCAGCTTTGTATGATGCGTCTACTGTCTATTCAAATAGCCAATAGCGTTTAGTTTATCTCACAGACTGCAAGTCGTACTTGACAGCACCATGAAAGCGAATCCGAGCGCTGATGATACGTTGGATTCAATAGTAGAGGTGTGAATGAATTCTAGCCATTTCATTCTTAACCAATGTACAGTTGGAAACCAGAATAAAACTCGTTTGAGCAACCGAACACACATCTCCAACTTATATTGCTCCGTGACGTGTCAAACAGGTGGTATTTATAGTATAGGGGCTTTAGATTCTAGAGAGCATTTGATTGGACAGAAGATATGATGAGAAGCTGAAGTCCGCGTGATGATGTCATAGAAATCCGTGATCCATTTAAGCGGAAGTGAGAGACTACGTTTTATTTTGTCATTGTTTTGGAACACACCAGCTTATTCATAACCTTAAGGCTCACATATTCATACTAAAAGCTAAAAGGAAAAAAAAAAAAAATGTTGATTTCAGGGGGCCTTTAAAGACCCCCTGTGGTGAAAATCAAGCTTTTAATGTTGTTTATATGTCTATGTGGTATTTTTTATATTAAAACAAACCATGTGCAAATGCACAAGTCAACACCATTGCTGAGTATTTTCTCCTTAAAACTGCAGTGAACCAAAGACGGTCTCAAAAACACGGTTTGAAATTGCCGGTGTTTCTTACGTCATAAACTACCTTGAAACCAATCACGTCAAAGTGCCGGCGGGCTTTTGCATATCATAAACTATTCTCTGAAGCAGGGGGGAGTCTCAAGAGAAGGCAGGTTATCCTGGTATATTTTTCTGTTGATATAAAAAATTGGGTTCATTTAGCAATACAACAGCTGAATTATGTACAGTATATTACGATGTTATGATAAATATCCCTTTCTTCATTGACTTTCAAAAGCGTTTCAAAGGATGCTGATTTTTAGAAGGCAGCTGTCTGACTCTGAGATGGCGAACGGGAACATGGTTCATGTAACATTAGCAACACATTATTAGCTTTTTGATAACGTAGTCGAGCCAAAGGCTAATCATATTAATTACCGTTATGCGTCCGACGATGTAGAGAGCCATACATAAAACGCATTACCATTCTGATACATCGACTTGTAGACGAGCCTGTATGAGTGAGTCGAGGCGGGGATCATCCGCATATATTAAATGAAGCAAGGGTGTAGAGTTACATTCAAGCTATTTTTTGGGATTTTTAGGGATAAAATTATTGACTACAGGGGGGCTTTAAATATTTGGTAACAATTGTAATGAATGTGTTACACTGAGCATCCTAAAATCATGTACAAGGATGTTACATAAGGATCCCCTATGCTCTGACTCCATATTGTTGTGTCTGACTGCCTGAGCTGCACTCTGACTAGACTATATAAGGTGGACCGGGTTCCCCCTCCTGACCCTGTGTGCTTTATGTTCACCCACCCCCCAGCATCCGGAGGAGCGCACAAAGGCTGCCTCTGATTGAGATAAGTACCTTTGTCTCCGGGGAACAATGAATCATAACAGTCTGCATTAAAGCTAAAAGACACAACTTGCCTTTAATGTGCAGTTTTCCTTCCTAGGCCGTCCAGCTTACGGATGGATGTGGATCTGAATTGATTGCACACATAGCCAGATATATCTATAAATGTCATGGTTCCTTTAAATACAATATTGAGTTTTCCATACAGAGTCGCAAAGCTACTAAATAGAACACGTCAAATCAGTCCCTTTTGAGTATCCGTGACAGTTAGGATGCTGCCTAATATGTAGGTAACTTACTAGGTTATGGAACAATAATAATGTATGTCAATATTTCTGTAAGCAACCAAGTGAATTAAAACAGCAGCAGGCTATCATATGCAGAGAACATTCATTTATCAGAGCAGATAAATTGAGATTTCCTATGGGACATAAAAAGCAGGTGCTCACAAACACACAAACATGCCAGTTCAAAGCGAGAATCTATTGCAGGATTGTGTGCGTGTCTGCTTCATAATTTCATATTCATTTAGGTGACTCATGCAAACGGTAAACTAGCACCTAGTTTCAGGCTAGCAGCAGGGAGAAATTTTTAGCAACCCGTTAGTAAGTCCATGCGCACATGGGCCTATTTGAAGGAGGTGATCGCTAGCGTGTGTGTGGGTAAGCACTAATATAGCTATCGTTTCTTGGTGTGAACGGGCCTCAAGAGTAAATTGAGCGTGTTGAGAAAAAGAGGGCCGCAGGAGAGTGTAACATATTGGGTTTGGACCAGCAGCGGTTGCTGACATGCAGGCAGATTATAACGGATCAATGTGCACATGTTTAATGCATCAAACCCTGTCTAAGCAGCGGGCAAAACACACAGGGAAATTACACTGAACTTGTAATGGTATGCAAAGAACAGAGTCAAAGCTTCATGGGTGAGCAGAGGGGGGAAGAACCAAAAAAATAAACTGTGAACCTTGCACAGAGGAAGTTCAACCCTACCCTGTCTCACTGGCCCCAACTCTGAACAATACTCGCCTACTGAGAAACAATACAAGGGAAGGGTCTACTGGACACAATGTGTAGTTGCCCAGTGTAGCTTTTTACAGTACTCAATGATATTTTTATCTCCAACACTGTTTTTTAAATGGTTATTTTTTTAAGAGTGACACTTATACACAGACTATGGGAGACATACTGGCATTGAAATTGTTTCAATGTGTAAAATTTTTAAATTACAATGTTAGCTAGATTAGAAACAATATACCACAGCACACAATAAAATCTTTGAACTCTTATGATATAAATGGGACAAAGCTTTTCATAACTATAAGAATGGACATCCAGCTATTAAAATGATTAGTTTTTGCTGCCACCTTGTGGGATAGAATGGAAGCTACGGCTTAAAGTTTAAATGTCTGCTTCAAGTTGTATTTCTAACAATAAAAAGCTGTTGTAAAAAAGAGCTGTTGTATATTTTTTATTTGTTGCCGACTTTTTTCATATAGACAATAAAGAGAAATGTATTTTAAACTACTGTAAATATTTTGTTTTTACCGTGAAACTCTCACAACTACGTTTTATTGTTTGTGATGCTATTAAATGTTTTTATTTTAATAAAGCATAGTAGGCTATTTGCGGTTTATTTTGGCGCGCGCCAGGTACTTTTAGAGCATGCACGTGCTTGTTAGTTTGTTTGAAAAATAACCGTTGGTCTTGTGTCATCGTCCTACAACAAAATAGTATTGTATAGTAACGTTACATTTAAATGCCGTCGAGTGGCGATAAATATGTGACTTGGCAGGACATTGTGTGTTTATAGCGAAATTGTCAGTTTAAAACAAGAACTAGAATTGCTGTCATGAGCGCTACACTCCATTTGACATGATTTATCTCACACAACTAAGAGAAAAGTGTACTGAAAAAGATTGGAAGCAGCGACATACATGAAAATTAGATCACCAGTGTAAAGTGTTTATACAATGACAGCTAAAGTACCTGCTCAAAAACGAGTGCAGACTAGAAACCTGCCAGTGACCGACTGCTGAACCAACCAGCCATTTGTAAGTTGAAACTCACATCAGCGCGAGTGGACAATCTGCAGCACAGACTGTTGCTGGTAAGTGGAACTCCACTTTATCAGTGTTCTTTAAGAGTGCTATAGTGAAAGCTTTTTATTATTTTTTATTTAGTTATTCAATGCCACAAAAGCAAGGTTATACTGTCCATAATCACATTATCACATTGTTAAAATTAGCTGACAGGAAAAATGTAAATACATTTATTTCAGTGCTTTCAAAGCATTACAGTTTTTGTTTTTAGTTTGTTCCAAAAGATTTACAAATTATTTAAAGTCATTTATAAAATGTGAAAAAAATGTGGTTTGCAAAAAGTCTATTTCTTTTATGCTATTTTCCTGATAAAATAAACATGCTCTTTACATTCCAAATTATCATTCAGAAAATAAAAAAAAGCACATCAAATATTACTCGTTTTCTATTCATTTCGATTTATAAACCTTTCCAAAATGATACTGTGTGGATACAATAATTATTATTAGAAAAACAGATGCAAATACTTTTGTTGTTGGCAAAATTTGTATGAAACATTGAGTTTAAATCTTTCCAAAATGTGCGTAACAGGATAAATTCTGTTTTACAAGGAAACATTTCCTTAATTTTGTTATTGATATAAAATGTGTTATTGATAGATGCTTTGTCCCTTGCAAGAGATATTACCAAATAAAGAAAATCAAATCTTGCTGCAGTAAAATATACAGAACAAAGAGCATTTCATATAGCCTTATTGATTTAAAAAAAAAAAATCAACATTATCAATGTAAATATTTCCAGAAATATTATCCATGTTCATTTCTATTGAACTAGTTCTTTAAAAGTAACCCCACACTCTTTGGAATTGCATCAAGAACAATAGCAAAGACTCTTGGTTTAACCGGTAACCGAAATGAATTCAGTATGCTGTGATATTCAGTATATATTCAGTATGACAACAGATATCCATTGGAATTAACCAATGACTAAAATATCCCCTTCACTGAACCAATAGTAATTTGTTTTTAAATATGTCTTTGTTATTCCATATGAAATAATTCTGTGGTGAGAAATATACCAATTTTTATGCTAGCAGGGCATGTCTGTAAACACTGGCCAATTTAACCGGGATTTTGTCAACAGAAAAATTACACTTCAACAAAAAGCGGAAACTATTAAATATATAATGGGAAATACAGTCCAAAGACTTCCTCTTGATAAACTCTATCAGCCATTACATTTGGAAAATGTCATTAAGTGTACTATAATCTAAGCTCTTCAGTGTTACAAATTACCTCCTATTTTAAGTAACGTGGATTTTTTTCTCCAAATAAAGTAAGAAAGTCTCTAATCTAATCACCATATGGAGGCACATCTAATGATAAAGATGTATATGCAGATCTAGATACCCTCCGCCTTTGCCAATAATACCCTCCCATATATTGATATCCCTTATTAACCACTATTTAATTTTGTTTTCTCAACAATTGGCTCAAAATGTAACTGACTCCTTTGCTTTTCATTTTTACAAACTACTACACCGAGATATGTTAAATATTCTTTATTTAGAGGAACAATCTTTGAGGGGTTCAATAGAGATTTATCTGAATTCATTGGCCTGAATCAGCAGTGAATGCATCAATATGTCTAGCCTAATTATTAGGGTTTTCTGAGTGAGCAGGAACTTTCCTACAACTGTTACGGACATCTCTCAGAACGAACTCCTGAATTAGCCATGAATGCGCTCAAAAAGCATAGAGTAAAGGTCAATATTAAGCGACAATACAATTTGATAACTATGACAACACATTCAACTATAGCACATCACCATTAGCATTAATGAATCCACCTGTTGGTGATTACCATCAACAGGCTGACACATGACAACCATATATATAGGTTATATATATATATATATATATATATATATATATATATATAAAATGCTTTGACTATTTACGGTGATTTGATGTTGGCTTAATACTTTTTTTAATTTACTATCTATCTTTGTGACTAAATCTTTCAAATGCTGAATATTGCTTTTAAACTGCAAGTAAATAAATGATATCATGCAGGGTGCATTTGATTGAATAATCTGTTGATCTGAGATATAAAAAATAATCCGAAATGTGGTTTAAATATGGTTTGCATACATTTCCAGAACAGAAATCTGTATTCTTTATGAAAACATGTTGAAAATGATTTCATTTTGTTAACCTATTCAAGGTAAAGATTTTTACAGAGTCTTTTGGATACCTCTTTTTTTATCACTTCATACCATCTTTACCAACAGCCAGAAAAAAAAAATCACCATGTTTTTAGGGAAACAAATGTATATAAACTAGGCTATACGAAAAAAGCAAACCCCCCAGTAAAAACCTTCAGAATACAGATAGCAATACAACTGCAAAGTTTGATGTAAGTGCAACTGAAGTGGAGATTTCTGAAAAAAAAAATTGTTTTAAGAAAATGGCCTTTAAAAATGTGTACTGCATCTGAAATCTACAGACAGGTTCTAGAAGCAGAACAGCCCAAAACCTGAAAGTTACCCAGTGCATGAAAAAACAATGGTTTCGCGTATAAATTGCACGATAAGCACAATGCGTGCTATAGAGACGCATTTACGTGAGAACAGACAAAAGTGAGCCTACTTTTTATTTTACTTTATTTTCAAATGTACGTTTCTTATTGTAATTTTGTTTGGAGTCAATTAAACATTTAGTTCTTGAGTTTTTTTGTGAGAATGTGATCAGGACTTCCAAAAGATGTGATTTGTCTAGAAACTGGTGATGACACATTCTGAGAATTTTTATAGGCAAGACACTACAAGCAAAAACTCATTTTCGTGTATAAATTGCACGATAAACACACTGCTGCTATAGAGACGTATTTAGTGTGATCGGGTTGGGGGTACAGGGCTTGTTAGGGCTTCTTCTCCTTGTTTTATGAGAACTATGTTATTAATGTCACGGTAGATGTTTTCTCTGTTTCCTTCTAGTCTCGTGTTTATGTTGTATGAATGCACGTGTGTGAGGGGTGTGTCTGTATGACATCACTTGATCCGCTCCAGCTGCTCATCATCACATCACCAGCTGCAGTTGATCATCACCACACACACTATTTATACTCACCGTTGTTCTCTCATCCTTGTCAGATCGTTGTTTCATGTGGTTCGTATTGGTGTACCGGTGTCCTGTTCCTGCCTTGTGTTCCTGTTTCAAGTTTCTACGTTTGTCTCACCATCGTCTCTTCATCGCACCACTTCACGGATCCTGACCATCTTGTCCCTGCGTAACCGTTACCATCTGTTTGCACTGCCGACTCTGTTATACTTATTAAACTGTTAACTTGCAATTGCTTCCTGTCATTCATCCAAGGCCGTGACAGAACGATCTGACCCTAAGGATGGAAGCAGCGAGTTCACCGCGGAGCCCCGTGGACGAGTTTATTCATCATAGCACCAGGAGAATGGATGTTCAGCAGAGAGAGATCAGCGATACAGGTCGCGCAGTGCAAGCCTTGGTGACGCAGGTATCCGAGCTCACCCAGCATATCCAACGGCTTCAGATTCCCACTGCGCCGCCCACACCAACCGTTCCCCCACCACTTCCAGAGAGACCCGCGATGTCGGAGCCCCGCCTGCCGGTACCTGAGCATTATTCCGGGGAACCAGCCTTTTGTAGAGCATTCCTGACCCGTTGCACGATGCATTTTGCTCTGCAACCACGCACGTTTGAGACTGAACAGGCAAAAGTGGCTTTTGTACTAACTTTGCTTACAGGAAAGGCAGCGCTCTGGGGAACGGCGGTGTGGGAGAATCAGAATCCATGCTGCGCCTCGTTCCAGACCCTCGCCGCCGAGATGAAGAAAGTTTTTGACCGGGCGGTCTCGGGAAGGGAAGCAGCCAGAACATTGACGGAACTACGTCAAGGTAACAGATCGGTCTCAGACTTTTCTATAGAGTTCCGGACTTTGGCGGCGGAGTGCGGCTGGAACGAGGAGGCGCAGTGGGATATGATCTTGCATGGGCTGGCTGACCACGTCCAGAAAGAGATCTACGCCCTGGATCTTCCTACCACACTGAACAGGCTGATTGATCTTGCTCTGCGGGTGGACGCTCGGCTAGCTAGGATCGAGCGACGTGTTCCGTCCACCCGTACCTTCGGAGGAGTCGACGTTCCCAGATCCAGCGGCAGGGACGTGGTCAGCCCCGTCTTCGATCCCAAGCCCATGCAGGTGGGTCGAGCTCGGCTTTCCCGGGAGGAGAGGGAGAGGCGGAGGTCCCAGGGCCTTTGCCTGTATTGTGGAGGAGCGGGACATTATGCTTACAACTGTCCGGTAAAAGGGCCAAGCCCGTTAGTAAACTTGAGGCTACTATCGGGTGGGATCTCCGCCAGGAAGACCTCATCGACTACATCTACCTCCACGCTCCTCCCGGTTAGACTAAGATGGTCAGTCCACAGGCACGATTGTCTTGCACTGTTGGACTCCGGGGCGGAGGGTAATTTTATGGACTATAATTTCGCACTTACATTCCAGATTCCCCTCCGACCTCTCACTCACCGGATTTCAGTTCACGCATTAAATGGTCAAGAGCTTCCCATCATTTCCCACACCACTGAAGACATCACACTTATTACCTCTGGCAACCACACCGAGACTATTTCTTTTCTTATTTTGGACTCACCCCTGGCACCCGTTGTTCTCGGACATCCCTGGCTGATCAAACACAACCCTCGTGTGGACTGGATTAATAAAGCCGTGCTGGAGTGGAACAAGGAATGTCATAAGTCTTGTCTTGTGTCTGCTTGTTCGTCTGTATCTGTTTCTGTGTTGCAGGAGGAAGCAGGGGATTTGTCTAACGTGCCCGTGGAGTATCTGGACCTAAAGGAAGTGTTCAGTAAGTCTCGTGCTGCTTCTCTCCCTCCGCATCGTCCCTATGACTGTGCTTTAGATTTACTGCCAGGTAAGTCTCCGCCTAAAGGCAAGTTATATTCACTTTCGATTCCTGAAAGAGAGGCTATGGAGAAATATATTTCTGATTCTCTGGCAACCAAGTTCATTCGCCCTTCCTCTTCTCCAGCGGGGGCGGGGTTCTTTTTTGTGGGGAAGAAAGATGGATCGTTGCGACCTTGCATTGATTACCGAGGGTTGAATAACATCACGGTAAAGAATACTTATCCTTTACCGTTGATGTCTTCAGCCTTCGAGAGGTTGCAGAGAGCATCTATCTTCACAAAATTGGACTTACGTTACGCTTATCATTTGGTTCGCATTAGGGGGGGAGATGAGTGGAAAACTGCTTTTAACACCCCTAGGGGGCACTTTGAATATTTGGTTATGCCGTTCGGGCTGTCCAACTCCCCAGCAGTTTTCCAGGCACTGATCAATGACGTGTTGCGAGATATGATCGATCAGTTCATATATGTTTACCTGGATGACATATAGATTTTTTTCTTCGTCTCTCCAGGAGCATGTGCAACACGTCCGACGAGTGCTTCAGAGGTCGCTAGAGAATGGGCTTTTTGTCAAGGCGGAGAAATGCGATTTTCATGCACAGTCTGTTCCTTTACTAGGGTACATCGTGTCGTCCGAGGGAATGCGGATGGACCCTGAGAAGATCAAGGCTGTGGTTGATTGGCCAAGTCCAGATTCACGCAAGGCCCTGTTGAGGTTTCTGGGGTTCGCCAATTTTTACCGGCGTTTCATTCGCAATTTCAGCCAGCTAGTCGCGCCTCTGACTGCCTTGACCTCCCCCCGAACTGCGTTCAGGTGGTCGGACTCAGCCGAGGCTGTATTCTCGAAACTGAAGAGTCGCTTTGTTTCGGCTCCTATTCTCATAGCCCCTGATTCATCACGTCAGTTCGTGGTGGAGGTCGACGCATCAGAGGTGGGAGTAGGAGGAGTGTTATCCCAGCGTTCACCTGTGGACGACAAGGTGCACCCTTGTGCGTTTTTTTTCACATCGGTTATCCCCAGCCGAACGTAATTATGACATTGGTAACAGAGAGTTGTTGGCAGTCAAGTTGGCGTTGGAGGAGTGGCGTCACTGGTTAGAAGGGTCGGGGGTACCTTTTATTGTCTGGACTGATCATAAGAATCTCGAATACATCAGAACTGCTAAAAGATTGAACTCCAGGCAGGCTCGGTGGGCACTTTTTTTCGGTCATTTTGATTTTACTCTCTCTTACCGTCCGGGTTCCAAGAACATCAAACCCGACTCATTATCTCGCATATTTGATTTTTCTGAACGCCCGTCTACTTCCGAGTGTACTTTATCCGAAACCATATTTGTTTCAACACTCACATGGGAGATCGAAGCGAAGGTCAAGAGAGCCTTAGAAGGGGTAACGCCTCCGCCCGGATGCCCAACGAACCGTTTGTTTGTGCCGGAGGGATTACGGTCTGACGTTATCCAGTGGGGTCACAGTTCCAACGTAGCTTGTCATCCAGGAGTTAATCGCACTGGGTTTTCAGTCAAGCAACGATTTTGGTGGCCAAGTATGGCTCGCGACATTCACGATTTCGTTTTGGCTTGCTCAGTTTGTGCCATTGGTAAGTCTTCCAATCAACCTCCAGATGGGTTTCTCCAGCCGTTGCCGGTGCCTTCGAGACCCTGGTCCCATATCGCTCTAGATTTCATTACCGCCCTCCCACCCTCTCAGGGTAACACAGTGGTTTTAACTGTGGTGGACCGATTCTCGAAGGCAGCACATTTCATTCCCTTACCCAAATTGCCTTCAGCTAAGGAGACAGCGGCAACGATCATGGATCACGTCTTTCGGTTACATGGCCTCCCGATAGACGTGGTTTCCGACAGGGGTCCCCAATTTGTGTCCAAATTTTGGCGAGAGTTTTGTAGATTACTGGGGGCGACTGTTAGTCTGTCCTCTGGGTTTCATCCCCAGAGCAATGGTCAAACTGAGAGAGCCAACCAGGATTTGGAAAGAACGTTGCAATGTTTGGTTTCCAAGAATCCTTCCTCATGGAGTCAGCAACTGTCAATGGTGGAGTACGCCCACAATACGTTACCAGTGTATTCTACGGGCCTATCTCCGTTTGAGTGTAGTGTAGGTTACCAGCCACCAATTTTTCCTAGTCTGGAGTCCGAAGTCCTGGTCCCCTCCGCCCACGCCTTCATCCAGAGGTGTCATCGCACTTGGACTAGAGCCCGCGAGACTCTACTCCGAGTGGGATCACGCACCAAGGTCAAAGCCGATCGCCACCGGCGGAGACCTCCCGTATACGTCGTCGGTTCTAAAGTGTGGCTTTCTACCAAGAACATTCCTCTCCGATCCGTCTTGAATAAACTTGCTCCCAAATTTATTGGCCCGTTTGCTGTCACCAAGAACGTTAGTCCGGTGGCAATCCGCCTCAAACTTCCTCCTGCGTACAGGAGAATTCATCCCGTGTTCCATGTATCCAAAGTCAAGCCCGGGTTTTATGCTCGCATTAATCCGCCAGTCCCGGTTCCCCCACCGCCGCGACTCGTAGATGGGGAACCATCCTATTCGGTCAATCGTATTCTGGATTCTAGACGGAGGGGACGCGGATTTCAGTACTTGGTGGATTGGGAAGGTTACGGTCCGGAGGAGAGAAGTTGGGTGCCTGCTAGAGACATTCTGGATCACTCTCTTATCGATGATTACAATCGACAGGTAAGGGAGTCGGAGAACGCCAGGAGGCGTTCTTAAGAGGAGGGGTACTGTCACGGTAGATGTTTTCTCTGTTTCCTTCTAGTCTCGTGTTTATGTTGTATGAATTGCACGTGTGTGAGGGGTGTGTCTGTATGACATCACTTGATCCGCTCCAGCTGCTCATCATCACATCACCAGCTGCAGTTGATCATCACCACACTATTTATACTCACCATTGTTCTCTCATCCTTGTCAGATCGTTGTTTCATGTGGTTCGTATTGGTGTACCGGTGTCCTGTTCCTGCCTTGTGTTTCAAGTTTCTTCGTCTGGATTCAAGTTTCTACGTTTGTCTCACCATCGTCTCTTCATCGCACCACTTCACGGATCCTGACCATCTTGTCCCTGCGTCACCGTTACCATCTGTTTGCACTGCCGACTCTGTTATACTTATTAAACTGTTAACTTGCAATTGCTTCCTGTCATTCATCCAAGGCCGTGACAATTAAATGTTTTACTATAACAGTGAAATAATCTACTCTACCACAATGTATAGGTTGTTGCTAAGTAAACCTTAAACCATTCAAAATTGCAGATTTTGATCAGTCCAGATTTTGTCTCAATCTCTAAATTATATCATATAAAGTTATTTTCTGACCTTGTTGTATTGACATTTTTTTCTTTCTGTTTCAAAAATAAGAAAAGGAAAGTAGATGGTGTTGATTTTTGTGAAGATAATTTATTTAATTTATTGTCTAAAAAAATTATTTAAAAAAATCCAACATAGAAAATACAAAAAAACATTCATTGACATAAAAAATACAATAAACATCTACAGGCAAGTTCAACTTTCCCAGTGCTACAAAACATCATCATGTGCGAAAATATTAAAATATTGCTTAGAAAATAGAAAGCTGTAGTGTAATTTTTTTTTTTAATTCAAAAAGTATTAATCAAGTCTAATAAGTTAACAAATAATTTCGAGAACTAGTCCTTTTTGAGAGTGATGCATAGAATGAATGATGCATGGCTTACACATTTCAGAATACAAACATTTCAGCCACGTCCGTGTCTTTGCACCATTTTAGTTTGTCCATATTCAGGCAGAGCTTCTCTAGGTACCTCTGGAGCTCCAGGAGGTACAGGTAGTTGGAGGTAACGGGGAAGGCCGTTTCATCTTTGTGCACTGGGGTCTCAGGGTTGGGCAGGGGGCATCCCTGTGAGATGGCCAGTCCCTCCAACGTGCCCAGGAGCGTTTCCAAGTCCACCTGGACCTGCTGGAGGTGCTGGGCTGGAGGCACTCGCAGCCTCAACTGCAGGTAGCTCAAGTGAATGAAAATAGAAGTGAGACCATCAATGGGGGTGTCAATGTCAGGGCCAAAATCAATCTCTGGAGACATCTGGAAGTGCTGTGGAGACATATTTAGAGATTAATGTGCTGAATTGATGAATGTGTTTAATTGCCGACTGTGTCCAAGGGAAGTCACGTCCTTGTCATATACAAAAATTTCAATAAATAATTACATTTCATTTTCTTACATATGTACAATGACAGGATAGAGGTTGACTTGAATTTCCCACTGTGCAAGTTAGTTTCTTTGTCCACAAAAGACAAAGTTACTGCCGAATGATAACATCAAGTTGAATTGAATGCCAAAATTAAAGCCCAATAAAGAAAGAAATGATTTTCTACTCATTGAATTCTGGACTGCTCTAATTTGCCATTGCCATTCAAGAAATAGATTAATGAAACTATGAATTTACATCGCTTCATAGAATATTAATCATAGAATATTGTTTTAAATAGCTGAGAATTAAAACTCAAAATTAAAAAAAAGCTTTGTTAAGTCAAGCTACACGCTCCTGTTCCAATTATAGTTCACCCCAAAATAACTTGAGTGTCATTATTTACTCACCCTCATTGCTATTCCAAACTTGTATGACTTTCTTTCTATTGTGGAACACAAGAGAAATTTGTCTCAGAAAGGAACTGCAAACTTAGTCAACGGTGGCCCACGTTTTATTGACCCCAACATGCTGAAAAATCTTCTTTTGTGTTCCACAGAAAAAAGAAAGGTTACAAGGATAAAAGTTTGGAGCGACATGACGGCAATTAAATCACTGCAGAACATTTACCTCATCCTTGATTTTTTTAATTCTGCTGATGGTAGTTCGGGCCATGATTCGTATCCTGTCTTCTGTAGCTGTGGGTCGGCTGATGCTTATGGCCACCAGAGCTGCCATTGAGAGGCAAAAGATCAGGGAAGAATGCATCTTTCTGCAAAAGAACAAATCATAGTCACGTTTAATTCTATGCAGTGTTAGAGTATCCAAATGTCTAAAAAACTTGTTTACATATATAAAAAAACCTTTTAAATCAATACAGTTACCCTATTTAGTACAGTAAAATAATGAATTCAATTGTTTCAAGTAAGAATATTTTATCAGTCTCATTGACATCAAGGTCATATTGGGATGTTGTATGTCCATGTGGAGAAGAGTGTGTGAATGAGTGAGTGCTTACCTCTGGTGTGTTGATGTGCATATTGAGAAACTCAAGCAGGACTCTCCCTTTTATAGCGGTGGATGATTGACTCATTGCCCCTGTGAATCACCCTGCGCCGGTCTGGTCTGGTTTGCCTAAGTCGTCCACCGTAGGTTTGAAGCCTGTAGAAGAAGCTGTCTACACGTTCTGGTCCGAGACATCACACCAGGTAAGGACACTTCCAGTAAAGGACACTTCCAGTAAAGTGGCCATGTTTTTGTGTATTAGAGGATTTGTTTTTCTCTGTAATTGTATGTTTATACAGAATGTTTATAGTGTGTCATCTTTGTTTTTCATTCTAACATGTTTTTTTCTTCTTCAAATATTTGGTTTCAATTCATGTTTCAAGTGTTGTTCACTAAACAGAAGTTTCCACCCAAATATTTGTCTCTGTAAATTGAAAATTATTTATTTATAATGTGACCCTAAGTAGGATAAAGATTTTTAAAGGGGAAAAAGAACTTGAAGGAAAAAGTACAACAATTGACTGCAATTTCAACTTAATATTAGTTGCTTCTGAAATATTGAAGGACTTTTGAGTGTACTGTAAGTAAGTCATTCAATTATTTATTGTGGATAAAATGATGGGCGATAATGACCACAGACATGAGAAACTGAAAAGGAAAAATCTCCTCTTTTGTTTCTCTTGTTATTTATGTAAAAGTGTTGTAACAAGACCTACTTAAAAAAATAAAATAAAAAAAAAACATGCAGTACCGTACATCAAATTAAAATGCAGTGCTTGAGGAAAAATTAGGCCTTGTGAATTCCTTTTGTTGTAACATAGGACAAAAAGAAAGGTTGTATCCTTGACTTGCTGCCTTGCCTGCCTGCCAGTCAATGGCTTTGCAGGCAGCATTTGTGCAGGTCTGAAACTGATTTCGGACAGGATTCTGAGAGAGCTTTGGTGATGAAGCCAATATTCAATTACTACCTAATTTAATCGTTCAAAAATATTCACTTTACTCATCAACCGCAACTTTTAGATGCCATTTTGTTCATTTTTATTTGAACCGTCACAGAATCAAAGGCACAGGATTGCCTTCAGAAATTGATCATATAAAGGTATCTCAGTGGAAAGGATGTGATACAATCACAGGATTAGGACGTATATACCTTGTTTTCTTCCTACCTCCATATGCCGCCTGTGGAGCATTTTTCAGCATTCGGATGCAAAAACAATCTCAGACAAGAATTCAGATTCATGATTCAAATCATTAAACAAGGCATAGATAATATAGCTGGTAAACTACAAATTATTTGGCACATTGTTTCCTGTTAAATGTATCAATGTTTTTTTTTGCGGACATGATGTTGGTCAGTGCTGTTTGTTACTCTATATCATTTCATACATACTTTGTGACTTAAAAAGATTCTTGTTTATTACTTATTGGGTGTTTTTGTATCACTACTTTTGAGCTAGCATGATTGCTAGTAGAGTTTTTTTTAGTGGGTCTTCTGGGTGTAAGGCAAAAGCTGATGAAGCACTTTATGATTTCTCTGGATGAAACTGGATTGCTGGCTGGAATGGTCTTACATTCCTTTAATACTCTGAACTGTGTTAATGCTCATGCGTGTTTCCTGTCTCTCGTCTGTCTGAATACTTTTATATGAGTTTGAATGAGCATGTGTGTCAGTGATGTAATTCCCGAAGGCTTTCAGTGTAAGTTCCTGGAAATGATGTGCTTTGGATTTCATTGGTTTCACATTGCTTCAGCTGAATGTTGGTTGAAAGTTGTTTTACTTTTTTAGAGATGAGCAAAGACTTGACGGTGGATATTTACAGCCGAATAGAATACTGTGTAGTTGCAATCTGAATTTTTTTAATCTAAAGGTAGTGCTGATAGTCCCAGATGGCTTTCAGTTCTGCATGACACAATTGAATAATGAGTGTATTGTCTTATGTATAGCCTGTCACACACCCAGTAGATTTTATGTAATAGTATTTAAAATGGTATATTCTGTTGTTATTGTAAAAGTAGATTCAACAGATTGTTTGTTTGTTAATTTAATGCTGCTTTAGTGTTCTGACAGAAGCAGACCTGAAGTAAACCTGTTAACATGTAACCTGTAACATACGTAACATATTTCCTTATTTTTATCTTTTTAAAAATAGTTTTAATAAAAAAAAAAGTAAAAGTTCAAGGTACTTGTTTTCACGGAAAAGAAAGACTATTATACAGTTTTAATACATACTTCTGTTAAACAAACAATCATTTTAGTCATTATTTAGTCGAAGTCATATTTTAGGAGTACAGAGATGACCTCAAGGCTACTAAACATGAACTAAAAGTCACACAAGTCCAGTTTTGATTCTATGGGCTCTTAATGCGACTAGTCAGGACCCTGTGTGATTCAGCCGACAATCTCCCACAGAAAGCAATGACATGACCGTTTTTTTTTGCCAAACAAAAGGCTTTGGGTGAGTTCCAACACTCTTACCGTAAACCCTAATTGGTTTTGTTTGTCGCAACATACTTATTTTGTATTCAGATATACATTTTATATTCTATCTACAGAGTTACATGTCAACTGTTTTGTCTTTAGCTTTGTTACTGAGCAAATAATTTGATATGTTAATGGTAATTCATGTTTTAATCACAAACTCATTGGCACACTCACTCAGACTCACACATAAACACATACCATGTGCTTTTAGAGTCTGTGTGTGTGATAATGAAGAATTAAGATCCAGCTCTGATCTTTTGTTTTCATTTAGCGGTAGTCCATTTGGCCTCTTCATGCTCAGACACTGTCGGTTTGATCACACATTAATTCACGCTACATTGAGATCCAGTAATGTGTGAGGGATGGAAGCAACGGATGTGACACTTTAATTGGACCTGAAATACAGAATGTTGTGTACAAGCACTACCGATTAAACATAAAAGAAATTAAATAATGTGTCTCATGATCTTAAACATTTTGATTTGTGCAAAAAAATTTGTGGTTGGTTTTGTAGACAAATGTGCCTACATATTGATTTACTTACAAAACTAACAGTTTATGCACATGTTCAACTCTGGCTGACATTTGACATTACATTTGGCTGACATTTGACATTGATGGTAATAAAGTGTTCTTCCCGTAAACTGACAGTTCATTAAACCTCTGCTTGTTTTTTTTCTCTTTTGAATTTGAATGTGACGCATATTCACTTCCTGTCCTTTTCCCCAATTTACTGTCAGAGGTTAGAGTTTAATCCCAGATATCCAAATGTGACTGCAGTTCAGGAGGCTGACACAGATTTATAGCATCATTCATAAAAGCCTGAGGATTTTAATCATTTGTCACAGCTTCCTTTGGTCATCATTACTGTGCAAATAAACCGTCAAGAACATGAGCCAGCGAAAACAGTGGGAAAATACAGCAATTTCCTGTATTTAATAGTCTGGTAGATATGCTTTAATGAGGGGAAATAGAAGAAAATGGAATCATTAGAAAGGTATTCATATAAAATCCACTGATGCATGTTTCCTCCTCCTTGAGTGTTTTCTACAGAAGTGTTCATTATGTCATTGAGGTGAGGAAAAATGGTAGAATTATTCATGAGAATGTTACATTTGGTTTTGATTAAATCATGTGGTCTTGTGGGTCATGTGATTTTGTTTCCTTAGGATTGAGTCCCTGGGGTTGGACTGATTCTGCTCAGTCAGCTTGGATATGGTTATCCTATGACTTGCACATTGTCCAGGATTTCCATCTGTTTATGATTAAGTGATTAAGGGGCACGGTTCTTATTTGGAAATCATGTGCTGCACGAAGGCTGGATATGTAAAACTCTCCAAATATGGACACCCATGTGAATGGGATATGTCATGAAGGATGCAACCTGCTATTAACAGCAAAGAATAATCACAGTGAAACTGGTTTTATTAAAGTGCCCCTATCGAATATTCCCTTTCACGCAGTGTGTAATAGCTGTTTGTGAATGTAAACGTTCTGCAAAGTTGTAAAGTCGATAAATAAAGTTATTGTCTCCCAAAAGAAAGAATCGACTCTGAACCGCCTAAACAAGTCATTTGTAATTCGAATCCCACTGCGTTACGGTTCTACGTCACTAGAAAATACATTTTCATTATGCCAGCCTACGTTGTACGTTGTCCGCCCGCGAACAACTTGTCCCGCCAACAAACGCGTCATTTTACTGATGACTGCTTCTCAAATCTCGGAGTTCAGAGCAGGATTCGCAAAGCACTTGCTCTGGAAAGATGGGTCAGTACCCAGTTTATTTGGACCAGCTTGCTCCTCAGAATCACAACCTGTAAGTATGTATAATAATTGATGTATACATTTTCTATGGAGTGTTCAAAATTGGTAGTTTTGTGTTAGTTTAAGTTTCGGCTAACCGGCTAACTCACGTAATTACGTCTTACTGAAATAGTTTTGGAAATCAGATGTGGCTACTATTACCTAAAACTGTGTCTATTAATGCAGATTTTCTGTCGTTCTTACTACTTTGAGTAAAGATAAACGATGGAGCAAGATTTGTTTTGCAAACTTGAATGTTACATCAGTCATTCACTTTAGTGCTCGGCTAACGTATATATGCGCTGTTATTGATGCAGTTCCTGCATGTGCATTGCAATAATAGTTAGATGATGGATATACACTTGTCAATACTGAGGGTGAGGAATTACATTAGCAACATCTCATAATGTACCTCAAACTGAGAAGTGTATCACTGAGAAATGTCCTGCTCAGGTCATCCTTGCGATGGAGGTTCGAGTGGAATAACTAGCTCTTCCAATGTTTCATCATCTGACTCACGCTCGGATTGATATGGTAAAATCGACGCCATCGTTACTGTCTTTACAGTGTGTTCATTTGCTGAGGACTGAGGAAGCTTCCTTATAGTTATGGTTATATGCGTTTAGCTTCCAACAAACACGGTAGACCAATCACAACAAACTGGGCTGTCTGGCCAATCAGAGAAGAGCAGAGAAAGGAGGGATTTAGAGAGATTGATTCATCCGACGAGTCGTTTGAGAATCATTGAAAAATATGGTGATGTGCAATGTATATTATGAGAAAATTCTATTGTTTTTTTTACCTTTGATGCATGTAAACCTGTTGTAGGAGACTCCAAAACATAATTAGTAACCTTTAAAATAGCACAATAGAGGCACTTTTATTCCAAATGCATTCTTTTTTATTGTCATTGTTGATGATGTATTTTACAATGCTATTGCACAGTTGAGTGCTAAACACTGGCTCATAGTTTGATAACATGTACTGATTTCATCAAGCGTGGTCATCTCCATAGCATTTGTAAAATATCACTGCATTGTACTGCTCCAGAAAAGCTCATGAATAGGTCAGCAAATATACTAATTGTATATTTGTTGCCATGCTATTTGTTCAGGCAGACTCTGTTTGTCTATTCTTGTGAAGATCAGATCAAATTTTATGACGCGTGTCTGCAGAAAACTGTACATAATTTTCTGTACATAATAGAACTGAGCCTGGAGAGCTATGAAAAGTGCTGTACAAGTAAAATGTATTTAAATAAATAGAAATAGAATCAGTCAACTCTCTGCTCTTAGATCAAACTATATATATATATATATATGGTTTACTTTGTTCTTTGATTATTTGAGAAAAAAACATTTAGTGTATTTCAGCCATTTGTTTCATTTTAAAAACTCTTTTTGATAGGCAAAACCTGACTGTTGATGAGAGGAGAAATGATTATAACTCAGAGGATATAAATAAGCACTCCCTCAACTCTTGCCTCTGTTTCTCTTGAACTGAGTGTAAGCACACTGCTCAATTTGACCTGTAGGAGGTTTCACTGAGTCAGGTTTCAGATGCCAGAGAGAAACCAGAAGATCAGGGTAAATACAAATGAGTCAGGAGAGAGGCAGGGAATAGTAGAACAGTTAGAAAGGATATTGAATTGTTCAATATTTACTAAATGCTTCTCCATTTTTGTTCATAAGAAGCAGGATATAAGACATTTATGAGTGCAACATTCCATATTGTACAGTATTTTATTATCGTTCTGGTTTCTACTTGCAACCTTTGCATCACGTTTATTCATTTAGCAGATGCTTACATCTCAAGTAACTTACAAATAAGGAATAAAACAACGTAATGACGGTTTGATTGTCATCTGGCCAGATGTCAGCCACAGGGAGAATATGTGTCCTGTTTTTGTGCTCTAACTGAGAAGATTGGCATCTTGTTGAATTCTGCTATGTTGTTTCAGCACACATAGCCATAGTCATTTATTTCTAACAAGAACCGAAATATTTCATCCAAGTCCACTCAGCTAGAGAGAGATACGGATGCAGGAAAGATTCACACAACACTAAAATACACCAAACATCAATATTTTTAATTGCAACTTTTGGTTACATTTAAATCCTTTCTAACAAAATACCATTAATAAGGAATAATTAAATCATTGATTAAATGAAAACCTTTATTTGCAAATTCAAAACTCCTAACAAAGTCTACAATAGTGGCTTCATTAGGCCCTTTACAACATGGAGACCCAAAAAAAGCGGCTCCACAACAGTACGTCCTATGCTGATGACATCGCCGGAGCACTGCTCCATTTCCCAAGGCTAAATGGTGACACAAATTGTGTGCCATGTTTTTGGATCATAATTCAAATGGACTAACCCCGTCTCTAATATGAGGGTCACACCGTCATTAGTATAGAAAGGATTGTGCGTTTATTAAAAAAAGAAACAAGAAATACTTTGAATAAGATTACATTCTCTAAGTTCTCAATTTGAAGTAATATCACAAACCTGATTCCACTCTCCTGCAAAACAGAGACTTGATACACATATTTATTAAATCTTAATTTGGGTGAGCCTTATTTATACAGTCTGTCAAGCATATGGTCTCCCTTTTTGTAGAATGCATGATCTCCAAGAGAAGAACGGAAACAACAGAAAGGCCTGCGGACAGTAGAGTCACATGGCTAAAGCACTCAGCTGGTGTCCCGGTGAATGGGCAGGAAGTTATGGGGATAAATGCTCTTGGCAAAAAAGCACAATAGCAAGATGCCCATGGACCTGGACGAATACCCAATTGTCATAAGGTTGCCATTCATATAAGGTCTTTTGACCCATTTAAGCGGTTTCTTCTGTATGTTTCTTGTCTTTTCAGTACTTTTCTATTTTCTATAATATAATGCATTATAAATGACATGGCAGTCTTAAAAAAAAGATCATTACATAATTTTAAAGGAAGGAGAAAGGTAATGGATTGTGTGATTACTACATTTCTCCATCCATACAGGGCAGAGAAAAGCAATGTTAAAATGAACAAAACACTTTTATAGGCTAATAAATGTCAGATTTTTTTGCATAGACCCACAAACAATAAAATAAAACAGAAAAAACAATAAATATGTGATAAATTGTATATTAATGTACTGTTTCATGTTTAAGAAACTAGTGGAGTATTGATCAATATTGATGGAACGGTCCTTTTTATTAGATGGATCTTTTGAGAAATAAAAACAGGCTTTATAGTTTGAATTGATTTCTTACATCTTGCAATTGTTACACATTAATATAATCTAACTCAGCAGTATCAGTTACTCCGACCAACAAGTAAAAGTTAAGATCTGGTTGTTTTCATATTGAAGTTGCTAAATGTATCACAGTTCATCTCGTGCATCACATTTGTGGTGAGGGCTTTGCCTTAATTTCTGCACAGATGTAGGTTATGTTTCAATTCTCTTTCACCTACTGTGTTTTTTGTTGATTTGATACAGGATTTTGGTTTATTTTAGATAGGAAGTCAATTAGAACGTACAAGGTCTGTAAATCTTCCAGGGCAAAATGTGTTGTTGAATCTATGCAAAATACTGTACCATGATCATGATGGTTATGGCTGGTTTAGAAATGCTTTGCTTTTAAATGTGAATCCATTTTTGAGTATGTTATGCAAAAAGGGCAGGGTTTTTTTCAGTAATCTTGTCTTTGATGGAAATTTTGAGAGCTTGATATCTGTTAAGATGATGTGGTCCTCTGCAGATACTTTTTGGGGTAAGGGCTTCCTGGCTACTGGTTCAAGGAACAGCAAGCCCAGACCGCAAAAAGACCTGAAAAGGACAAGACAGGGACCTGGAAATCAGCTTCGTATGTCTGAACAGAGAAAGGGAGAGAGAGAAAGGGAGGGAGAGAGAATGAAATGTGAATGTCAGCCTTCTTTCATTAAGAAAATATTTCTTAAATACAATAATGAACACACATATTTATCCGTCTAGATCAATAGGTTAACAGTTTGAAACCAAGAAAGGTTTTAATTTAAACTACTACAATTACACACTGTAAATTACACAGAATGAGCACCATTACTTTTCTTGCGCTCTTTGATTGTGTTCTATCCAGCCTAAATTTGCAGAAATGTTTATTTCTGTGGATCTGTTGTTACGTTATGACGTGCAGCCTAAACTTCACGCGTCACAGGTTAGTCCACTTAAACCAACTACGCTCCTCGTTCTCGCGCATAGTGTAAGAAACCCATTCCTGCAGCCCATATTTGCACAAGTTCAAATATAATTTCACCTGTGAAAATCTGCCAAAATGCACCCCGCAACCGTCATGTTTCGGATGTCAAACGCCCTTTCATCTGATCCTTTCTATAGCATTGTATCTCAGCATTGTATTCTGTGTCTTATTTGTTACCGGGCCAGAGATGGTTGGGGTCAAGCAGAGTAGATGACGTAGGCATCCGTTAGGCTTACCTCACTAAATGCGTCATATGTGTAAAAGTGTCGCCCTCCCATGCGCGCTCTCCTGCCTTTTCTGATTGCGCCTCTGCCACAGTTCCTTTTAACGACTTTAGCGGGTTTTTTGTCGTCCAAATCAACCATCAAAATCTAATGGGCCTTTATCCAATCATTTTAACCCGTGTTTATCTCCATGTTCACATTGTGTGTAAATGATAATCACTGAGAAATGAAACACTACATACGTGCATATGGAGACACGCAAAGACAAACGTAGTGGGATGGCTGATGTGGTGTATTCGGGCTGATTGAAGGACGCGTGTTAATTAAAGGGGTGCTGTCCGTTGTGCTGAACGGGCTGCTGTCCACGGTGCTGAAACCCGCCCGCCGCGGTGAACGCCCTGTGCTGCACACACCCACAGTTTGTGGAAGAGATGGGGAAAGAAGGGGGTTTCGTCACACCGATGGTACAAACACAGGTGCTTGTAATCTGAAACATAAAATGTAACTTATTCAAATATGACTTTCCACAAGAGAATATTGAAATCACTTTTTTTTTTTTGATTGGGTGTCTTTCAATATCCCTATTTCTCTGTGTGTAAGTGTAGTTGTTTTAGGGGTGTGTGCATGTGTGTAATATTCTCTTTTATTGCGAGGATGTTTGCTTCCCATGCGTGTTTGTAAGAGGGTTTCGATTGTTACATTTAATCAAGCATGTTGCACAAAACAGGAACGTTTATAATACAATCCTTAGTACTTGTTGCTAATGCTTTTGCGCTACCCTAGTCGGTTTGGTGTAGTAGGCTACCGGACATAAATCGTGTTCGTGTTTATGGAAGTGGATATGACTGACTAATTATTTCAGTTATATTGCCTACATGCCACTGTCCCACACCTTTAGCTGTTTTATAAAGCACATAAAAGCATTTACGAATCGGACGGTTAACATATTGTGTGTTTGCGTTGTATTTTTCTATGCATACTCGCAGGCGCCTGTTCCACACCACATTCAGTCACGAGTCAGTATTTGAAAAACGCAATTAAATAATTGGAAGTAATTTCAGACGATTTCAAGCAAAGATAAGTCAGCACTACGAAATGATGCACGTTTCAACAGTTGTAATAGCTCTAAATGTTTTTTAAAAGCGCGCAAAGGGACGCAGGGCGAAGCACGCGCGTTATAGCTCATTTATAGGCGCTTATAACCCGCTCCATAGAAACCATCTGAAACAGGGTGTTTTCTGCATGTGTTGAGTTTACAGATGAAGACAGAACATATATCAGACAGTCTTTTAGAAAGTCAGAAATACATTACCATGCTTCTACCAAGCCCCATTAAAGGGGACGACACAAGGCAACGCGGTTTCGTGAGCGTTAAAAGAAAATACATGTCAGACTTACCGTGTGAGCGATGCTTCAAGGAAGACGAGATCTTTTTTTTCTTTTTCTTTTTGTAATAATAATTCCAATAAATTCGAATGTGCTCCACTCAATTAATGTTTTCAAATTACACTCTGATGTTTTAATAAATTTTAAACTAATCCATTTTGTCCTTTCCGCGTTTCTGGAAAATACTGCAAAATCTAATGGAAGCGCTCAATTCCTCCAGTCTGCTGTTGACCTGCATTGACGTCATTGCGTCATTAGGTTTCCCCTGGAAACACAGGCGTTCCAAAAATAGTAACACATTAATTCAACTCTGGCTGAGGGTTGGCGCAAGCGACTATTTGTATCAATCCATAATATTCTGATTCGCTCCCTCCCCCTACATTGTCTTCTTTTTATAATGTTTCCTCTTTTCTTCTTCAGAGAGTGTAAAGCTCGCAAGGACGAGTGGCGCACGAGCAGGTACGACTTCACTACTATTTTAAGGAGCGGGCAAGGTTACATAAATATCAAAGTGAGGGACAGAGCAGAGGAGAGTTGTTCTCCGGTTTGTTTTATTCCCGCCCGCAATCAAAAAATGGTAGTAAGAGCAGAAACAGCGCCACGAGGACAAAAATAGAAAGTGCCGAGCTCGAGCAGTCATCTGTCTGGAGAGCTCGTGAGTCCTCGCGTGTTTAGTGGGGAGCTCTACTAAAGAAAGCTTACAAAAAAGAATAAATAGTGCCCCTGTCGTAGTGCTACATGCACATGTAATAATTTATTTTCCTAACAAACACTTGATTTGGAAATAGTATGATATGATCACCATTACCAATGGTTTGATCACCATTACATTCTTCTCCATAGCAGCGACCGATAGGCAGCCATAGGGTGAAGTACAGCCATTCACTCATTCCCTATTCATTAATTAATTAATTCATTCATTCATTCATTCATTCATTCAGCTCCAAAGTAACGCATATTTAATGATATCGGTGTGGATTCAGATAAAACCGGATTTTTTTTTAATCTATGACCGAAACCTAGGCAGCACCACGACCAAAAAAAAACCCCAACATCAACCATGAGCTCCGCACGAAGCATCAATTCATTAATAAAATGCATCGGCCACTCCCTTTATGAAATGGTATCTTTCACTTTGTCTACGTGTTGATGCTCACAGAAGCTTGCTAATGCCTGTGAGCGTTTTGGATAAATGTGAAGAATCTGCTCCTCACACTCAGGTTCTAGCTGAGCATTAAATGCATCAAATATATTTATTTTGGGGAAGGGGAACCAAGACTAACCAAAATGTGATCTATCGATATGCTGCCTGAGCATACTGATTGTTCCAGTCAAGTCACATTTATTTGTGTAGTGCTTTTCACAATGCACATCGCTTCAAAGTAGCTTTACAAAAATGAATGATGTTAATGTTTATAATATTCTAATATCTTCCTGTTTTATAGCCTTATTTAGCAGATAATATCTGGGCTTAGATTTTGTGAAGATAATCAAGCAGTTGCGATTTGGTCTTCTGATGTGATTCTGTTGTAGGCTATATTATTACAAATGGTTCCAGTTTAAAAATACATTATTACATTGTTTAGGCAAAGAAGTGTTATTGATTGTATTTCTTTATATTGTAAGAATTTATATGGGTGCAGAAAACTGTTTGTTGTTTACTATAGTTTCTGAGTAAAGAAAATATTTTATGTTACTCTGCTGCCAGATGCATCAGTTTTAATCTTTACAGATTGAAGGATTGAAGGAAGATGTTGCAGTACAGTACAAGCACCCCAGAAAAAGACACACATAATTTGTAATCTAATGCAACTGTATAAACCTAGTACAGTCTCTTTAGCAAGAGTTTGCTAAATGACAAATCCCGAAACAAACACCTTTAATCATTGAGATTTACAAATGTTCTCATTTTTACAACTATTACTGTTTACAGTAAACTGAGACTTGCAGTTGCATTATTGTGCACAGCATATAGTGACTTTTTTAAATCTGCGAGTGTGTGTGTTCTATAGATGTAGACAAAACCTAGTACAATAATGCTTACTGTATATCACCACCAAATGCATTCAGGCTGGTAGAGCTGTGGAGTATGTGAGCGTCACCTTTACATTTTTTTTAAGTTAGCATTATTTTCTTTTTCCATAAAAAAATCAAAAATAGCAGGTCATTAGGGTTTCTCCCTCTTTACCACAGGCTCCACTCTATACATGACAGAAATTTCAGCAGGCTTCTTCTCTTTTAACTACTGACGCCATCTACTGGTAAAAGAGAACAACTGCAGATGTAGAACTGCAAAGGAACTCCCCCAAAAGAGCATGTCAGAAACAAACTCTCATGATGATTACAGTCTTCCTCTAATTTCAATTTTAGAAAGTTTTGATTGAACTTAGTCTATATATATATATATATATATATATATATATATATATATATATATATATATATATATA
Source organism: Meda fulgida (assembly GCA_030578275.1). NCBI lineage: Eukaryota > Metazoa > Chordata > Actinopteri > Cypriniformes > Leuciscidae > Meda > Meda fulgida. The sequence continues at coordinate 11,923,949 of CM060619.1, forward strand.
TATATATATACATGTTTATGTGCTTGTTTTACTGTCTAAATATTAAAAGAATATCAGACAGACAATACACACTTGACAATTTGCGTCTGTTTGGTCAACAACAGGGAATTCAGTGACTATAAAATAGTTCTTCCAAAAACTGAAAATTGTATTATTTACATAATTATTTATCTTCATGTCTTTTGAAACCTGCTTAACTGACCTTTTTCTGTGGAACACAAATGGAGATGTTAACAGAATATCCTACTCTTTTCCATAAAGTGAAAGCAAAAGGTGACCACGGCCATCCCTCAGGATTTTCAAGGCCAGATTTTCATTTGATAATGACTGAAAATTCAGTCCTCACTCAAAGTTCGTGTAAGGTTTGCCATCCCATGGTGCTCATCCACATTCAGTGTGAAGAAAGCTGCTCAGGAATTCTGCTCAGACATTACTTTGTCTGCTCATGTTTTCCACGTATGAAAGAAAGCCATACAGGTTTGGAACAACATAAGTGTGAGTAAATGGTGACAGAACATTCATTTGTCATGTAGTAACTATCCCTTCAATGTCATTTACACTGCACATTTAAGCTGCATGTTGTCTGCAGGCTGTATTTATGTTGGGCATTCCAGTTACAGTTTGATAATGTCTATTCCCAATATCTTCTGCTGCTTAGATAGATACACTGGCAAAAGTAGTATTTTTGTGATAACACCACAAATGCAGACTTTATTTGTTTAGTGAGATGGAGAGAAGCAAAACTCAAATGTGAATTTCTCACAGTACTGCCATGCAAAGGCAAAACATAACTACACCTTTGGTCAAAATGGAGTGTGAAAACTCATATCGGTTCAATAAAATAAAAAATAATAAAAATACTTTTTTTTCTCAGTTTCAGTGCTGGTGCAGTTATTGTATTTTGTCTTTGTTTGGCAGTAGACATAAGGTATAAAAATTAATCTTGTAAGTACTTTCAATTATTTAATATGATATGAGATTATATTATATTTCACATTCATATTTTAATATTTACATAATTCAATGAGCTTTAAAGTGTTTTACATTTTCTTTATTAATGGTCTGACATCACTAGTCATTAACTGTGCCTGCGGACGAAACGGAAATGGATGGATTCAATATGTCCTTTAAAAGTTCCATCTGTAAAGGGGAAACAAGAATAAATAAGTTAAAAGGTTAGTTTGAGTTTTGTATGTTATGCCTGGAGTATTTGGCTATGCTAGTGAATTAGTCAGAGCAAATTCTGGGCTGAACTCCAGGTGAACTTGGTCAAAATGTTATATTTATCCAGAAAACTGCATCTATATTAAGGGAACATGCCAAGCAATGTGAATGTTCTGCATCCATTAAGCGTTCCTATGGATATCTACGCATTTTTAAAAATGTGGAAAAAGAACAAAAAAGAAAAATGTGAATCTCCCCTTAGGACAAAATCTCCCTTCAGTGAGTCTCCAGTAGTCAGATGTTATTTGAACACCAGGGGGCAGAAGAGGTCATTAAGCAAAATCCGTTGTTTTTTTTTTACTTTTCAAGCCAACTTAGTCTTCTCTTGACCAACCCTGCACTTTTTCTGCTTCAGTGCATGTGTGTGTGTGTGTGAGAGAGAGCCACAAAACAGAGAAAACAACTCTTATTTGATCACTTATTTGAAAAAAACAAACTTTTATCTATACAATATTTTATAGTATGCAAGTATATACATTGTTTCTCTCTCTTTGCAGCTATTTTGCCGTGGTTATTGTTTTTGTAACACCATCTTTTATTTACGTTACTGTTTATTTGAACAAAAGACGTTTATGTTCAGAAAAATTCAAGAAACTCACAATGAAAGCAAAACAAATCTCAATTGATCTCTTCTGATAGCATTAGGGGTCGAATCGGACTGTGTTATGAGAAAACCTTTGTCGAAAACCTTCAAAGATGCTTATTGAAAACAGATAAAGGAAGCGAAAGAGAGAGAATGAGATATGGGGTATGAAAGAGAGCGACTGAGGAAAAGGAGTAAAGATGAGGGAGACTGCAAGCTTATCAAAGTTCAGTTATTGTATTGTTCCTCAGCTCCAGGATCTGAAGCAGGCTAATGATCTTGGTGACCTTCAGAGGAGATCAGAATGCTTACGAGGCAGAACAGCATCTTCAAGGTCTGCTTTGGCCTCCCTTTTATCATTAATTAATTCATGTTAATTGCTGGATTAGAGAGAAAAGGTCTCAGGGAACCAAAGACCGCAGAGCATCTGCCCTTGACATGGCATGGAAGGGAAAGGTGAAGCAGAGTGATCAGGATCGTGTGCTTCTGATCCAGATGCGTTATATGTTTCTCAACCTCTTTACAATGTGATTCAAACAGGATTTAAAACAAACTAATTCATCTTTTCTGTCAATTAAAAAATATGATCAAACTTTATGTGTAATGCATTATAAAGGTATTCATAAATAATTGTAACCAAAGTTAAAATGCATTGGTATTTGCAGATTCCTGTTATATAAGAAATAGTTTGTTTGTCATGTGTTTGAATTCATGTATTAGTGTATTATAACTGTGGTTACAATTATTCATGAGACCATATATGCATTATAAGGTGAATTATAAGACATAATTAATGCATTAACCCCCGGCATGTTTGAGCTGTTTTGAAACTGAAATCAACAAAATATGTCACTGCAATTGTTTTATCTCAAGATGCACACCAGTTTCTTATTTTATAAGGCATGTTTATGTTTATGTTATCAAGCGTTTACATGTGCACGTACAAAGGGCACAGAGGGAGTCTATGATCTAAGCTTGCGGCTTGAAGTGTGAGAGTGTGTGTGATGGAGAGGGAGATTGTTTTAGACAGGTATTAAAGTGTAATAGGTTACGTCACGTCGCCTGCTCTGTCTCCTGTTGTTAGTGTCAGTGTTCAGCTTTGCCCTCTTCGGTGGCGGTCGTCGCGAGCAATCCTGTCTCCCCTGCAGGCCTTCTGAAAAAGTCCACATCTCAAGAAAATGTCAGTGTGCCCTGACTGCCACTCCAAAACCAAACAAGTCGTCGTCGTCTTCTCTCCACCTATATAACCCCTACCGCCAACGCTTGTCTTCCCAAACTTTACAAGCCTCTGTCTAAGCTGATGGCCTGATGTTTGGCTCATTTGTGTTTTCTCTGCAGTGATGCAGTGGGCCGTTATGTATATTTAAAAGCTTGTGTTTGGCCCAGAATACTTGATTTAAAATGGGTTTGTCTCCTTTAATCTCATAATATGACTTATGATGGCTATCAATGATTTTTTCTTCACTGCTGCATTCCAGATCTATTCATTAGTGTGCACAGGCGTCTCTCTAAGAGAACCTGTCAATCAATTGCTCCTGTGATCATTTCTGCTTGGCTGGTGGAAGCAGGGCGGTGGATCTGAAAAAACACAACAGTACTGAACCATAGCCTTCTACAACCATGAGACTGACAGAACATCATATTTCATATCCATACTGATGCCTTTTGTATTAAGTACAGTACATTTGTTTTTGGCTATTACCCAGACTGAATAAAAACAAGTTGGTGTACGATTTACTTTAAACAGTTTTCACTCAGAAAGTGATAGTGAATTTCGTAGAAAGACTGAAATAGTGTCTCTTTGTCTTTATTTTATTTACAACTTTACAAGTGCGTGTTCATCAGTCTCTTAATAACCTCAAAAGAGCTTCAGTTCCATGTTTCGGTAATAGATCTGTATTCAATCCAGCTGTTCGTCAAACCTATCCGTCCTCGTCTAGATGTCTGTCTTTCTATTATTTTTTATTTATTTATGTCTTTTTTTATCACTGGTAATTAATGACTAAGTTGACAGCAGATGCACACAGTTCTGCTCCTGTGGAGATTTATCCTTCCTGCAGCGTTTAATTTCAACTGTAATCAGACATGAATCAGCTAATCAGTGTCTTTGGGTTCACGTGTAAATTACAGCCAGGTGTGTTTAAGCGACATTAGGACGAAACTTTATTGCAGTTGATTTTAAAGAGCAAGATCCTTGTATTTTGCAACTCATTCAAACTTAAATGATTTCAAACTTGAAGTCTTACATTTTGTCTCAAGAAGGCACAATACAGTACGATGAAACTGAAAACTCTGACAGCATACAGGGCAGCCTCTGGCTCTGTACGCTCTTACCTAAACACTTAAGATCTCTCCGGTCCCCTGTGGTCAGTAAAATGAAAGATGTCTAAAATGAATGATGTGTACAAGGTCACTTTCTTAAACTTTCACATTCACTGTTCCTCAGTGCTCAAGTTGATTCCAAACCTGTACCTGAACAGCAAAATCTTCCAAAAAAAAGTTCTGTGAGACATTTTTGGAGGAGCACTTTTCTATGTAACGTTGTGCAGTTGCATTTTTTTAGTACCCATGTAAATTCGGTATGGTATAGTGATAGTTGTATTGTTTTCTCTCAGTCGCTTGCATTAATTCTCACTTCTGCTTGTATTATTCTCATTAAGTCACTTTGTATAAAAGTGTCAGCCAACTGAATAAATGTCAATTAATGTCAATTCCCACTTTCTATGTGGACAGAAAATTTACCTGTCAGTGGAATTGTGTTCCTTCATGCCTTGTCAGGACACAATATTAGTTTAGGAGAAAGATTTATGTTTAAAAAAAATATGTGTACAGTTTGGCTTAAAGGGGTAGTTCCCTCACAAATGAAAGTTGTTCCAAACCCGTATGAATTTCTTTCTTCTGCTGAACACAAAAGAAGATGTTTTGAAGAATATGGGTAACCAAACAGTTGATGTGCTCCATTGACTTCCAATGTATTTTTTTCCATATTCTTCAAAATATCTTCTTTTGTGTTCCTCAGAAGAAAGAAGTTCATACAGGTTTGAAACAACTATCCCCTTTAATAACATACTTATTATTGAATAACTACTCAAACTACTAATAAATACATAAAAGACTCAGAAGAGTTAAAAAAAAACCCATTTAGATGCTAACCATGAAAAGCCTCTGCTCACATTGCTTCATCTGTATTGATATTCATGACTCGCTGGAACCATATCTCTCCTCTTCAAATGATCAGGGATTAGTCGTTTCCATACTATGAAGATATGCTGGATGCTTCAAATGCTGAGCAGTCTGCAAATTCTTCAGATTGAAACATGAGCCGCAGAGAGCAACTAAGAGCACAGAATAACATCTTGAGACTTTCAGCATTTTCAGACGTATTCCATATGATGCTGTCAGCTAATGTTGCAATTAAAATTCCTAAATGTGGCTCCCTTTTCATCTAAAATTCACAACAGTTCTCAGATGGCCAACTCCTGATGTTTATTATTTTATGGCCGTTAAAAAAAAAGAAAAATGCATGATCAACATTTTCCACAGTTGAGAAAAGCATATACACCTCAGAAGCAGATATCAAAATGAGAAACAGAGAGAGAGAGAGAACATAATCAAAGAGAAAACACTCTTTTAGCTCTAATGATCAATGGTTTGTAATGGACCAGATTTGCACATCAGCTGAAGATCCTTTCTCTTAACTCTCCTTTTTAATATGTAAACATCATTACGGCATGAAGAGAAATAATGCTATACCTTTATTTAGCCACGGTCTCATTCAAACCGAGAGTTGGTCAGGGCAGAGAGAAGGAGAGGGAAAGAAAGACTCATTCTGGGATGGTGGTATGCTGTGCTTGCAGATCTTATACTCTGAAAATGCTCATTAGATAGAGAATCAGAAAAAGCATCATCTCAAGAGTTTAAAAAAAGAAAACCGAGGAACATGGACCCACATTTGGCCTCTCATAATATGTGTTTTAATATGTGTATTGCAGTGTGATATACGCCGTGATTTATCTAAAACCTGTGCATTTTTTTAAATGATAAATGTAGTGTATATAACATGGACTATTAAAAATATAAAAATTGTGTAATAGAACACAGTTATTTGAATCACAGTTATTTGAATAATTAATTTATATGTTTTATCATAAATAAAATTGTATTATATATATCTAAGTTTATTGAAAAAAGTTTATTGACATTTATGTTATTTGTTAATTACATTTAGACTGGTTATCTGCAGAAAGTGGACAAGACTGATGTGGTGTTATAGCTCGAATCTTCTCACATTGATGTAAAACCGTATGATAGTGACATGAAAATATACAGTGAGGGCTTTTAATGAGACAAACTGGGCATATTTTGAAAAATGGTGTAGCTATGTTAAGTTACAAGCGGAATAACATGCTAATTTAATTTATTGCTAATTCCTAAGCAGTCATTCAAACGCACACATTCATTTCAATCTATATGCAAACTATTAACACATAAGCGCCTGTCCCCGTTTCTATGGCAACCCACAATGTCACAGTCCATGGTCTCTGCAGTGGGTCCATTTCTGAAGTCAGCCTCTCCCCCATCTCTCTCTCTCTCTCTCTCTCTCTCTCTCTCTCTCTCTCTCTCTCTCTCTCTCTCTCTCTCTCTCTCTCTCTCTCTCTCTCTCTCCACTTTTTTCTGTAACCGAGCCAGGATCCCTCACATTGCATTTCTCTTGACTTCATAAAGAGGTTTTCTTTCTCTTGGGTTTTTAGATGTGTGCAGTTCATTTCCCTCTCTCTCTTTCTCTCTCCCTCGTTCTTCCACTCTCTTCAGCTGTAAGCATAAATATTTTGGGACTTTGCAGTCAGATATAATGTTAGACTGTCAGCTGAATCATTTCCATGCTAATTTTCTTGGCATCTGTGATAAGTATATTCTCTGTGGCAAACACATTGTCATCAGCTTTTGAGGATTGTAATTTTTCCCCCTCACCATTCGCTTAAGCACTAGGATCTGAGCAAAGCACTTTATAAACAGACACACACACACACACACACACACACACACACACACACACACACACACACACACACACACACACACACACACACACACACACACACACACACACACACACACACACACACACACACACACACACACACACACACACACACTCTCTCTCTCTCTTTGAGGGATAAACACACAAGTACGGTCATCACCAATGCGTTCACACACCACACACGCTCACAGGGCGCAAGCTCTGATTTTAATTCACGTTACATAAGATGGATATCCATATACTTGTACACTGCCAGATTTTTACCCTTTTTTATGCAGTTATTTTTTATTCATGTATTCAGAGAGGAAGAGACTCTAAAGCGCTATGCAGTCCTGCTGTAAAGCAGAGGGTCCCACTGACATAATCCTGCACACACATTTAATTTTTTTGCAAGCTACAGCTTTTGTTTTTCGATTACTGCTCAAGTACTTCGGTTCAGTTAAGAATGCTACGGCAAAGATAACCCCCTGAATCGAAAAATTCAAGATACTGGCCTCATTGTCAATAAGTCTTGGCACGTAACCGCCATATCTGCAGGGACTGAGTCACCGGTCCATATCAGCCTTGAACTTCTGGGTGAATTCTGCCACATGCACATTAAACAAACACCTGCTCACACACTCTCCGGTGTGATGCGCACACAATACACTTGCACATACTGTCACCTTGACCAATGTGCCTGCGTGTGTTTCTGTACTGTACACACGTGTGCCTGCTGCTGCTTACACATGTGAAAGTTGCCTGTGCGGGGAGGTCAGTTCCAGCGGTCGAGCGGGTGTTGTGTAAACCCAGTGTCGGTGCAGCTCTAATGCTGACCAGATGATGGCAGATACACAAAGGAGAAACACCCAAGCTTCAGATGCCCCCGAACTGGGTTTATGAGACCTGCATGTGACCAACAGGGAAAGGGAATTCAGAGACACTGAATTTAAAAATGAGAATGAAATGAAAAAAAAAAAAGTAAAGATAAAAGTGGCTTGCAGGGATGTGGCGTAACTGAAATGTCTGTGAAAAGTCGGTCGATATTTTTCAAGGACTGTATGATTTCGACAGACACATTGGTCTTCCTTTAGTCTTTCTGTAAAATAACATGAAATGAAATAGTCAAATCCGGTAATACGTAATACGGCAGGGGTCTGACAATTATTGCTTAGAGGAAAACATAACATTATTATCCGTTGGTGTGAAAGCTGATATAGTTACATAATCATCACAGTTATCTTTATTAGTCCTGGTGTGAACAGACCTTTAATATGCACCAGAGCTATTGTATGAAAACATGTTTTTGAAGAAAGTATTTTATGCACATCAGGGCTGCATTTATTTGATAGAAAAAAAAGAAAAAAACCTGTAAAAACAGTAACATGCCATTTATTCCTGTGATTGCAAAGCTGAATTTTCAGCATCATTACTCCAGTCTTCAGTGTCACATGATCCTTCAGAAATCATTATAATATGCTGATTTGCTGCTCAAGAAACATTTCTAAACATTATTATTAGTGTTTAAAACAGTTATTTTGTAATATTTTTGTGGAAAGGAATATAATTTTTTTTGCCTCTAAACTTTCGCACAGTACTGTACATGGAATACTGTATGCATATTGTATGTGCCAGACTTGTTTTATGGTATACCTTTTTATGCAGTTTTTTAGCTTTAGAGTTCCTGATTAAGGCATGCTTTCATTTTATGAAAAAAGAGCAGCTTGAACATTTTGCTAAATTTCTCCTTTTGTGTTTTACATGACACAATAAAATCATATGTATTTGCATAAGAGTTAGTAGATGATTGTGATTTTGAGGTGTTCCTTTAAGAAACAAACACATGGCACTTGAAACGTTTTTTTTTCTGTAATATCACGTGCCTCATCACAGGCTCTAATTAGTTTTTTTCAATATGAATTCATTAAAGTCTTGTTTAGTTGGATCCTTTAAACTGAGTCGAGTGGAGTTAATTCGTAGATGAGCTCAGACTGGCTTGATTTAATTGAGAGTTTTTGACTGGGTTTTTTGGAAACAGCTGTCTGTTTTGTTTCTACTCTTTGCTGTCTGGCTTTGTCAGAGTTTCTCCGAGGAACGTTTTTGCCCATGTCCTCTAATCCCTAAATGTGGTTACTTTGTTGAGTGCTCTCTTTTGCCTCCCCCCTCTATTTTTGTGTACAAATGTGTGTCTGTGCAAGCTCTTAGCGTTGTTCTGCTTGTCTAAGCCAGTGTGAAGCTGCAGGATGTAACCGCTGGCCAAAAAACTGCTGCAGGCTTTCAGTGCCACACCACATCAGTGTCAGAGAGAGAAAGTTTCTCTCTCACACACAAATGCACACTTATCTCTGCGTTTGCTGACTAGGATCTTTGTTTTGGAGCTACCATATAATAAGTGAAATATGGAAATCTCTCTGTTGCTGTGTCCACGCTTACTGCTTGTACTCCAATCGCCAAATGTATCAACATAGCCACTATAAGAACTAGTCTGACCAACTAGTCTTACTATTCTGATTCAAATTTATTCCAATCTACTTTATAACGGACATAAAAAAGCTACACCAAATGACTAGGCTAATACAAGTAAGAAGTTAATGCAACCGGCCGCAGGTCTGTGATATTGGGTTTATCTATTAAAGAGATAGCTTATTCAAAACTGATTTTATCGTAACATACTAACCGTGATGTTGTTCCAACCTATTTAACTTTCTTTTGTCTGTTGAACACAAGAGTGATTTTAAAGAATATCTGTGCCACTCTTTTTAATAGTGAAACTGAAAGGGGCTGTCAAGCTACAAAATTGCAAAAAATTCTCCATTAAAAGATGACTTTTGCTCTATATCTGGTGCATTATCTTAATAAGCCATACAATAGTTTTGTGTGCAAAACAGACTGAAATGTTGGTTATTCACTGATAATCTTCCTCTCCTCTGAAACATTAAATTAGAGAGAACAGGACACATAATACGACATAATTCATAAATCTGCTTTGTGAAGTGAATCAATAGGTTCATTAAAAGATCCAACAAAAAAGAAGGATTCATTCATTAATCAGACATAACTACTTATGAGCTCTTCTGAATGTGGCACGGTGAGCTAGGGTGGATGCCAAATGTTTCAGTCAATTCAATTTCAGTTTGTTTCTCCTGCAGTAGACTTTTAATAGCACAGAAGTCATATGGACCACTTTTTTGTTCATTTCTGTGTTCCACAAAAGAAAGTCACGCAGGTTTGGAAACATCAAGGTGACTTTTGGATGAACTATTCCTTTAAGAAGAGTTTTAATAAACAAGAAGCTGCAAACGCAGGAGGAGTCAAACAGTTTGATGAAATGATGTGCAGTTTGATTCAATTGCACTATTTTTATCAGACGCTTATGCAACCCAGCGGATTGGTGGGGGAAGGAAAGTGCTGACTGCAGACTTGGAGCTATGTAGTGATTTCTGTGTGAAAAATGGGTTTAATGAGCCACTTTAACTGTGCGCATTATCAGCCTGAGAGAATCTGCAGTCCTACACTGCCTTTTCAAAAAAACACACACACAAAAAAGAAAGAGACTGCATTAATTTAGGAATAGAAAAGAAGTGAAAGAGGAATAAAGAGAGGGGGCAAGGAATAAAACGAGAGGGAAAATTAAAGAGATGAAATCAGTGAAAGGCTGATTTTTATCTTAATCCCACAGTTATTGGCTTCTGGATGTCGGCTCTGATCTGTGGATCCCTTTAGCGGCCCCTTTGATCCGCGGCCCCAGACAGACCGTAAGCACATTCCACGGTCGCTTCGGTTTTTACCTGTCGGCACAAGCGGGACAAGTGAGCAGCTCATCAAACGGTTGACTGCGGGCTCCTGATTACAGAGAGCGATGGGTGATGTGGAAGCGGCATTCTCGTAAACGTGTGAGTTTATATCTATCCCCCAGAACACCACCGTACCTCTCTCCGAGAGTTTGCCGCTGTGATCCCGGCGGGAGGCCCACGCTTCAGTCGGCTGAGAATAAAAATTACCTTCACACACTCAGTGACTAAACCACAACTTTCCTCCATTTAAGCGTTCACTGCTATTCTATTTGAGGCAAGTTTTCTTTTGTGGGTTTAACTTAACTTCATCCGATTTGAAAGAGATCAGAAGTGAGAGTCCGCTGCACTGATCTCCATTAAAAATCCCTGCGGGGTCAGTCAGGAGGTGTGGAGGGGTTGACATGCAGAGAAATGCAGGGAGATAAGAGGTCCCAGAGTCACAGGAGGGTGAATAATGAACTCATTGAATAGTAAGATGGCAGCACAGCTAATAGAACCGGACACATCATTAAAGCTCACTGTGTGCATTTTGTGTGTGTCTGGTTAGGGTCTATTTCAAGCAAATACAAGGTCTTTTTTTATATCGAGTGTTTCAAAACTTATAAGGGTGGAAGAAGAGATTAACAGAATCAAATCGAGTTTCTAAGAAAGGGAATGACAATGACACACTGTGGAAGGGAATAGACATAGACAGTAAGAGAGATAAAAATTATGAAAAATGATATGAAACACAAGAGAACTGGTTTTGAGAAGATGAAAATTTGTGTTTTTCTGTGCCACCTGACAATATAAGAGGAAAATATCTAAAAGAGAGAAGTGTGAAGACAGCATTGGAGAGATTTCGACTTCTTTTGTAAGGCTTTTAAATTAACTCGACTCAACTCAAAATATGCAGTTTATCAACCCCATTCAACCTAAAAGGAACAGTTCAGCCATAAATGAAAATTCTGCCATCATTTACTCACCCCATATTACTTTCTTGCATAAAGGGAGCCATTTTAGAGACTTGCTCTGATTGCTCTTTTCCATGCAATTAGCCCTTAAGATTGAGGCTTTCAAGCTTCAAAAAGGACACAAAAGCACCATAAAAGTGATGCATATGGAGTATTGAAATCTTTCTGCTAGTCTTATGAAGCAATATAATAGCTTTGTTTAAGAAACAGGCCAAATTTAAGAAATGATTCAGTCAAGTTATTGTGAGTTTCAATCACATGAAATGAATTATGACCAATAAAATTTCTCCTCACGAGTTCCTCAGAAGAAAGAAAGTTGGAGTTCTTTAATTGTTCTGTAATCTGTAAACAGGTTGTCTTGATTAATTAACAAAAATGTCAAAAGTCAACATAGATACATAAAACACAGGGTTACTGAAGAGAAAAGAGGATGTAGGAACAGAGAGCAAAAGGAACGGTTATACACACACATTTCCCTGTAGAGTGAGCCTGAGGATATTGAAACAACCAAAGCAGGAACTCTCTTCTTCGTTTTCTCCTTCCTGTTTCTTTCGCTATCTCTTGTGCTCATAGATTACTAAAATCAACAAACATACACACAGTTGTTTCACTGAGAGTATTTCCTCATGTAATGGGTATATAGATATCATACTTATACATATATGCCTCCTGTTACACTCACAGACACATATTAAAGAGCTGTTGTGTTACAATGTTTTTATTTATATTATATACAAATATTTAGAAATATCATTTTGTAGTGGACTGCAGAGTACAGCATGTGTCATGCAAAAGCAGACGTGAATGCTTGTTCATTACTAGTTCATTACTTGTTCATTACTAGTTCATTTTCTAAAGCATGGTCCTTTTGAACGTAAGTGATAACTGATTGATAATTAATATGACATATGTTGTGATTATTTGTTCAGTAACCTTAACTATTTGTTTGTGTCTTTTGTTGTGAAGATATTCCCTAAAGACAGGAGTAACCCCACTAGGAGTCTTTTCAGAGAGAGGAGGGTGATGAGTGCTTTGCTTGAGGTGTTCTCGAAACAGTCGAGGGAAGTGATGAAGAAAGATGGTGTGTGTGTGTGTGTGTGTGTCTTCACATGTGAGTGGAAGGAAGTTTGAAGGGATGGGGTATTGCGCATCTGGCAGAGTGGCTTGGGAAAGTCCATGCAGCTGTCTCAAAGGACTCGCACACACTCAAGTGATTAATCAGGAATGCATCAGCACATCTGAGCTGACCTCCTTATGTAATCCAGATAATGAAAGGCAATGTGCCATGTCAGTCTGCTCATAATGAGCAAGTACAGTAACTTTAAAGACACACACACACACACACACACACACACACACACACACACACACACACACACACACACACACACACACACACACACACACACACACACACACACACACACACACACACGTGCAGGCACACACGCACACACTCATTACTGAGTCATGGGGATCAGGAACCCATGTGTGAGCTGTTACGACTGCATGATGGGATGGTATTACAGAGGCAAGCTTCTTTCACATGACTCGCATCAGGGTTTCACCGCTGTGACCTCCAAATGAAAAGATTGGCAGATAGTGTCAACAGAAGGGTGGTTTTATGAGGATTCTAGCTAGTAAGATAGTGGGAAGTGTACACTGTAATGTGTGGCTTGCTGGATTCTTTTTCTCTTTCTTTTTTGCCTTCACTGTTTTCACGGTTTACTGTGATTTCGCTGCAGGTATGGTTTTCATGATACAAAGCTACCATCCCCCCTTAAGGAAGCAAAATGCACAGATTTTAGCTTTTATAAAACATTGTCAACGGCATTATGATAAAACACATTTTTCAAGAAATAATATCATTAATTTTAATCAGGGCAAGACTTTTACATTGTTCTTGTTACATGCTACTTACAGTAGTAACAACAGTAAAATATACACAAATACATGCAACTAAACCTAAACCAAACCCTATTCTTAACACCACCCCTATAGTATTTACATGTATAATTACACTGTAACAAACCTTAAAATGCTTCCAACAAATAATGTACTGCCTTAGCCTAAATGTAGGCTGTTTACAAAGAAAGCACTTGTGAGATGTAAAGTCATAATGATGCAATTATGATAAATAAAGAAGTTGCAATGGTGAGATGTGGTCACAATTAAAATAAATAGTTGCAATTGTGATTATTTGACCTGCGCTGTAGCTTGATGCTTCTTAAGAATAAGAGAGTGAAATTGGGAGATAAAAAGTCACGTAATTATGCAATTATAACAAACAAAGTTATAAGTGTGAGAATGTGACCTGCGCTATAGTTTGAGGCTTCTTAAGAATAAGAAATTGTGAAATTGTGATATATATTCACATTATATATTTACATAATGATGTATTTACAAGAAATAAAGAAGTCTTCATAATGGTGAGCCAGAATCGCCATTACAAGAAAAAGTCATAATTGTGATTAGACCTGCTGTCACGGGACACTGAACTGAAACAGGACTGAACATGTTTACAGGTGTCAATGATGGTGACTGATGAGTGCACAGCTGAATGTGATTAGTGTCCGTGAATACAAATGAGTGATGAAGGCAGGTGATGACGAAACATAACGAGTCCAAACTAAGGTGAATTTGACACCTGCGCTGTAGCATGGCGATTCTTAAGATTAAGTAAACTTGTGAGATATAAATTCACATAATGATGCAATTAGGAGAAACAAATAAGTCCTAATGGTAAGATGTATTTTCAGAATTACAAGAAATAGTCACACAATTGTGATAATTTGACCTGTGCTGTAGCTTGACAATTCGCTCTATAGGGTTTAATGCAATACGGAACAATAACATGAATCACATAGAAAAAAAAAACCTTCAGAGATTAATCAAGAAGCTTCTGAAGAGACCATTTTATGATCCTAGAAAGAATGCAGTGGGTCAGGCTCGGCCAATCAGAGCTGCTAATTAAACTGGTGATTACACACCGTTAAGGGATTAGTGACTGATGTGGAAGAATTGTCCTCCATGTCTCCTTCCCTTCATCCTTCTGTCCTCAACTTCTCTCCCCCTTCTCTCTTTCTCATCATTCATTTTCTCCCTTCTTTCAATCTGTCTTCCTTAATTTCCATTCCATTTCCCTCTCTCTGTGTATCACTCTCTAGCTCTCTCACACACACTCTTTCTCTTTCTGTCATTTACATCTCAGTCTTCTTTCAGTTTCTCTTGTTCTCTTTGTGCTTCATGGTCCCTCTAACAAAGAAAAATGAACGGCATAATGCTGACAAATTAGAGTACAACCTCAGTAAACAAACACAGCTTCAGTTGAGCGAGTAATAAACTACAGCGTTGCTTCTTATCATTAGCATGGAGCCACTAATCGCTAATGTGCTGTTTTTCATATTAAAAATAATATATCTAATCACACACCAGCTTATGGGAAACGAGGTTAATAATCTAATCACGCACGCACACCAAATTCCTGGTATTTTTGAAAAGGTTTCTGATGTCTTGGCTCTTTTCTTCAGCAGACTATGCTGTGTTTGTGTATTTGTTAGTCTGTCATAGCCAGATCTTTGTCTAAACAGCGTAAGGTCCAGTCCACATTATGGCTTGTTCTGGCTAAGAACAGCCAACTTAGATGGGAAGGGAATGAATTCCACACCCTGCATAGAGCCTACAGAACCCACCGAAGACACAGTGGCCCGAGCAGCTGCGATACCAGCACCAGAAAGAGTGACTGAGCCAACCATCACCCCTTAGCATGAGCCCAACGCAGAGTCCGACCAGGTCCGCAAGTGGGTGTGCTTGTGGAGTTCGAGGGTATGCAATGGAGCCCTGTCTAGACTCCTACCCCCTGGGAGGTTTCTTTTTTATGAGAATTTGGAATTATCCTCGTAGGGTCTCCGCTGGTCCTTCCTTTCTCCAAGTCTCCAAGTTCCTGCTGATCCTGCCCAGCTCCAAGTCTCCGCTGGTCCTGCCTTTCTCCAAGTCTCCAATCCCTGCCTGTCCTGCCCAGCTCCAAGTCTCCTTTGCTTCCACTGGTTCTGCCCAGCTCCAAGTCTCTGTGTCTCCAGTAAAACCCATAGAGCCTCCCTCTCCGACCTCCTCTACCAAAGACAAGCAGTCCTTCGGCCCCACCTCAGCTGGTTCCCGTCAGTCCCTCGGCTCCTCATCTGACTACACTCTGCTGTGTGAATCTGCCTCGGGTCTTCCGGTCTCCATCTCCTCCTTGGCAACAGATCCCCTGGCTCCATCTCCAGCTGCCGAGCCCATCACTCCACCTCAGCTAGTTGACCAGTTGGCTTCACCTTGGCTCCTTCCCCTACCTCAGCTCCACCTGGGACCATCATCCTTATGGCTCGACTGGGCTCCCTATTCCTTGGTCAGTCATCACTCTGTCTGCGCCACGGACTTCCGGCCTTCAGCTGCGCTTTCTCCCTCCACAACTTCAGCTCCGTTGGGCTCCGCCTTTCCTTCCAACTCTGCATTCCCTCCGACTTCACCTTGGTCCTAAGTCCTACCAGCTCCGCCTCAGTCCTCTGGCAGCCTGGCTCCACCTCGGATACTCGTTTCTGCAGCTCCACCTTGGTCTCCAGATCCATCTGTCGCATGGTCTCATTGGCTCTTCGGCTCTGCCTGGGTCTCTACCGACATCATCTCCATCTCAGTCTGTCGTTTCACCAGGGTCTTCCAGCCAAGTCTCCACCTTGGCTCTTCCCTCCTTCGATGACTCCATGCGTGCACGGGGGTGGGGGTTGGGACGCAATTTCTTTTTTGTGCTGAAATTTGAGTAACAGCACTATTTCCAGTGTCAAAGTAATTCAAGAATTTTGCCTTATTATGTAATATAACCTCAAAACTTCAAAATAAGCACAACAATGTAAGACAAGAAAACTGAGAAATAACTTTTTTTTTGTTGCTGAAGAACAGGATAAGAAGATGTGACTGATCTGCTGAAGTGCAGCAGTATTAAAAGACCAAACAGCAGCAGCCATCAAATGAAACATCAGAGATGCCTCCCCTCTTCTCTTTAAGAGAGCAGTGTAGCAATGTTCAGGGAAGAAGGAGGCGGGAACCGGCGAACAATCAATATATAGTTTATTTAAAATAAAACAAACAAACGAAAATACCGCCAGCAGCCCCTCGCGGACGACTGCTGGCTAAAGTAAAATACAGATACAAAAACAAAACACAACTAAAATACAGGCCTGTTCCTCTCTCGATCATCAACGTCGTCGCTCCTCCTTTATGCTTCCGCTCCTCCGTGAGAGATCCGAGACCGGTGTGCTTCACAGGTGTTGCTCATTAGCAATCGCACCACCGGCCTCGCGCCGTTCTCTCACGTCCCTCGGCCGTCCTGTTCGCCACATCCCCCCCCCCCCTCGGCGGCGATCCCTGGGGAGTATGGACAGACAAACCGAGGGAAACGGAGACGGAAGCATGGGGAGCGACAGATCGAGAGAGGGGAGAGAGGAAAAAAAAAAAACTTGGTCCGGTTCCCATAACGCGCTGCCATCTGGTCCTCCACCAGCTAGGCGATCTCCTCCGCGGTGCCTGGCGGTGACGCTGGGTAGCCCTCGGTGGACGGCTCGACGCTCCTCCGCCGCCCGGTGGACGGCGACGGCTCCTCGGGTGCCTTGGGCAGACGGCAGGAGTCCCCCACTCCCTGCTCCTCCCCTTCACTGGTGGACGGAAGCAGGCTCCGGCCCACGGCGAGCGGCGGCGACTCCTCCTCTCCCTCCCGGATGGCAGCCGCCCCTCCAATACCCAGGCGGCCGGCAGCGAGCTCGACCGTCCCACCGGCAACTCACTCCGGCGCACCGCCTCGAGCGTCCGTGGCCGCTCAGCAGGCTCCGGCCCACGGCGAGCGGCGTCGACTCGCGCACCATGCTCGATGGCACCACGGATTCCCCACATCGGCGAGGACTCTCTGACAGCGCGTTCCTCCCTCTTCCCGGGTTTCGGCACCAGTTTAGCAATGTTCAGGGAAGAAGGAGGCGGGAACCGGCGAACAATCAATATATAGTTTATTTAAAATAAAACAAACAAACGAAAATACCGCCAGCAGCCCCTCGCGGACGACTGCTGGCTAAAGTAAAATACAGATACAAAAACAAAACACAACTAAAATACAGGCCTGTTCCTCTCTCGATCATCAACTTCGTCGCTCCTCCTTTATGCTTCCGCTCCTCCGTGAGAGATCCGAGACCGGTGTGCTTCACAGGTGTTGCTCATTAGCAATCGCACCACCGGCCTCGCGCCGTTCTCTCACGTCCCTCGGCCGTCCTGTTCGCCACAAGCAGCTTACAAGCTTAAACCAGAGCAGATCTACAGACATGTGCACAAGCCTCAGAGTGCATCTGCAGTGCTCAGAATACTTAGAGCACCATAGATTATCTCAGAATTATACAGATTATTATAGTAGGATTAATGCTAGACCTGTAGGAAACCTGACAGTGGTGCTTTAAAAAATGTTTTTGAGTAAAAGCTGGAATAGACAAAAAACAAAAGAAGCCATTGGTAAAAATGGTGCAGAGTAAATAAAGGCTTTGGCTGTTGTTAGTGTGTAGGTAATTTCACTAAAGCCCCTTTCACATTTAACACAACCAGAAGTCATTCATTTTCATGAGTCCTGGTAAAAGTTTAGCCTATATGCAAATAAGTAGTGACTATCAATGTGAATGAAGACATAGGAACACTATGAGCGATTTCACTGTTGTATACAATTTGTCTTTGCCCATACATAGCAATGTTAAAAATGATATGTGGAAAACCACGCTGACACTCTGATTCGTTTGATTCATTCATTGATAGTCGTTCTTCTTGTTCAGATATGATGTATTGTTTGCTGCTGCAAATTATATACAAACGCTTTACCCTGCAGGTTGTTCATTTTTAGCAGCCAGAAAACTGATTCATTGTCAAAATGACATCTTATTTTAAATGACAATACATCTAATTTGCGATTAGATTTTTAAAAATTATAACAAGCTGAATTGATTGCCAATAGCTTTACATAATATAGCAGAAGGAATGCTTACTAGTGAACAACCTGGCAAAATTTAATGCTTAAATCCCTGAATGGGATCTCTTGACTTTCCTTTGGAAAGTATTTGTGATTTTCCTACATAGTGGACCTGTGGGGAGACTGTCAAAACTTTAACTTATAAATATAAATATTCAACGCCTGTGGTAATGTTCCTATAACAATGTCTGTTAAATGCTTCCCTTTACCACAGAATTATAATTTATTTGAATTATATTCATTTGAAGGCTTTTCACTTCAAAAATTGATATGATTTGATTAATTAATCTGCATATATTGCCATTTAATTTAAGGCCATATATAAACTATTTAATGCAATAGTTTACACTATATGTGATTTACTGTATATATTGGAGGAATATCCTCTTTGGACTGTGACTTTTAAGTCCCAGTCCATTCCTTACAGGTCCTTTTATCTCTCTTAAATTGTTTTTTTTACTTCTTAACTCTCTTTCTTCCTCTTCCATGCCCTTTCTTCTGCCTTTTTCTCATTTCTGTCTTGCTGCAGTGGGTGGATTCTGTGTTTTCAGTCTTAGAGGGAACAGCAGGAGGGCAAGCCCTCGGCTCACTCTGTATTTCCAAATAAAAGAGCAACAGAAACAGAAAGACCCGGATGGGCTGGAGAGGGCAAATGGAAGACAGATGGAGAGGGGAAAAGGGGCGAGAGATAAAGGGAAAGAGAGGGGGAGATGAGGAAAGAGCATTAACTATTGTTTGCAGTGGCATATTCTCACCTGAGAAGG
This sequence comes from Meda fulgida, assembly GCA_030578275.1. Taxonomy (NCBI): domain Eukaryota; kingdom Metazoa; phylum Chordata; class Actinopteri; order Cypriniformes; family Leuciscidae; genus Meda; species Meda fulgida. The sequence continues at coordinate 11,943,317 of CM060619.1, forward strand.
GCAGCAGAGATACAGCTCAGTCACGTCTTAAACACAAAGAGAGGACTGCAGTGAGAACAGATATTCTAGAGCTCATCATAGAAATCTGTGAAGAATTAGCCAGCTTGAATGTATGCAGAACTGAGGTGGTGCATTTTCAATTAGTATTTTGTTCGAATATTAAGAGACAAGAGTGGCTGTAATATGATTTCTACAAAAACAAACATTTCAACGCCTTGATAAAGCAGAGTTTAATATTTCCCCTGCATATTTGCTAGATTGCTAATAAGCCATCTTCTCCCATTGGGTTTCCACCTTGACTCAATTTCATTTGTATCACCCTATTGAGGTTATAGGCTGTTGGTCACTAGCCAACACAACTGCAAATTATTGTCAAGGAAAGCCAGTCACATCATTCACAAATTAATTTGCATTGAAATCTGCAAACATAATAACAAGCTCTTTGGTAAGATAACTGCTAATCATATGCTTTAGTGTATTAGTTTAATTTTACAAACAAAGAAACCTGGATAGATTGTTTTGCCAAATGGATGTCTCTGAGCTGCTATTGAAGCATTTAGCTTATTACCACTTCTACAGTCAACATGTAGGAGCGCCTGTTGCTTTACCCAGAGCCAGGGAAGCATGAACAATCACAATCATTTTTGGACCACAGGATATGACATTTAATGTAATTGTTTTACATTGACCAAGGCAGTTACTAGGGCTGCAGTGATGTCTGATTGTTGCATTAGCCTTAACATCTTTTTTTTTCAGGTCAGTGGACACACAAAAACATACATGCATTGCACACACAGGTACATGCACATGACTCATTTACTTATTCTGTATGTTTTTAAGTCAAGCTAAGTTTAGATCTTTAAAACAGAATAAACTGACGAGCTGTACATTTTCAGAGAAATTACAATGGTATATTCTGTTGGAATTAGTTTTTCTTTTATTTCTTTTAATACTTTTTTGATAAATTATAATTTGAGTGAAAGGCTGAATTGAATAACTTAGTATAAAAAAATGTTCAGTGTGGTTTCAGACTTTTAGATCCCAATGTATCTTGAATTAATTAATTAATTAATTGCCAAATTGTGGAAAAAAAGTGGAAAGATATATTCTCTGAAACAAGCCTTAATATTTTATGCAGTTTCACTTCTTAATCAAATTTATTGGGTTTTAAGCAAACTTAGTTTTTGGTTAAGAATATTGATTTATTTATTTGCAGTGTTTCATGCAGCAGATGTTGTTTTCGTTTGCATTTTGCATCACCAATATTAAATTAATTAATTCTGTTTCACCTGTTACTGATGTTGCATTATGTTGATGGCAAAAGGAAGTAGCTTACATTCAAAACATGCTTTGAAAATAAAATGTTCTGATAAGCATGATGTCTTGTGAGAGGTTCTACTAACAGATTAAGCTGGTAGTTACTGGGATGGCAGGTTGAGCCGTCATTAATCTCATCCACATGAATGCACTCTCATGCACAGCCTGTGTGTACCTTTGACATTTGTAAAAGGTCTTTGTAACTTTGACACATTTCAGAGAGGACATGTATGGCCTTGGAGGCAGGCTGTGTGTTTGCGTATATTTGTATTGACTCACCATCTTGAAACTTATGATGCATGAGGATTTGTTGTCTTCCTCAGGATGCTTTTACTACTACCCTTCAAATTGTAAAGTACCTACCTACCTACACAGAAACACACCACTCTTCATGGCCTTTAGAGAAACACAATCTTACTCCTGTCAGGTGTTCAGATTCAGCTGTTAGATCGGACCGCTCACTGAACATGGCACGAAGGCAATCACTGCCCACTCACAATCGGAACCAATTCAGACTTGACACTCCAACTGATCGTTCAGCCATCACACATTCTGCCCTACACACCTGCAAGAGCTGTCTGCACACACTATTCAATCCTACACGCACCTGCCCAAGCTCAGTGAATGACATGATTGTACAAAAGTGACGAGCCTAAGAGCTGTAGCTTGTATGCAGGAGCACTGAATTTGGATGTTGGCATAAGTTTCAGACCCATCAGACTCAAGGGGGTTATTGCTAAATTTGTATATGTCAGGTTTTGATGTATATTGTGAAGCTTGTATAAATATATTACCTCTAACGTCCTATCAGAGGGCCCAAAGTAAATCTGATTTGTCAGACGCTCGCCTGAATCAACAAAACATACTGGATGGGATTCGCTGACTCGTCAATTTAGATGGGATACAAAAGTTTCAAAAGATTTATTGGCTGTTTCACACAAAGGACAATGGAATTCTTACTTAAGCAGTTTGTTCTGCCCAGGCAGAAAAAAACAAAAACAAATGAAGAATTGACAAATAGTGTTGGGACCTTGCGCTATAAAATACAATATCTTGTATTACACATGTACTGTTGCTTCCAAAAGCAGTTTTGTAAAACCATGCTGAAACGTCTAGGTTAGACCAGAATTAATAGCCATAGTCCTAGTTATTACTGGTTTGGCACAAGTGTAGGTGATGGACCAGTATAGCCATGGAGTTTGGGGTTGAAGCATGAATACCAAGAAAGTTTTGCTAGTTAAACTAGTTAGGAGATGTATACAACTGACACCAGTTTATATTTCATCCCAGAACGATGAAACATAAATAAGAAATTATATTAAGATTAAATGAAGCCTATGTTGTAATGATAATTAATTCATGCATTTCCCTCATTTACATTTAATTTCATATAAATGTAAATACAAATTTGAATATCATTACCATAACAAAAAAATGCCATTACTATGATTAAAAAAATAATGTTGTATTGGTAACACTTTATAATAAGTATACAGTAATGAAGTATTTACAAACCATTTGCAACCTATTGGTTTATAGTTAACTAATAGTTTATAAACTGTAGTTAATACATTAAAAGACTATATACAAACAGTAAGTTCTTCATTCATTGTTACTGCAATTACTTAAACCATAAATAGTTCTCACTTTAGATTAGGTCACGGAAATCAGAAAATGTAATTTATTTAGTGCTTTAAACCAACCTATATTGCATGTCAATTGCATTAAGGCATTTTTATTTTGGTAGTATCAGTAATGAGAATCTAGGGGAAATTGTGCTGAACTGTCATGAAAATATATTAATTATATATAGTGAGAGAACCAGAATAGAATCTTGTTACTTCACAATACTAGCTCAGATATAGAATGTTTGGCTGAAGCTCCATTCATTCACCTTGGTGTCTCAGAGTTTCTCCTTGAATCCAGGTTTGATGAGCTTTAAGATCGCTGGGCGTGTGTTGCTAGGATACACTGATTACCTGTGTGATGTAACGGTGCCTGAGCTGTTTAGAGGATCATTTCTCATTTGTACATGAGAATGACAGAGAGTGAGGAAGGAAAGAAAGAAAGAAAGAAAGAAAGAAAGAAGGATGGGGAGCGCACATGTTCAGAAAAACACTCATGACCTACATAAAGAGCTCTTGCGCAGCAGCGCAGCGATGGAAGTTGATAGAGAGAGTTTAAATGCGTCCGTATCTCTCAATCTCTCCACATGTGTCAGCTCAGTTGTGATATTTCACATTCCTGTTATTTCAGACGAGTCAAATTTAGCCCACTGTCCAGTAGGTTTTGAATGAAATGTCTTTTGTTGGCCTGACGAAGGATCCGTATCCCCACGAGCGGATTTGTCTTTTTATCTCTGCGGAGCGATCGCTGCTGTGTGCCGAGCGGGTGGAAGACAGATGACGGACTTTCTTGTTCACCCTCTGGTTGAGATCAGTCAATAACTCCCTGCACTGCTGGTACTCAGCTTACCCTAAAACTGTCTTCATTAAGAGAATCTGTTTACAGTCTGAACAATTTACACACTCTGTGACGCCTGTTTGTTTGGATCGAGTGCGTGTTTCAGCCCGAGCTTGTGTGTTGAGCTCTTTTGCCTCTGGCCCACACACATGCTTACAAGTACCTCTCTCCTTTACGGGTGTCCTTCACCTTTAGCTTTTTCTCATGATTCCTGTTTTAATCACTTTTTACCTGCATGAACTCCCGAAACATTCTATATTGCATATCTACATTTCCAGCCTGCGGGGTCCTTCGGGCCGCCTTTGGCAGTTCTGAGCCAAAGCGGCAAAGAGCAGACAGGAGAAGTGGGCGGCGTGTGAGTGTGTGTGTTCCCCAGCTGGTGTGTTAATTGATGGTGGAGTGCTGAGCTGCCAGATGGAGTTTAGAAGGTGCAAATTGATTCCTTGCATTCGTCTTCATTAAGGCGGCAGACTCAGGGGCCTCCATGTACTGGGCTTTGTACGAAGGAGAACGAAAGACAAGTGTGTGTATCTGAGTGTTTACTTTGAAACTCTTTTCAGGCCACAGATGGACTCAGCACCTTTTAAAGCATCGTCTTTCTCGATCTTACATCTGCTTGTGTTCATTGAAGTAACGATAACTAAAGACAACTATTATGATAGTTTTGACAGTTTTGTCGTCTGCCGCTTTAAATGTTCAAACTCTTTAAAGCAGGATGGATTTTGATTGGCTGTCAAAAATCATCGTTCATCATCTGGAAAAAAATAATTCTGAAAGTGATTCCAACTATATCGTTTCTCTGTGACATTATTGTTGGTGTGGACATCGTCTTTTACATTCAGAATGATTTTTAGAACTACATCTTTATCGTTATTGTTATAGTTATCATGCTTGGTTTGAATGGGCCTTTAAAGCTAATTAGAAAATATAAATACTATAATATTACATAAATAATACTAAAATAACACCGGGCAGTGCCAAAGCGAAACTACTACAAAACACTTTTGATACATGGATTCGATTTTTATCTTGATATCAGTATAATAAAATAATCATGATTAATCTTTTTTTTTTTCCCCAGTCAATCAACAGGAAGCAGAATGCAAAATGATAACAGTAAAATCAAATTCAGTTAATTGTGTTAGGTGTATTTAATTGATTTCTTTCTACCAGGTTAACTTTGTAAACATTTTTATATAATGATAAAATGAAGAATATGGACCCAACCTCTGATGGCATCATTAAAAAAAAGTTAACTTCAATTTTTTTCCATCTGGTATTCTGTTACGTTTAAAGCTCTCTGATAAACAGCTAAATGAATAAACAAGCAAATTAATCAGTGAATTAATTAAACAAACACAAATTCGTTTACATCCTGTGCATTTTAATGAAGGATTAGGTTTTGGAAGTGGGATGATAACGTCACGTCAGCAGTGCAGTGGAATGCTTGATTAGGTTTGATGTCTTTAGGTTCGTTCACACCGCGTTTGGAGGATTACATGTGGCGCTGAGAGACAGGTAAGGCCTTTGCCTGCACTCATGACAAGATGACAAGAAGGGCCAAAACATTTTCTTATTCCTCCTGCATTCCTCTCTACCTTGTTTTCTCGAGCTTACATTGCATTATTTCACTGCATGCTTGAGTTTGCCTCAAACCTCTGGAGAGTTCTACATTGTCTCTCCAAATATAGCATGTGTTTATACCTGATTTAGTCACTTCAGCACGATGTGGGTGCTGCTAACAGGGATTTCCAGGTTACAATTTTTTCCAAAGATCAGGCCTGTATAAGACTCAGTTACAAAAAGCAGGCAGCTGACATTAAAAGCAGCATCCAAACTGAAATGGAACTTAATAAGTGACTGATTTGAAACACTCTACTGTAAATCAGGGGTGTTTAAACTCGGTCCCGGAGGGTCACTGTCCTGCAGATTTTTGCTCAAACTTGCCTCAACAAACCAGCCTGCAAGTTTATAGTATGCATACAGTAAGACCTTGATTAGGTGTGAACCAGCTAATCTTATGAGGTAGCATAAAGTTGCTTCTTAATTACTGTATTCTACCATTCACAGGTTTGGGGTCAGTACGATTTTAAAAAAAAAAGAAGAAAAAAAAGAAATTAATACTTTATTCAGCAAGAAAGTGATCTAAAGACATTTATAATATCACAAAAGATGTCAATTTTAAATAAATGTTGTTCTTTTTCTGTTAATCAAGTAATCTTGAAAAACTGTTTCACATTTTCCACAAAAAAATATTAAGAGCACTGTTTTGACTGTTAATAACTGTTTTGAACATTAATAATAATATATATTTATTGAGCAGCAAATCAGCATATTATAATGATTTCTGAAGGATCATGTGACACTGAAGACTGGAGTAATGATGCTGAAAATTCAGCTTTGCCATTTCAGGAATAAATGACATTTTAAATATATTCATATACATTTCTATAAATTTCACAATATTTTTGTTTTTACTGTATTTTTAATAAAATAAATCTCACCGACCCCACTTATTGATGTCAATGGTGTTTGTGTAATTGTAATAACTGGGAATTTGTATGAACTTTTAACTTTAATTTTTATTCTACATCCACCTCTTATTTAAAGGTATACTTAAAAAAAATCACTTTATAGGTTGAATGTTTGTAGACATTCGCCATAGAATGCCAACAGCCTTTGAGTTGCCTCAGTTTGCATATTTCATTTTCATGCCTTTTTTGTCTAATCAAATAACAAAAATGAGTCCCTCTAAAATGAAAGCTGTCACTAGCAGAATGGAGCTCCATGAGGTCTAATCAACACATCATGTTTTACATGCAACTCTGTTAATGACAGGACTGCCAGAAAGAGTGGAAAATGAGAGAGAAATATTAGGATGGAGATTATGAGATGATAGATGGATGGATGGATGGATGGATGGATGGATGGATGGATGGATGGATGGATGGATAGAACCAGGTACAATGTTAACTGACTGTGGCATTGTATAGCCAACTTGACCTTTACTATAACTGAATAGCAAGAAGAGGGAAATAACAGATGTGGGAAAATATGTCACTGTTTATGTCTGCTGACAAACACTATGATCAGTCCATTGCACAGACAGCTCTGACAATTTTAGGTTTCAAATGGAGGGGTGAAGGCAAAGTGGCCCATTAAACTGCTCTCTTGCTCTCTTTCTAGAAATTCTCCCTGCTTGCACACTCTTTCTTTAACTGCAATTCCATACAAATGACTTCTCAAGAGTAACCCTCCTTCAAATCAAATTAGAATGAACATCATTATATGTAGCTTTTACTGCATGTATGAAACAAGTAATTTAAAGGGATAGTTCTTTTAGCATTTATTAAAATGTATCATCATTCACTCACCCTCATGTCGTTCCAAACCTGTATGACTTCCTTTCTTGAACAAATTTTGAGAAATGTCTCATACCATTTTCAGGTGTTTTTTTGGTCCATGTAATAAAACCAAAACTGTTTGGCAACCAACATTCTTAAAAATATCTTATAATTATATTATTATTATTATATAATATAAGTGTTCTGCAGAAAGTAAGAAAGAAAGAAAGAAAAAAAACATACAGGGTTGGAACAACATGAGGGTGAGTAAATGATGACAGAATTTTCATTTCTGGATGTAAAAAAAAAAAAAGAGATAATAATAATAATAACAACAGATTTCAGTTGTTAACCAACAAACTACCATGACATCTACAGGTGTTTATTGAAATTACTAAGAAAGATCAGAATCAACTGTCTGTGTTCAACTAATTTCTAAAGCAACGCTACCGCTGTGATTCAGCTGTACAAAAACAAACACTTACTAGTGCTAATATAATTAATGTTCAACAGCATATAACAGTGTTTAATTAGCCTAATAAGCGTTCCCTGCCGTAAAAATGCAATGATCATGCACATACACCAGATTACCCATGACCGCAATGATTATATTTTTCGTGTTCTTTGACCATCACTCAGATGTTCCTTTCAGAACAAACAGCTGAATATCTGTCCGTCATAATGATCAGTTTCTAAATCTTGTGCTGCTGCTGCATCCATTAAATTTACAACAAAGCATTTGTTGATATGCCAGCAGAAAGATTTCAAGGATCCAGACTTCTTAGGACCATATGGTGTATTTTATAAGCAAAATAAAAGTTCTCTTTTCCTCTAAACTTACCCAGTAACAAACTGATTAAAATGACTGTTCATATCAGTCCCGCTGCTCTGCTTTAGTTGCACAGTGCACTACATATCTGAGGAAATTATTGATTATTTTTATTTAAACTATTTGTGGCAGTATAAAGTGCCAGAACCTCTGTTAGACACATCCAGCCACAAAACAGAGCTACAGTGAGTGGACAGATCAAAAGACGCTGTCTCTCTAAGGTCCCCACCCACCGTTCAGATCAAAATCCATGGAAATCAGAGGCCACCAAACAGCCAATGTGACCTGACAGCATATAGTGACCATGAGCTGCGTAATGAGCACAGAAAGGCCACTGGCAAACACAACTCAGGAGTAATAACGTCCTTTCTCGCTGTCTCAATCCTTGGCTTGGCAAGAGCTATATGCCTTTGTCTGAAGCTCCGCTTTAATGCTTCTAACATAAACAAGAGCAGCAAGTGGAGGACCTAGAAAAAGAGAGACAGAGAAAGATGTAGAATAATCAGTGCAGTGCACCCCCACAGGCAGATAGTAGCATGTCTCCCAGATAAATGTGTAAAGCTTCAGAGAGAATTATTCACCCTCCCCATGTGAGCTCTCTCTCTTTCTAATCACCTGTTCTGTGTGTTTAAGGCAACACTTCCCTTAAACAAAAAAGAAAGACTAATCATTGATAGTTTTTTACTTGTCATAATTCTATATAGTCATGTATGTCTGATTGCTTGATGAGAGTGTGTTCTTTCTGGTTCACTCAGCACTGTAATTATTGACACATCATGGCATGTGTTACAGTTTAATTATTAAAGTACAGTGTAATTATACAATTATGAGCACATTTTACCACACTGTTCTGAGTCTGCTTTAATCTACGTGAATGTGCATGTACGGATCTGCTGCGTGTTACATGTTACAGCATAGTTACACACAATAATTGACTGACACACATATACACACTCTCTGTTAGACAGGCTGTAAGGATCACACACTTCTGTTATGCCTACTGTATGTTGTTATCCCTCCAGTCACATTTGACCTTTACTCTTCTCCACCTTGTTTGGTCAGGAAGAGCATGACAGAATCACAAACCCCTTGCTTTCCTTGTCATCTCAGACACACCTGAGATCAAAGGCAGGCCACTGACATTTGGGGGAAATATCATTTTGTACTGTGCATGTGTGTTAGTATGTATGTGTGTGTGTGTGTGTGTAACCTGGATTGCCTAATTAGACAAGATAAGCTGTCACACTTGTCTTTTGCTTTTATCGATCACCTGACATCTTTGAAGAACACACACACACACACACACAAAACTTTTCAGCTCAGGGTTGATTATTAATTTTTAAAGTAAAGCTGTTGTACTGTATATATTCAGCAGTTTTCATATTATAAAAGTTTTTTATTTGAAGGAAAATTGTCAATATACCTTTGTGTCATACGCATTAATTTGACTGAAATAGCATATCATTTTAGTTGCCATTTAATAGTTTTTATTTTAATTGTCAAACATTTTGACCCCCCCCCCCCCCCAAAAAAAAATTAAAAATAAAAACGTATACACATTTATTAATTTTACAAAAAAATAAAAAATTCCTTGGGAAAATCTGAGCTCCTTAAATCATTAATTTAATACAGGGTGCATTTTTGTGAGATAATTTAATCAACACTTAAGAACTTTTCCTCTGGGGTCCCCCTACAGGTTGGAACTGGAACTGTCCATAATTGTCATAAATAATGTAGCCTACTGTCACAGGAACGCTTGCTGTTTATCCTGAACCGACATTAGACTGAACAATGTCTCATTCGAAGTACAGAAACGCGACCCGATCCGTCAAACTTACATAGTGTGGTTATAGCAGATATAGAACCGCAAAGTTACACCTCTGAAATGATTTTGGAAACATTATTTTAAGGTAAAAAAATCTTCTTTAGTGTTGCTTTAACCTGTTAGTAAAGCGGTTCAGTTTACCACCATTTAGCTCTCTCACCTCAAGCAACTAAAGCAGGTTGATTGAATTATTTGAATAAATTCTTCCTACATTTTTCTTCTTCTAAAACATTGTTAGAACACCAATATTTTACAGTATAAGCTCTTTTGTCAACAATTTGGGTTATTGACTAAAATTGTTTAATTAACATCATGATAGGTCTTTAATCTTGTCTGTTATCAGTGATGATTTTTGTGTGTGCCATTTTTGCCTATTGTTTTTAACATATTCACATATATGGAGAAACAAACATTCCAGAAGATCCCATACTGAAGCATCAAATGAGTTAGCTTAAAGTTTTAGTTCCAGTCAATTATGCGCTTGCTGGCTCAATTGGATGTCATATACATAAGAAATCCCTAAGTAACTTCTAATCGTGCTGACCTGCCCCGGTAACTGTGCATCTTTCCATTGATCTGATGTGATTGATTGCAGGTTGGGTTGTGGTCTCGAATGATTGCCTATCCACCCCAGAGCTGGTCTCGGTTCAGATGGGCTTTATGAGTCTGGGCCTCTGAATGTAATTAGAGGCATTTGTCTCTGCCATTTTAGCTGAGCTCTAACTGTAGCCCACAGAGGAGCCAGTCCTTTATGAGACGCTTAAGACTAAACCACACCGTCCCGTCTGCCATAGATCAATGATGCTAATTACATCACATCTGGGCAGACATATATTTATATGTCTTTGAGTGTTTTTCATATGACTCTAATTTGTCTTACAGTCTCAAGTGGTTATTTCACTCACTTGGATGCACACAGACCCACCCACACACACACGCACACGCACGCACGCACGCACTCTGAAAGAGCTGTGTTAGTGGGTAGACTGAACAATGTCTCCTGTAAACTGGGTTTTAAATGTCTTTTAGTGTTGGTATGGTCATGTAGCCTCACCCACAGTGGAAATCCCATTGTTCAAAAATCCCTAAATAACTGTATTAAACATCACATATGTTCTAATCAGCTGTGATTGGGTGAAATGTAGCATTTTTGGTTTAAGTGTTGACAGACATTACTTGGAACCTTGTCGGAAGCCTGGTAAAGACAGGGTGCAATACACATACACTAGCTCTAATACCACTGTCAGCCACATGGACAAATCAAATGGTTTGATGCTGTAAACACACACATTATGTATCCCAGGGAAAAATACTTCCATTGCCCACATGAACACTTTCATACAAGCTTACATTCTAATGCCAAGACTTAAACCAGGTGAAAATTGGTTTGAAGGTGAAACTTTGAAGGCTCTGGATAATCCATCCATCTGATTCTCCATAAAGAAATTTATTCTAAAATAAAATTCTATATATAAATTCTATATATTTATAAATTAATCATTGTAATTCATTGGTCAGATTTTTTTTAATCAATTGACAGCTTTACCCAAATGTACAAATGTTTTCTTATATTGCAATAGGCACGAGTGCTTAGCATCGGTTAACCAGATTATGGCACCTGCTGCAAACAAGCTCCGGCAGCTCTCAAAGTCCAATTCATTCTCACAAGGAGCAGTGAAAATACCTCCCTGCTGCTGCCAAAGAGAGCTAGCAACATCACTGCTGTAATCCTATTGCAAATCATGCTGAATGCGGTATCTCTCTCTGTAGAAGCCGTCCATTCATTCAGCCCAGAGAGCGGAGGATTTGGATTTTCAGAGAAAGAGGAAGAGAGGAGAGAAAAACATTTAGAAAAACAGGAGAGAGAGCTTGTGTTTAGGTGTGTAAGGCCTGGTCTGAGTGTCTCCGAATGATTGATTGAAATTTCTGATCCATAACAGACACTCTGGGTTGATAAAGTGACCCAGAAGCTTTTGGTCATCTTTATCACTCTCTGTGTGTGTTTTTAGGATAGATCCATCAGGAAGAGGCACTAGATAGTCTTCAGGACACTCATTACTCAATAAATTTGTCTTTTGCCACAGCACAGTGTGTAGGCATGCATGTGGCAGTTTGTGATTCTTTGTGTAACATTAACCCTCAAAACTGAGCTGCTCACTTTTTATGTCAGCATTCTGCCTTTAAAATTTGGACAAATTGTATCCCAGGATGTATTGTGACAAGTTCAACCTAAGTAAACATTAAGTCTGTGTCTGAATATGCCTACTTTCCTATTATAAATATACACAGGCAAAAAACTATGTGAAATAAGTAATATGTCAGACCTCAAAAAGTAAAAAGTACCTGGATGACCTACTACTGTACTTCCACGGAGATTCTGAAGTGCACACACTTTCATATCCCATGAGGGAGAGGAGTTGTGTATGGCAGTGAAGTGATGCAAACTGATGTTGTAAGTCACATGACAACATAAAATAAGTACTATGTCCGGATTATACTCATACTACACCACACTTCATACATACATTCAGCTAGATTCTAGAACATACTTTTTAACATACTCGCAAATTTCATTTCTTGTCAAATGTAGTAACTAGGGACGTCTGTGCGCACATGTGTACCAAACACTTGTGTCCTGCTTTGTATTCCAGATCTTTTCAGAGTTCTGCACCTCTTTCTTTGTTCTCTTTATTACGTCCTTTATGTGGTTGGTTAATCAGAGCTGAGCTTGAGTTTAGTCTGCATTTAATTTGGCTCTATCTGTTGAGGGACTATCTCCTCACCTCTTGTGACTCTTTGAAGGGCACCGTAGGCTCTGCATCTCTCTGCGGATGTTCACACACTCACACAAGGCTCTATTCACAAAGCTCGTCCATAACTCCAGCAAAGCAGAGGACAAACCTTTACTGCCAATTACAGCACACAGGGATCGATGAGGCTTTATTTCAGGGGCAAACACTGCTGGTTTACTCCCTCACTTTCTCTCCTCCTTTTGCTTGAAGGGGTTCCTCTTGGATTCAGATAAACCAGCTTTTCAGAGCTTAATGGAGATCGGGTCAAAGTACCTCTTATGACAAAAGGACAGTAAGTGTCTATTTTAAAAACACATCTTCCTGATGAGTCTATTACTATGACTTCCAAAACCTGGTAAGCGCTAACTGTCTTCTTAGGCTGCAACCTAACTGAAATGGGACCTCACAAGAGACTCATTGACCGAACTTCCCAGAAATCTCAGAAAATGTCTTCACAATTGGGCAGAGCCGGACAGTAACGGAGTACATTTACTTGAGTACAGTACTTAAGTACAATTTTGAGGGATCTGTACTTTACTCGAGTATCATTTTTGGGGAGTACTCATGACTTTACTAAAGTACATTTGAGAGGCAAATATTGTACTCTTTACTCCACTACATTTCTATCCATAACCGTGAGTACCCGTTACTACTTCTAAAAAAGAAAAAGGAAAAAAGAAAAATCTCGGAAACCCTCAATTTGTTGTTTCCCTCTCAAACGTGATTGGATTGTGCAGGTGCCACTGATTGAGACAGCCTATCAGCAATCAGCTTCAGCTTTCCGCCAAAGTCAACTCATTGTCAGATTTATGCCAGGCAACCTGTAACCCGTGTTTTTCCAACCTTATACCCGTGAAAGTGCACTGGAACGGCAGTCAAGCCTGTGGCTTCCCACCCGTGAACTCGTACTAGATCGATGTACTCCCAGTTACGAGCTCACATAGCCCGCGAAACCATACAAAACAGCAATGGCAGCCCCTACGGATGCAGTGTTTCTGCAGGCGGTACACGGTGAGAATACACTTTTGGACAATATAAAGTTGCAGTCAAATTAATAATAATATAATAATGATAATAATAATACACACGATTATGTATTACAATGTTATGTGTCTGAAACTAACAATAAGTATGTCGTGAAAGTGTATTGACGCATGGAAATGTTAAGGTGGCGTAAACCTGAACTTATAAACTTGAAAATGCGTAATTGAAAAAAAAGAAAAAAAAAATCCTTGCGCTCAGGTAACGCTACAAAGTCGTGAGTCGTGGTTTGTAGTCGTGATTTACGTGTTCAAAAACCTGCCTGGAACGTAGCATTATAAGAGACTAAACCATGGACAAAAAATGTAAGACGCAGCGGGTCCATCCCGGGAATGTGCCATCCGTGGCCCCTCCTCGCCAGACTATTTACATTTTCTGAAATTTTCTTATATGTTAAATAAAGCAACATGGTAAAAAGATGAAAATGACTTGATTTTACTTTCAATTCCTTTTACATTCTCCAGTATTAACATTAACATTTTTCACAACTCCATGTAGGACGTTTCTGTACATAAATGTAAGCACTGTGGCAGTAGTAATGCAATACTTAGAAAATGTACTCTTGTACTCTTGATACTCAAGTACTTTTAAAAACAAGTACTTCAGTACTTTTACTTAAGTAGACATCTGACTGTAGTACTTTTACTTGTACTTGAGTAAAATTTAGCAAGGGGTATCTGTACTTTTACTCAAGTAATGAAGCTGTGTACTCCGTCCGTCTCTGCAATTGGGTTTTGGTTTAATTATTAATATGGACAGTGTATTTATGCTTTCAGCTGTCTATAAGAGTATAGAATTATCAGCATTAACACATATACATTTATCCCTAAATCAACGCAGTCCTTGAAACTCATAGACATTAACGTACACACTCATGTATAGCATTCCTCATGTGAAGAGCACAGGGAGCAAATGGTTCACATTATCATGTTTCTAAGCTAATAATGTAATATTCAGGGTTGGAAGATGGTTCTTGTGAGTCTGATGGAGTTTGGGTTCCTTGCCACTGTCACCTCTGGTTTGTTTAGTCGGGGACACTTAATATTCAACAATATTATTGATCTGACTGTGACGCTGTTGTATGAGAACTGCACTGAGCTGGACAATGAAATCACTGTTTTCTGCAGAACTGCTTTATAGATGAAATAAACTAATTTAATAATTGATGGACTGAAGGAAGGAACTGAATGGAACTGAACTGACTTCAGCTGAACAACAGCTGAAATGCATCATATTTCCTATTATCTGTAAAGCTGCTTTAAAACAAACTGTATTGTATAAAGCGCTATATAATAAAGGTGACTTTACTTGGCTTTCTCTTATTTAAATAATAACCAAATCTGCATATTTCTGCATGTATTTGTAATTGTATGTTATGTTTTATATATATTATATATTGGAATGATTTTGAATAATACGTTTTGAATGAAAGTAAAGTTTGTTTATAATCTTGCAAAGTATTGCTCTCCCATGTGAAGGATACATCTGATAGTGCCTTACAAATTGGCTAGTTATTTTTTTATGATTTTTTTTTACATGGCATTATAGCGTTTCTGTATACTTTTTGGAACGACCTTTGTGTGGAGAGCACAGTTTTTATATATCATGTTAAATATTTGTAGTGTTGGTAGGCAATATGACAATTATCCATGATCCTCTTTGTCATCAGCACTGTGAACCACGCATGTGAAAAATATGGTCTCTCTTGTCCACTGATGCATTTACATGCTACAGGCTCCCTCTTTCTGCCTATCTCTCTCACACAGAAAAAAAAAAGAGATAAGGTTCAACCTTACTGGATTTTAGGCTTCAGGACCTGATATAGAGGCAGGTATGAAATTACTGGCCCATTCCTGCTGTCAGCAATATACAGCTACGCATACGGTGTTTGTGAGAGTACTGTTATAAAGTGGTAGTCCATATCTGCAGTGCCATAACAGTTTGATGACCTCTGATCCTTGAATGCTGGTTGTTAAAAAACAACTATAGTGTTGATACAGAGGAATCATAGCCACTATTCAGTCTGAGAGTGAGTGGCTGTGTGTAACAGGAAGGATGTCCCTCCTTTTAGTCTGCTCTCGTATTCACACACTCGTGTTTGTGCTGAGGGAATTTACCCTCTGAGAATCCATGAACATTTTTTTGTCTGTTTTTATTTCATGCTCCTACGTGCGTCACTATATTTGTTCAGAAAATGACTGACAAGTGGGAGAACCATGGGTTCCTCATAGGCCAGGAGGGGTTCAGCACTAATCACTAAAAGCTATTTCTGTGTGTCCGTAGGGATTTCTGTAATTAACCATGTTTTTGAAGTGAAAATGTTCACAGCTTTTTGTTTGAATCAATGACCAGTTTCTTTTCTCAGGACAATAGAGCGCAACAGTGACCGCTCACCAATGCCGGATGTATTTTCCCTATTCAGTTTCCTTAAATGCATTTCAAGAAAAGTCTTTAATAAAGAGTTCTAAGCACTGAGTCAAACCAACCAAATGATGAATCACAATATTACAAAATTAATTCAAAGTACTGCAAAATCAGACAACAAAGTTACAAAACTGTGTACTTGTAAGGAAATCAACAAATTATTCATTCCATTGCAAATGACGTAATTAGATCAGATTTGTGTTTTTTAATGTAGTTCCTCATAAAAAGTAACAACTGCTGTCTTTTAAGTGCTTATTCTGCAACATACAATAATACAAAAGTTGTAAACTCTCACTGTAAAAAATGAGTGCAATTTTAATTGTAAAATATTCTAAAAACGGTAAGTTCCTGTATACAGAAAAACTGGAAAAACTGGAAAGATCTAAACGGACATTTCATGTAATTTTTACAGGATAATACTGTTAAATGTACAGTTTTTAGACGTAAAAAGGGCAAATAAAATTATAATTTACAGTGAAAAACTATAGACTGACATTACCAGAATTCTCTGTGTGACGTTTCACATTTGAAAGTATTTCGTTTAAATAATTATGTTTCTTAATAGTTTTATCAGTTATGCACATTTGGGTTATATGTTACATCTTCTGTTGTTTAATGAATATTTATTGCATTATTTTAGGGTAATGTGTGTTACCATGATGGTGTTTTGTGTTTGCGTGAATGACTAACGTACTAACTCAGCTTGTGGAAAGGTTTGTGACAAACTTCTTCATGATTCATGTGGCTTCCTCTTTTACCGCCTGCATTATTATAGTGGTTTTCAGTAGTTAAAGGTACAAAATAGATTTTAGAAGCCATGAGCGTTGTTAAATTTATGGGTTTAAATTGCAATTTTCTTGTTTGTAAATTACAGTTTTAGATTGTAAAATGTACAGGTTCTTCTGTAAATGTTTACATTACAGAATTATTCTGGCAACCACTGCCAGGATTTTTTTTGTAAAGACAACAGGGCACAAATAAATTCACACACACATTTACAGGTACCTTTTATTTACTTCACTGCAGAAAGTGATCAGTTGACTTAACTTAAAAAAACGGAGGAAATTCGTTGCCTAAAATTTCAATAAATAACCTCATGCGTAAAATAAACGAAAAAATTACGTTATGTGAACTTGACAATTCCACATTTTAAAGTTTATTTACTTAATAATTTTAAGGCAACGCGTTTCCTCACTTTTTTAAAGTTAAAGGTGCAGTGTGTAATATTTCTGTGGATCTATTGACAGAAATGCAATATAAGATCCATAACTATGTGTTTAGTGGTGTATAAAGACCTTACTTAATGAACCATTAAGTTTGTATTACCTTAGAATGAGTCATTTATATCTACATAGGCGCGGGAATCCCCTTCTATGAAGGTTGCCATATTGTGACGTCATGTTTCTACCGTAGCTGACAGGGAACACACAGCGCTACAGAGCGCGTTTCGTCACTACCTTGAAAGAGAAGCCGCCGAAAGCTAGAAGCCAGATAGACACCGTGAGTAGTGACTTTCCCTTGTCAGTGGTGTAAAATATGTAGTTGGATTATTTCATGTAACTTAGTTCTTCTCCCTCGTTGTGTTATGGCTTTGCTATGTGGGGATAAATGTGCTGGTTACGTTCGTGAGACAGCTGATTAGTACTCTTGTCATTGACCGTAAAACAGTATGTTACAGGAATCACCAACCCGTCGATCGCGACAAGTCGATTTTGGAAGCATTTTAAGTCGTTCGCGAAGAGTTTTCAAAGTCAGAGAAAAAAAAAAGCCTATTGTATGTAGTAAATGGTGTCTAAGGGATGCGGAGGCGCGCGCGCTGTTGCAATCATGTCATTTTTGCTGCGCGCACCTTTGGGCTCATGCGGACGCGTCGAGTTTAAACAAGGCTTTACGCTTTAACCAGCTCAGCCACAGTAACAGCTCATATTAGCCAGCTAAACTTTTACTACCCTGTTAGAAAAAATATAGTTGCATAGTTTAGGTGGTTCTTCTCCCTCGCTGTATTATGGGTTTGCTGTGTGGGGAGAAATGTGCTGGTTACGTTTGTGAGACAATCAGCTGATTACTATTATTATATTATATATTAAGACCCTCACCTGACTATGGCTTTGTAAACTTTATCCATGATGTGGTTTATAATGGACTGTGGTACAGAAACAGTGACAATGTTACACACTCTTGGCTTACTCTGGCTATTCTCTGCTGTCTCAGTCGACGATATGTTTGTCCCGTTTTAGCCAGCGTAGCTTCTTCGGAAGGGAGGGGTGAGCAGTGGGCGGAGCCATTAGGGCAAAACTCGCAACCGAACCGCTAGATGTCGCTAAAAATCACACACTGCACCTTTAAGTCAACTAATCACCTTTTGGCCATAGTGGGAATTTTGTAATGGCTCAAAATTTTATTTGAGGAAAAGATGCATCACAGAGGTACATTGCAATACACTCTTTGTCCAGTGATTTTTATGTAAAGAATTTAGGATAGTCATTTCCTCTTGTTTTAGTATCCAAATCTTGAATTGATACATATAGAAGGATCTATGGAGAGTCTCGTCTACACTCTTCACACACAAGCACATGCATTAACAGCATTACAAAATTGTACATATGTTTGTTAGAGGATAATGACATTTTTTCTTGAACTCGTGATGCAAGACAAAGAGGAATCATTTGAGGCTGCAAATCTTTCTTTTTGTGAATTTCTTCAGCAAATATAAACCATAGACCTTTTCTCTTTTTTTTAAATCAGTAAAAATACATTTCTAAATTACATTTGTGGTGAAATATGACCCAGATTCTCCCAATAAGACACATGCAAAGGGACATTGCGATATTGAACTTCATGCGATCTTCTGCAGGATTAGAACAAAGATGATGTACAGTCACTTCTTGAGTCTTTGTCTGTAACACACACAAGGGCCCACAGCTGTCTCGAGGAGGTGTGTACTGCAATCAAATGCATCACTACAGACACTGGTGTGAAATCTCCCAGGACAGAGGGAAGAACGCGGATGGAGGGAACAAAGAGGAGAAAAGAGAACGAGAGAGAGCTTGTGAATCGATCTGGACACAGCGTTTGGAACGGCTGGAGCTGTAACCCGTGAAATGTGTGCACGTCCCATGAGTCTGCAGCACTCTTAAACTCAGAGCCGAGCTCAAACCCGCTCTGACTGTCTTGCTGTTTTCCCTTCCAAAGAAACTCAAAGCAGTTACAAACTACATTAAACTCTTTCAATTCTACCATTTTCACATGCCACTAAATAGAGCAAAAAGAAAAAGAAATCACGTTTGCCTGAGGAGCTAACCATAGCAACAATATGAACACTTGAACAATTTCCATTAGGATCAGCATCGGAACGCTGGCAAAACCTAATTAGTGTAATTATTTTGCACGTTATTACACATTCACATATATCACAAAGAAATTGTTGAAAACGTCAACAATAATTGTGAAATTGGTGTTTTGTCACTTTAATGGTACCTAAAGCACCTACTTTACACAGGAATTGAGCAGATTCCGGTATTAGTCGCCTACTATTTTATGAATAATGCATATTTGGACATATGACTCATTTGGCTCACTGCTTTTTGCATACTATATTATCGGGTCTTTAAAGGGGGCAGAAAATCTTCTTTTAATCG